>BLSH010324927.1:136879-157890 GCA_018402905.1 Glandirana rugosa | reverse complement strand
GACCCGAACCCGGACTTTTTTTGAAAAGTCTGGGTTCGGGTCCGGGTCCCGGACACCCCAAAGTTCGGTACGGACCCGAACTTTACAGTCCGGGTTCGCTCAACTCTATTCCAGAGCCTCCCCTTTAGACATTGCACTTCTTTCAGAGCCCTCACAGGGGCTCGGATCACTATCGAAGCTTCTCTATGAGAACTGGGTCGCAGTTCTTATCACTAACGAGATGATATCCACCTCTTATCAAAGATCCAGCCCAGGTAGTGGAACACAGGTGGATGTTGTGGCCTACACTATCAAGATACGGCTGGATGGTAAATCATCAAGGGAGTCCTCTTTTCTCCAGTTTAAGGAGAGTGAGGGCATGGTCCTACATAACAGCCTCAAGCTAACTCAACTTAATAGTGTTTTCTTTTGTCTACCTATATCAAAAGGGTCCCATGCATACCTCAGGCACCTTTATCTAGAATTCCTGAAGCAATCAAGCAAACAGTCTATCCCAGTCCATATATCAAACAAGTTTGATGCACAGATGTCTGCACTAGTGGAAAAACAGGGAGATACTTGTAAAGCCACATCCATTAAGGCATGTCTTCTGGTCCACGGTTACCACAGGCGCCAATGCAATAGGCAAGGAGGCACATTGCAACCAGACTTTGGTTCAAGAGAGATGAGTGTTTGATACAGCAGACATCATCACAAATATCCTGGAGACCCAGGGGGCTTATCTCGCATTGACAGCGTTACTCTCTCAGATGAAGGACAATTTAGTTCTGATTTGGATAGACTATAAAGCCGCAATATCATACATACATCACCAAGGCGGAACCCACAGCAGTACCTTACTGGGGGAAGTGGAGCCCATCTTCATTGGGGCAGAGGGGATTCTGAAGGACCTAAGAGTAGTCTATCTTCCAGCCCACTTAAAACACAGAGGCCAATCATCTATCCCAAGGATTCTCGGATCCCAACGGGTAGTCTCTACAACTGAAGTTATTCAATTGGATTGTGGGACAGTGGGTCTTTCCCGAACTGCATCCTTTTGCTACAACAAGCATTAACAAGCTGCAGAGGTTTATTTCACATCTACCTCACCCTTGGGCAGAAGCAATAAATACCCTGTCAAGTCTTTGGGCATGCAATCTAATGTAGGCGTCCTCCAGCCTCCTACGTCAAATTCTCTTGAGACTTGCAATATCAACAATAACGGTGATAACAGCCCTGCCATATTTACAGGAAAACCCATGATTCCCTAGGGCCTCTGGTGTAAATATTCCTCCAATACCCTTTCTTCTGGCTCAAAGCATCAAACCCATCAGAATCCTCACAGATTTAGCCTCCACATTAGGATCTTAAAATCTTAATCATTAGGATGCTCTGCTAGTATTGTTTCAACTCTGCTCAAACCACAGGAGCCTTCAGCGAACAATACGAATGACAAGGTTTGGAATAAGTTTAGATCATTTCGCTAACAGCAAAGCTTCCTCAACCCTGATGTTCCCTCTTACTCCCAACTCCTTGACCTCCTGCAAGCAGACCACGACTTAGGATCAGGATTAAGCATCCTAAGGGTACAGCTGGTGGTAACCTCGGCTATGACAACAAGACATGGGCCAAAAATCCTTTTAATAATCAAATTCTTCAAGGCAGGCAAGAAGATAAGCCCATCTGTTAAAACACATTTTTCCCACTTGGGACTTCTCTATCGCCCTGGAACCCTTATCCAATGGCTTTCTGCCCCATCTGATTCAGCATCCTTGGGGAATCTCACCTGGAAACTATTTTGTCTTTATGGCGATGGCATGGGGTTGGGGAATATTAGAGCTTCAGGCTCTGGGATTGGAAGACAATAATATTATCTGCGCTTGGATGGGATTGGACTTGGAGCAGTGCATGGATTCATCCCTGGGTTCTCCTCTTCCTCTGCTGTCTGCGGGACTTGAGCCCTGCCAAACTTTGAGATACAGTTTTGACAGCATTGGTTTTATGCTGGGACACTGTTTTCAAGCCACAACTCCCATCAGACTTTTCTTCTAACTTAAACCAGGAGCAGAGAAGCATAATTTGGAGTGGAGATCTCCGGAATGTGGCCCTCCAGCCATTCCAGAACTACAGTATCCATCATGCTTAGTCATGTCTGTGGATATCAGAGCTCTACAAGTACCTCATGGGACATGTGGTTCTGCGGCAGCTGGGGATAGATTGCAGATCCCTGCTCCAGTACAATAGTTCCATGGATAATCAAATTGTTTAAGAAGGTTTACAGATCTAGGGGCCTAGAACCCCTCTTCAATTGGGCTGTATGCCACCCACTTGTTTTCCGCTTTTTGGACAGTCAGAGCAGACATATCCATCAAAACAATCCAAAGGGTAGCATCATGATCATCTCAGCATACACTTATGAGACGTTACAGGGTAGACCCGGCAGCTTTCTCATGTGTAGAAACTGGCACACAGGCTAACCAGGCTGGCATTTGCCTATGTCGAATCCTTTTCTCAAATAAATCTTGTACTCTGTATCATCCCACCCATTTCAGATAGTTATTTTGTCACAAGTATGCTGCCATGGAGGCACCAGGAAAACAGAAAATTGTATCATACTTACCGTAATTTTCTTTTCCTGGTGCCTATCCATGGCAGCATACAATCCCACCCTCGGTATGCTATATTACGTAGAATGCTGGGAGGGCACTAGCCCTTTTATTTTATACTATTCACTAGTCCTGAGGGAGGAGCCAAGGCGGAGCTTGTCACAGGTATGCTGCCATGGATAGGCACCAGGAAAAGAAAATTATGGTAAGTATGATACAATTTTCTGTTTTTTTCACAATATTTTCAGTCATTTTTTATTTATAGCACAAAAAATAAAAAACCCACTAGTGATTAAATACCACCAAAAGAAAGCTCTATTTGTGTGAAAAAAAGGACGCAAATTTCATATGGGTACAATGTTGCATGACTGAGTAATTGTCATTCAAAGTGTGAAAGCGCTGAAAGCTGAAAAATGGCCTGGACAGGAAGGGGGTTTTCATGCCCAGTCTTGATGTGGTTAAATACCACCAAAAGAAAGCTCTATTTGTGTGAAAAAAGGACAAAAAGCTCATATGGGTACAGTGTAGCATGACTGAGTAATTGTCATTCAAAATGTGAGAGCACTGAAAGCTGAAAATTGGTCTGGTTAAGAAGGGGGTTTAAGTACCCAGTGGTTAAACTTCAGGCAAGTGACTGCTGTGCCTAGGCTTAGAGCAAGGGTGGACAACCCTGAAGAGGTGGAGATTTACCTGTACAACATGGGAGAAGTCAAAGATCACCAGGCACAGTGCCGCCTCCTCACACTAGGGTTGTCACATCAACCCTTTAATCAAGGACACACATTAATTACACAGGATCTGTGGCTGATGAAGTTGGTAATTAAACTCACTTGGTGCCTTATCTGAATTCAATCAGCTTTAGAACCTGGGTAATTCATATGTGTCCTGGATTAAATGGATGTTGTTGCAACCCTACCTCACACCTGATTAAAACGTTGAATTGCCATACTACCGTGTCGCAATCACGTGTATTGCATGGCAATTGTGGGTTTAAATTAGGTGGTGAGGAAGCAACATATCGCCCCCTCACCACCTGTCAAACACACTGTGATCCCTTTTGCACAGCAGCAGCAGTGCCTGCTGCACTTGTAAATGGGCCCCTAGTTGCATTCAGCAGTGCCACCCTTAGGGTTAATTCACACATAAAGTTGGGTGATGATAAAACCCTGTAGTTGAGTTGCGGTTTTACTGCCCCAATCCCTACCTCCTTTAGCTGCTGAGGCAGCAGCCAAAGGTGTACACATGCTGCAGAAGGACTTGAACCCCCTGTTGCTTTCGGTGGGTGCTACCGCCTGGCAATCTGGTCCCAATCAAGTAAATAAGGCCACTATGCAAGTTCCCCACAACTGCATGCTTCTGCTGGGGTCCAAGGGGTTAAAGCAGGGGTGAGAAAGCAACACAATGCTGCCTGCTTTAAACCCTTGTTTGTTGTACTGCACAACGTTGCAGGGCATTTGCATAGTGGCCTAAATGGGTCATGCTTGGCAGGTGCTACACCCACCAACCATGACAGGGCGTATAACTCCTGTTGTGGTTGCGACATGTGTACACCCCTGTCCACTGCAACTAAAGAGGATACGGTTTGGGGCAGGGATGGTAAAGACATGTCTTAACTATGGGGTTTTACCGCTCCCCTCCCCAAACTGCAAATGTAAATGAGCCCTTGCTGTTCTGAGCCCCCTATAAGGCTGCTTTCATAGGGCTGTGCCGCAGTTTACCTGGGTGCAGCGCAGTGCATATGCAACTTTCCTGGGTTTGCACAGCACAGGTGATCTTCTTCTCTTTATAAGCTTTTTGGGTTACACTTCCTAATTAAATATTTTTCCTATTTTGATGATTTTTAGCAGATATCATGCCTCATAAGAAGAAACCATAAGCTCATAAGAAGAAAGCAATTGTTTTCATATATGGCAATTGACAGAATAAATTTATTTTGTGTGTTTGAAAGCTGTGAGTCTCATCATATTTCCATTACAACTCATGACAAATAATGAATCTTTTATAACTATTTAAAATACATTTGGAGTTTTTCTACAAACACAGGGAATGTGTGCTTGTGGAGTGACACATAATGAAGTCAGCCGTTTACGAGTTTCCAGTGAATTCTTTAATATTTTATTACATCTGCCTTCCGCCTTTGTCACCTTTCCGTGTTTTTCCACAGTTTTATCAGGTGCTACTTTTTCCTTTTTCTTACCTCAAAATCACATTTTCCAATTGTGCTGAAAAACATAAAATGCTATTAATAACTTAGGCAAAGGACCTATATAGGCAAACAATTTCTAAAAGATACCCTGCCCCCTGTGCATTCTGCCCCTCTCTGCTGCTCTTCCTTTTGTACTTACTTGGTTCTTGGAGCGCAGAAATCATCTTCTTCGCCCCACAATGTCAACACAGGGGCTGAAGAGGTCTTCCCAGCACTGGTATCAGGAGAAGGGACATTAGAGGGCACCCTATTCTACTTCCTAGTGGTGCATGGCAGCATGGAGAGCCATGCTATGCCTTTATTCGCAAAGTGGTGGAGTGGAGTATATACTGCATCTGACTGGAATGAGCACGCTACTGTGGCTGCACAGGATGACAACGCTGCAATCACTGCCATAGAAAAAACTTTAGCACCACATTGAAGGAAGTACCTCTCACTGACAGGATCATTCAGTATTCATTACAGAATAAAGAAAATAATAGAATCAAACATGCAGTCTGATTAGGAATTTCTGTATGTTTAAGATATCTGAGTTTTTATTCCTACATATAGTCCTACTTTAGTATTGTATGTTTATGGCTATAAATTATCGTAATATGTTCATATAATAGTACTGCAGGATCAATGGGGTTATTACACTTTTTATGTAAAGTACTTTGGTGTTGGCAGAAGTACTAGTGCAGACAGCTAACATATTCTGTTAGGTGAATATTTGGCAGGTTGTAATGTAAATTTGTAGATTACCTCTGGCAATGACAGCCATCTTAGAGATGGAACCATTAAGGAAAACTTGACATAATGAGCAGTGAATTAACATATCAAAAGGTTATACAGTATGCTTCTGCTTTTTTTTTTTTTTTTTTATTGTGAGCATCAGCAATCCCAAGTCAAGTTCCACAGTTGACAACTTCCTAATCACAGCTGCGGATGGGAATGTGGAGGAAGAGATCAACCTATATTGTGTGCAATGACTACAAACAAATTGAATCCTGTCGCACGTAGGCTTTAGTTTGGGTTGAAGGCCTAAACCAGCAATGGTTGAAGTTGAAGGTCTAAACCAGCCACTCAAATGAAACTGTGAGCCCAACCAATTCTGAATAAATCTTTGAGGGGCAACATTATGGTTACTGAGGGCTAAGCCTACTTAATTTCATAAAATAAGTTATAGACCACTTTAATATGAACATGCTAATAATTGCAAAAGCGTTTTGGAAAAAGGGCAAGGCTGGGTTCACATATATGCAAATTGAATGTGGGTTTCCCCACATCCAATTGGCATGACAGGTGAGTGTGACCCGCTTTCAATGGAGCCAGTTCACACAGGTCCAGGGTGACCGTGGTCTGGATTGCAGAAGGGTTCTGTATGTTGGGTCCAGTACAGGTGTGAATTCAGGCAAAAATTCGGACCTGAATCACACCTAAACTGGGAAACAGACACGCACCGGACCCCATGCATGAACCCGCAGCCGCACATATGTGAACCTGGCCTAATTAAAACATAACTAAATTATTAAGCTGTCAAATAATATAGGAAGTGTAGCTTTCATTGACTGAAGAACAGCTGGGGCCTTGCTCAATTTAAACTCTTAGACCATCGAGGGCTGCCAAGAAGGAATAAAAGGCCACGCGTGGCTCCAAAAAATCAGTGTGACATGCCTAGTCTAAACCCTTATACATTTTTATTTTCTTTAAAAATTGCATCCAAACACAGAAAACAGAGACTGGTAATTTCTTTTTCATCATAAAATTGTTTTTTCTATTTATTTTGTGCCTTGTTCAAGGTTTACCCTGAATTAAATTCAGTAGAAAAAGAAGAATAGAATACAATATGTAATCAGTTACCAACCTATTTCTGATGTAGCCAATTCTGCTCATCAATCGCACTACTCGGTTAAAATATCTACAATAAAATAGGTCACTTGTTCATTTTCCAGCCATTGCTAAACACTATTAACCACTAAATGACCAGCTAACGTAGATCTGTGTCCTAGTTTGTGGTGCATTGCTGCAGAATGTCTTGGACTAGGACATTCAGGCACGTTCTTGGGAGTGTATACTGAAATGTGCACATCCACATAAAGATCAGCACAGCCATTTGTATTATACACTTGCTGTAACCAGCGACAAAGCAAGAGAATTAGCTGATATACTGTACCCAGCCAGATACCAACGACAGAACTAAAGTCCTGCTTTTACATTTACAAGTAGCTCGATTTTTTTTTTTTTGGCAAAAGGGACATGCAGTTCCTTTATAATGCAATGTATATTACAGCAAGAGTCCACCCATATACATAATCCTTCACCCACAGTTGATCAAGAGGAAGGCAAAAAACCCCAGCAAAGCCTGATACAATTTATTATAGCGGGGGGGACAACATTCCTTCCTGATCCCCCGAGAGGCAATCGGATATTCCCTGGATCGACTTTAACTATAAATGTTAGTAGCCAGTTATGTTATATACATTTAGGAAAGAATCAAGGCATTTTTTAAAGCAATCCACTGTGCTGGCCAGAACCACCTCTGGAGGGAGTCTATTTGACATTTTCAGAGCTCTTACTGTGAAGAAACCTTTCCGTATTTGGAGATGAAATCTTTTTTCCTCTAGACTTAACCACTTTAGCCCCGGAAGGTTTTGCAGCTTTAGGACCAGAGCACTTTTTGCGATTCGGCACTGCGTCGCTTTAACTGACAATTGCGCGGTCGTGCGACGTTGTACCCAAACAAAATTTGCGTCCTTTTTTTCCCACAAATAGAGCTTTCTTTTGGTGGTATTTGATCGCCTCTGCGTCATTTCTGATCGCCGCTATAAACAAAAGAAGAGCGACCATTTTGCAAAAAAACCCAAATTTCTTACTTTTTGCTAAAATTCAAATCCAAAAAAAAAATATAAAAAAACATTTTTTTCACCGTTTTTGGCCGATTTATATTCTTCCTCATATTTGCGATAAAAAAAATTGCAATCGGCGTTTATTGATTGGTTTGCGCAAAAGTGGCCGCGTTTACGGATGGTGAGAATTCATTTCTGGGGTTTTTATTTTTTTTTTATTTTTTACTAGTAATGGCGGCGATCTGCGATTTTTAGCGGTACTGCGATATCGGGGCGGACATGTCGGAACATTTTGACACTTTTTTGGGACCAATGATATTTATTCAGTGATCAGAAATTTAAATGTCCACTGATTACTGTATAAATGTCATTGGCAGTGAAGGGGTTAACCTGCAGGGGGAGAGCTAGGGGTTAATAGTGTTCCCTGGGTGTGTTCTTACTGTGGGGGGGTTGGGCTAACATGGGCATGAGAGATCTAACTGATCCCAGTGACAGGGATCAGTAGATCTCTCATGCCCCACTGACAGGGCGGGGAACCGCCGTGTTTACATCGGCGGTTCCCCGTTCTTTCTCTTTTGCCGCTCATCGCGGCTCGCCAGCGGACATCGGGTCCGCCCGAGCCGCGAGCACACTCCCCAGGAGTGCGGCGGGTGCGCGCGCGCGCCCCCTGGTGGCCAATTGTGAATCGCCGCTTATTTACGGCGATTCGCGCAGCGCTCCCCCACTGCCGCCGTGAAAAGGCGGCGCGCGGTGGGGAAGCGGTTAAAGAGTGCTCCCTTGTCCTTTGTGATGACCTTAAAGTGAATAACTCAACACCAAGTTCACTATATGGATCCCTTATATATTTGTACATGTTGATCATATCCCCCTTAATCTCCTCTTCTCAAGAGAGAATAAATTCAGTTTTAAATCCCAACTCCAACCTATACTTTATTGGCAAAGCATGGAGAACTAGAACCTAAGTCAGTTTTTTCTGCTGTCTGTTTTCCTGTTAGGGAGAGTCGCCTTAACTCATTATGGGAAATACCTCCATGGGGGCAGGGCCAGGAACAAAAACACATTTTTAGCAGACTGGGGTAGGGTTATAACTTCTGATAATCTTTTAATTGCTATCTATACCTTCTTGTTCCCCCCCCCCCCCCCCCTTCCCATTTCATGTAGGGTGTGAATCCATAGAAAAATATATATATTTGCTCATATTTTCTTTTTATATCCAGAAAAGTTTTTATTGAGCATTGTCACATACCAGATCATAGCAATAACAGTCCAAGTGTCAAAAAAGCATCAATCATGCAAAAAGAAATAGTTACATTGCAAGTTTCCTATCCACCTTACGGAGCTGACATATATATGAATTTATCTATCGCACACATTTCCATAAATGCAAAGATAAACATCACACAGATAGCACATAACATCGTCCTATCTCTCCCATGGGCCCAACACTCTGTCCATGACTAGATCTTTTGGGGCAAGCCCCGGCACTGCTAGCCAAGGTCCCCAAAGTTTTTCAAATTTTTGGGGGTTACCCCTATGTTGGTATATTACTTTCTCCATTCGCATTGTATTGCCTACCGCATCCACCCATTCCCTTGCTCATATTTTCTGACCAACATCTCTAAAGTCAAGAAGACATAAAATATTCCTGATCTTAAGTGAGTTACAGTCTACAAAGCACAAAATATGCCAAGTCACAGAACACTTTTCATATATTTTACAATTATATGGCATTGTTATTTAATGGAATTTTTATTTATATGGAATATTTGACATAATACATATGCATTTGACTTTTTCACAATGGATTTTTGTAAAGAAGATGGGGTAAGATTGACATAGTGGTATACCTTAAGTGTTCTTGTTGACCCGATTTTTTATAGTAAACTCTTAAATTTTGGATCTCTCTCTCAACGCGTATTGGTCGTTTAAGGCTAGTGATAAACAAATAATTTAAAGTCTACTCTGTGCAGTGATATGGGCAAAAAATCTCAGCACAAATATAACTATACATTATGGTACCACCAGCACATAAAGGATGAAAAACATATTTTTTTAAAATAGAGTATCAGTATCATCACCACACACTAGTAGTGAGTACCACCTTAAGTGGTGGTTAAGCACCAGCAACTCAACCACCTCTTCTCTTTTTTTCTCTTTAGCTTTTCCAGACGGCATGTCAGTGCTTCTTTTTCCATTTGCTGCTGAAAGGATAATTATAGACAAGAAGCAGTTCTGTGAGGGAGAAGTATAGGAAAAGGACAAAATGTCTTCCCCCAGAGCCTAAGTTGGCCATTAGTGTTGCAGCTGACAGTCCAGTGGCTGCTTTCTTGGTGCATCTTTACTGGTGCTTTACAAATTGATTGATTGTGCCATGAAAAATATATACTTCTGGCGGTATGCTACTCTACATGCTTGCAGCAGTGTCCAACTGTCTACATAGTGAGAAGTCAAGGGGAAGAAACCTGTGATTGGCAGTGTGGTGGCTCAACAGCAGTGTCCAACTGTCTACATAGTGAGAAGTCAAGGGGAAGAAACCTGTGATTGGCAGTGTGGTGGCTCAAAATCTTTTGTTGAGGTATGGCACACTGAACTAGGTGGATGAAGCTCCTGCATCTTCTCAAATGTATATCAGCAGCGTTAACCCTTGCATCTTCTCAAAGCATGAACCAAGTTGTTTGCACAAGAACCTTGTACTAAAAATTGCACAAGGCACCACAGCTAGTTCATTGTGGATTTCTTCTGTTTCTGTGGAAACTTTTCTGTCTAGCCAAAAGGACTTTCCCACTGTGGAGCCTGGATTGAATATTTCTGTTTCGCCAATCAGTCCTTCATGTTCTGTGCAGTCTCCTCCATATAGTACAACTCTCATGGGCATTTCAATATATGAACTATGGATGGATTCTGATGGATAAAATTATTTATTCTGCTGTCCATATGAGTGGGAATCTGTAAAAAACAGGCCTTCTATCATGCTAGAGCACTGCCAACAAGATATACATAGAAATTAGCCATTTTGTAAGTAAGTGTGCATGGAAAAGGAGTAATAACATCTGTCTGTATAACACTATAACAAACCAATCCAACCCTTATGAAAGATTGTAAAAGGCGCCCCTGAAACTCCTCCACACATGGATAATTCAGTTTTAATATATTCAAATGTTTCTTCACCACCAAATTTTAACTGAATGTTGATGGTAAAGTGGACAATGGGTCTTCTTCCTCTTCAGATCTTCTTCATTGGTGGGCTACTTTTTGTATCTTATGTGAGTACAGAATGCCTAAGGTCATCCACTCATAGCGGGGCTATGACATTCTGAACTCACAGGATGTCCTTAGTCACTGTCTTTCAAACCAAAAGATGAGAGACATCTAGTGTCTGAAGGGTACTACTGCAGACTCGTTGGAAGGAAGGATCTGAGTATGCAGCCAGAGCTGCTTTTATGTTTTAGACAGCTGCGGGGCACCACTTTTTTATTTTGTCTGAAGTTAGGCTAAACTCCAGGTTAAGTGAAAAAAATTACCCTTGCAGTGGGGCCCCTCCACACTGCAGGGGTTAAATGCTCCTTTTATCTATAGGTATAAGCATAAGCGTTGGAATAAGCAGCAATTCTTACCTATTTTTTTTGCTACCCTCCCTTCTGTTGTTATACGTTGGCTGATTTATCCGGGATATTATATTATTATGTTTATGTATACATATACACACATACATTACCATATTGACCAGGTCAGAATATGTCCAGGCCAACTCAGTTTTAAAATATCAAAAGGGCAGCTGATGACCCTTTGCTATGTTAATCTTATGCAAGTCTACCTTGGTATGTGAGGAATGGCCTGTTAATCTAATTGAACATTTAAAAGGGTACATTGTTTACATACTTAAATTGGTTGTAAAGTCCCGCCCCCTCCGAAAAAAAAAAAACCCCTGCAAAGCAAAGGCATAATGAGCTAGTATGTAGCGCATACTAGCTAATTATGAAATACTTACCTTGGAATGAAGCTTTTGCAGAGGTCTCGGCACACCGCTGTGACCGGCGACATGCTTCTTCTGGGCCTGCGGCTCTGTCCAATCACAGCACGGGCTCCAGCGCTGTGATTGGCGGAGCCGCACTGACGTCACTCCCACGCATGCGCACGGGAGCTGATTCTTCAGTGCGTATGTGCCCATGACGTCGGCACATGCTGATACAGGGAATTACAGGCTTACCTATAGGTCCCAGGAATATCTCCTAAACCGTACAGGTTTAGGAGATATTCCTGGGACCTATAGGTAAGCCTTACTGCAGGCTTACCTGTAGTTTTAAAGTGGTTGTCATGAGTTGACAACCACTTTAAGGATGATAAATGACCATAGAAGAAGTATTTATCGATGGTAATTATACTTGAGGGGGTATTCATGGAAATGGTGGCTTGTTTACCTGGTAAACACTAATGTGAGGTTATTGCCAGTAATTACAAGTAGAGCATTTTCACCTTTATTAACGATAACATCAAAAAGTATTTTAGGTTGACCTAGCAGAAACCCCCACAGTGTCAGACTAGTATTTGAGAGGACGATTAGAGCTGGCAGTTTTTTTTTTTCTCCATCAAGAGATGCGGGCACAGGACAGGTCTAGATTCTAGTCCATAATGAATGGGACTCTGAAGGCAACTGTTTGTTGTAATATTTACTCTGTTGGTTTTCGTCATCTGTTGCAAGTATCATGTGAACTTTTTTCTGTACTGGGATCAATAAATGCATCTCTCTGGAAGAATTGGGTTGCTGCCGGAACTGACTAATAATTAATTAATAATCATCATCATTTACCTACTACTACATCACTACACCCCAGGCAGCTGGTGGTCTCTTCCGCTCTCCAACATTCTTGTATGATATTGGACCCATGCCACTGTCACATATAATGTCAGACTGATGGTACTAAATTGTATATGATGATATCAGAGTACTGTGACACATGGAGCATGGAGGGAAATAGCTTTGGAGACTAGCTGTAAAGCATGGTGGAAGCCTGGCTGAGGGAGCGAGGAATAAGGTAGTTATACCTACTTATTCTTTTACTGCTAGACAAAAAATGATTTAACCTTGCATTGTGGGAAGGGAAGACGTTGGCAATGTGGTCCACTGCAAGGGTCAGCTGTTCACTTCAGCTTTAGAGCCAACGAATGAAAATGTGCACCCATGGATATGAAATGGTAGGAATATTTTTATTTATAATTGTTGAGCTATACTGATTTACTAATTCCATAGAACTTTAGAAACAACAGGTACAATAAGGTACATAGGTAATGATATTAGTTTGTCAAATGAACCTGCTCATTCAAAGCCATTGAGTCATACTATAGAATATGTTATTTATTCAATTGTTTTACAGACATAATTCTTTTAAAAGCTAAAGCAAAGGTCTGTAAATAACATTTTGAAAGTTTGTTAAAATGATTTTACTTGGAGACATCAGTGTTTGCTGCACTGTCTTTTTGTTTCTTAATGAATGCAGGATAATAGTGGATTTATAGTCTAGGTTTAGGAACACAAAGAGTATTTCACACATTATTATGTGTGCAATGATTGGTTTTATAAAATGTACTGTGGCCTAGGGCTTTGAAAGTGCTCCTTCTTTTGTGTTCTGTGCTTTACACAGCATTTGAGCAGCAGAAGTGGTTATTTACAATGGCTGCACACACAGCAAAGTTCAGCTCTTCAGATCAGGATAGAATGCTATAGGATTCAGATTAAAGGCTATTGGCAATTTCCTGCTTGATCAAAGCCGGCAAGGAAAATTCTGTACAAGGAGAACAGCTACAGGCAGAAAAGAAAAAAAAAATACCTTTGTTTCCCAACAAAACATATTGTTTGAAGTGCTTAATTAAAAGTTTTTAATTACTGGAAATTAACATTTCATGTTAAATTGAGCACTGGGTATTGAGCTTAAAGCATAACTCTGGGCCCAGCTTCCTCTCCCCCATGGACCCTTCTCCCCTCGGAGGCCCCCGCTCTGTTTGCTTTACATTCTTCTATAAAGTTACCTTTTACAAATGTCTTCAGGTTTGTTACATGACATTCTGGGTTCTCTTTATTGTTTTCAGTGCCAGGTGGTCCTCAATGATGCTGAGAGTGACGCTAATATGATGTATACTGTGAATCAAAGGCGCTATGTTGACCCATGACGCCCTGCATTTACCGTGAAGTCCTCAGTCTTTAACCTGAAAGGGTAAGAATGTCTAGTGGTTAAAGTTAGATACTGTGGGGGGCAGCTCTGGAATGAGGGAGAGTATTGCAGCCTGCTTTTTTTTTTTAGAGCTGCTGAAGGTCCTTTTTTTTAATAAAGAAAGTCTGGAGCTGGGCTTTAATGCAGTCCTTATTTATTTTTTAGCTCCCCCCCATGTACAAATCCATAGTGAAAAAAAAAACTTTAGAGAAAAAATGAATAATATGCTTATCTTACATTCCAGCTTCCACCCATAGTGTATCGGCTGGGGTGATGTCACATGTTACCCCAACAATAACCCTGTGCCCCTTAGTACCATTCTGGAGTGTCTTCTCCCAAGTTATGGGATCCTCAGCTTTCTCAGGATCATCTGAAAGGCCTGTTATGTTTCCCATGTCTATGTACCATGGACAGAAACTGGGTGTTAATGACTAACTCCGCTTTTGTTGAGAAAAAAACCCTCTGGGTGATCAATGTATATTGCAGGGTCTTTAACAAACTTTGTAGCAGATTTCTACCTTTTGTTGCTGTAAAGAAATAACTCTTTGTTTCACTAGAATGATTGTATACTCATTCTGAATGAGAGGGTCTGGTTCATTATTAATCAGCTGACACACTTTCTGTGTTCTAATAAAAAGCTGCAGTGTCTGCATCCCTTTAGATGTGATTAATCCTTGGGGAGTATCTCACCAAAACTTACAGTACATCTTTATCGCAGGGGGTGCCTAAAATCTGACTATTATCTTAGTGTAAACGTCTGGGAAAATCAGTGAGCCAATCAAACAAGCAGGAAATTAACATTTTTAAGGTGTTCTGTGCACCAACAGAACACCTTCAGGCTTTTTAAATTGCATTGAAATTTACACAACGGGAAAAGTCAGCATAATTTTTATGTTAAGAAAGCTGTATTTAGTTTTAAGTTTTCAACAATACAGAAGTAATACGGAGTTACAACAGAATAACTAATAATCAGGGATATCTATAAGAGAATGTGCTGCTGTGCAGGACAATAGATGATATTTTGATAGCAATACAAGTCTGTGTGAAGTAATTATAAAATACTATCCAGGTAGTTACTCCCTAGATCAGTGGTCTCCAGGGCGAGGGCGAGATGTGGCCTTTTGCTTTCCATTTTCCAGCCCTTGGGGCACTTTTCCTCCAACTGATACAAGACACTATTCCTCCGACTGACACCAATAATAGGGCACTATTCTTCCCACTGCCACCAATGATTGGGCACTGTTCTCCTACTGACACCAATAATGGGGCACTATTTCTCCCACTGAATACTAACGATGGGGCAAATTCTTCCCACTGACACCAACGATGGAGCAATGTTCATTACACTAACACCATTGATGGGAAACTATTTTTCCCACTGACACCAACCATGGGGGCACTATCTCTCAAACTGACACCAACCATGGGGCACTGTTCCTCCCTGCATTGACGCCAGGACAATTTCTACTCCCAATGACCACAGTCTGGCCCCAGTTTGAAGGACAATAAGCTGGAAACTTTGGAGACCAATGCCCTAGATCAGGGATAGGCAACCTGTGGCCCTCCAGCTGTTGTACAACTACATTTCCCATGAGGTATTGCAAGGTTGAAGGGTACAATTACTCGCAGAGGCATGATGGGACTTGTAGTTTTGCAACAGCTGGAGGGCCACAGGTTGCATACCCCTGCCCTAGATCAATAAAGCAGACAATAATTCAATGACTACACCAGTCTGTCCATGATTTCCATAATTTGTCAAAAGATTCACATTTACCAGTTCTGATAGGTAAGAATTGCTCATAGGAGTAGTTCAACTTGACAAAAATAAACATCATTTTTAATAACATTAAATTACAATATGGCTTGTATAGCAATTATATATACTACATTTTTTATTTGATGTATATTTCCACAAAAGAGAAGTTACCCTTTAAATAAGTATATGTTTTACTTTTTCACTAAAGCTTGATTTTCTTTTTTTAATGTACCTATTTGCATTTTTGCATGAAAAGTTAAAGGACAAACAGACCTTTTTTTTAAATAAACCAATTCCAGGCAACAAATGAAAACCAATCAGTGAACTGCAAATGCTATCAGAAAATATTGAATCTGTGCAGAAGCCTACAAATACCACAACTTTCCTTTCTACTGTACGTTACTACACATTATTATCAGCTCTTGCATACTCCTATACAAAGATCTGTATTATAACAGCTCAAATAGACACAGGCGCTACTAAAAGTGATGATAGGTTCTGTTGAAAGGCGACAGAACGCTTTGATGATTTCAGGTCAAAATCATTAATTGTTCTTGATATGGAAATTTCTTGTCTGCTATTCACACGCGTATCCCTTTTCTCACTTACACGGTAATGTGAAAATTTAAAGTGCTTGAACTAAAAGGTTTAGGACAGCTGTTTACAGTAAAGGTGAAATACATGACAGATACAATTATATAATGGGCACTTGGGCCAATTATCTGGAAGGCGAGTGTGGAATGAGCCACAGCAGAGCAGGTTTTTGGGAAAATCTTCCCTAAGCAGAAAGAGGTAGATATTACTGTACAACATTTATATACTGCACTTGATATTACAGATGAACAATTTCCTGCTGAGTGACTAAAACTATTTTGCTATATAAATGTTACCTGCAAACCTGTACATCCTGAAAGCATGTTTTTAACTTTGAAAGCAAGACTTGCAATGTATGTAAAATACCAACAGTTTTAATGTTATTTGGTTTGATTGTAATCCAAACATAGGCATAACAACATTCAGCCTTTCATAAATGTCAGGAGATATTTATTTCACTTCAGGACCATTGGTGATTACAATAATAGTGTATAGAATTGAAAATACCAAATATTTGAGTCTTTTTTTCTTTTTATTTGGTAATTTGTCAGGCCTACTATGCCTTATTTTTACAGTAATGCTTAATATATAGATCTCTACCACTAGAGGGCAGACAGAGAATTACACAGAATATTGTTACAGAAATAAGACCCCTTCCTGGGCTTTAAAATGAAAGGCAGGTGGAATATTCCAGTAAGGATAACTCTCAAATAGGGCCCCTGTTAGATATAACATCTACCTAAAATTAACACAAGTGGTACATAAAAATTCCAGATAGGGACCTGGTGGAAATTGAAGCCAGCAATCAGGTACCATAAGCTTTTTAATATATTATAGTTGGCTTAAATTAAAACTTAATAGGCTTATTTCTAAAAAAAAGCCACAGCCCAGACTGACCAGTTTGCATTCCTTACATTTTACAGAAACTAAGCCCAACTATCAGCTTAAGCCACTGAGCTAGTTCACACTAGAAAAACCCACTCCAGATCAGATCCTCATGCATTTATGCATGCCCATTTTTGATGCATTCCAGATGCTTTTTTTCTTCTTTTTTTCCTGTTTTTTTTTTTTACTGTACTGGGGCGTACAGTGTGTTTTTGATGCATTTTTGATGTGTTCCAGTCAATTCTGATGCGCTTTGATGCGTTTTACTGCGTTCCAGTCCAGTGCAGGAAAAATGCATCATGTTCTACTTCTTTTTTTTCTGGAACTGACCGCACTGGTGTGAACTATGCCATTGAAAACCATGTAACCTACTTTCCATGCTTTTTGATGAACTGACCCTAAATACTTAGGTATTGGTTGGCCTGAAAATTATCCATAACATCTCATATTTATAATTCTGGTACAACCCTCTGGACTAATCAAAGACGATTGTTACAAAATAAAATACGAGAATCTAAGAGGATCTTTTCAATGTGGCATAGCTGATCTGAACCAGAAGACATATAGTACATAAAGCAGCCACTTATAAAGCACCTAGGGACAGAGCCCCTTCATTCTCATTTAATCCCGCTCAGTTTTAATGAATCATCTGCTAGACTTAAAGTTGTTGTGAAGACTGAAGGTTTTTCTATGCATGAAGGTATAAAAACCTTCTGTGTGCTGCTGCTCCACCCCCCCCCCCCTTATACTCCCCTGAGCCCCCTTTGGATCCAGCAGTGTGCACAACAGACTCTGCTGTCCCGGGACTCCCTCTCCTCATTGGCTGAGACAACAGCGGGTGCCATTGGTTCCCACTGCTGTCAATCACAGCCACTGAGCCAATGAGGAGAGAGCTGGGGGCAGGGCTGAGCCACAGCTCTATGTGTGTTATAGACACATAGAGCCGGGTTTGGGAGCAAGTGGCTTGCTATTGATGGCAGTGGTCAAGGGGGAGCAGCCAGGAGTGCAGGTGGAGGACGCGAGAAGAAGAGGATCGGGGCTGCTCTGTGCAAAACCACTGCACAGAGCAGGTAAGTATAACAGTTTTTTTTTTTTTAAATCCTAACCTTTAATGTCACTTTAACTGTATCCAAACCCAAGAGCAGACATCTTTAGATGTGGAGGCTGCATTCGTTTTATTTTTTTCATATCTCTTTTTTTCTGGTATTCTTTATTACTTACTTATTACTTTTATTAATACATTTCACTGAGCAACACCGTCACCCTAGGACAGAGTGTGTTAAGACTACATAACATTGTGCTAGAACTAAATATCACCACCCTCTCTTCTTCATAAAAGGAGTGGGGTGGAGTTGTAGTCCATGGAGATAGCAGGGAACAATGCTAACTGATAACAGTCCAGAAACAGAACGAACAGGAAGTTATCAGCTCACAAGATGTCTGGCTTGGTAAAGAGATCCTTTTTTTGAACTTGTCAAATGGATGTAATAAAACATGTTCAATGGTATATTTTACAACCAAAGGGAGCAAATAAGATAAATGGACTCTATACATTTTAAGCTGGCCATATATTGTTTGAATTTCAGCTGGTTTAAAATGACCTGGCCAAAATTTGCTTAGTTGGCCCTGTTAGCTCCTTTCTCTTCAACATCCTTTGATTGGACAGGTTTCATTTGACAGCTGGTGGCTGTCAGAATACAATAGCCCAGAGCAAGTAGATTTGTCCGTTGATGCTGTATAGTGTGGATGGAGGAATCTATTAGATTTTTATTTGTTTGTCCCATAAACTGGATGAAAAAAATCTAACCTTACATTTGTAGACATTTGTAGCCAAATCAACCTTTTTTTTTTACATATTTCTGTTCTGTAAGACTGAATTCTGAAGCAAACTACAGGATAATGGAAAATTGAATATCAAATACTTACCGTAATTTTCCTTTCCTGATGGACTCCATGGCAGCATACGTTTGGGCTAGCCCCGCCTCCACTCCTCCCCTATAGGACCCCACTCCCATAAATTCTTGCTCCGAGCCAGAGGCCGTGTTCCGTAATTAGCCTCCTCAAGACATTGGGGGGGAACTCCTGCTGCCATGGAGTCCATCAGGAAAGGAAAATTACGGTAAGTATTTGATATTCAATTTTCCATTTTCCTGACAGACTCCATGGCAGCATACGTTTGGGAATTAACTCACTATATACCCAATGGGCGGGCAATGTTATCCCAAAGGCTTTAATTTGAATTGTCACGACAAGACCTGCAAGCCAAAATAACCAGAGGATAAAGAAGCAGACTCTACACGACAATGAGCCATAAACGTATTGTTTGAGGACCACAAGGATGCCCTAAAGACTACTTGGGAATCACATGCTGTGAATCTGCCCAAGATGTAAACCCATGCTTGGTCATACGAGCAGACAGTACCTCCAAACAGCCAAGCCCCCTGGCTCTCTGAGCCTTCTGCATGGCCTAGGCAATCCGTGCCACCATCATCCTAGATGAGGCACGTTCCTCTGTCCTTTCTGGCAATAGAATTAACAGGCGCTCTGAAAAATAAAGGAAGGTGTAGCTCTGTAGATATGAAAGACTATCGTACCCTTAAAGTGGTTGTATACTCTATGTTTTCAGCTAAGGAAGCTGACATCTTAGCCGCTGCCTGATCTGCAACCGCCATGATGCTACGCATGCAATTCATCACGACACCACCCACTGCATGGTCTGCCAGTCTGGCTGAGAGCACAATCAAGGAGACAGCTACCATTTCCGGCATGCCGGGAATATTAACTCTTTTGACACTATCAAATTAATGGGTAGACAACCGCTTAAGAATTGAATCAAGCATAGAAACAGCACCATTCAACTGGAAAAAATGATAAGAAAATTTCTGTTACCAATGAACCAATCTCTGAGGCTTTTTATGCCGACGTGATAGCCAGGAAAAAAGCCAAATTGAGAGAGAAGACTTAAACGGAAACAGCCCTAGAACACTCTGCTCCAATTCCAGAGAAGGAGTTGACAACAAAAGGGAGACTCTATTGAAAAACCTCCGCTACTTCGAGGACTAAGCCTAGCTGCTCCCTTGAAGGATTGATGGACAGGAAAGATGCCTAGACCTGGGTACACCTGTGAAGGCCCATAAAGCGGACACCTGAATTCCGAGGGAACTGACCGATAGACTAAATCCGACTGGAGGAACCTAGAATATCTAGAACTTCTAGATCACTACATGATCTGTCAGCAGCAGACATGTATTAGAGTAAACGTTGACCAAATTCTTCCGTAAACTCTGTTTGCGTTCATTCTGCTTGTATTCAAGAGTATTCAACCATGCTGGACATGGAAGTAGAATTGCACCCCGTGACAGAAGGTCTGGCCTGAGGATAAGGTGCACTGGGTTTCCGGAAGCTAAACTGTGCTAGCAAGGGGAACCCTGGCCTAATTGGCCAATAGGGCGTCCCTGACATTACCTGCACAACCTCTGCTCGGAGTCTTCCTAGAAACCTGAGGTTGATTAGGACTGGAAGAAATGCACCAGTCCTACTGCATTACCAATGATCAGGGCATTGTGCCTGACAACCTCCACATGTAGAGGCTACTCGTTGTTGTCCAAATGGACTCTGGAAGAAAGTCTGCTAGAATATTCTGGACTCTGGGCACATAAGCCACTGAGGTGTAGGCTTGAATCTTCTGAGCTCAAGACAAAATTGGCTCCTGCTTCCCGTAATAGAGAACAAGCTGTGAGTCCTTCTGTCTTAACATAGGAGACCACCGTAGTGTTGACTAACCTAAGAGCATCGGCGCTCCCTTCCTCATATAGTGAAAGGCCTGTAGGGTACAGAAGGCTGTCCATAGTATCAGAATGTTTAACACAATCCTGTGAAATTGACAGCCCCGTCTGTCTTGAGCTATCCCCGACAGGCAGCAAGCCCCCCCAGTCCGTATTGCTAGCATCG
>BLSH010324927.1:103909-130314 GCA_018402905.1 Glandirana rugosa | reverse complement strand
CATTATTATCTTTATTTCGCGAAGTTAGTAGGACTGTGGTATGGTTTGTACCATAAACCTCATAGAAATAGACGACTAACAATTTGAAAGATCTTATGTGTATAACACCACATCCTAGACCCGGACGACAGGGAGGTAGGGAGAAAGGAAGGAAGGAAGAGAGAGCAAGGGAGGGATAGAGAAAGAAATAAGGAGCAAGTAGAGTCTAAGCTTGGTGTGGAGCAAACTCCGTGTGGAGGAAATTCTGTACGGGTGACAAAGCAAATTTGGTGCGGGTAAAAGACGTCGCGTTTCGTGCGGTGTAAGGAAGACCGACAAATAATAGCACCCCTGTCAGTGGTAATAGGTTTGTCTACATACCAGGGGCGTTGTTAGGTGGGAAAAAGCCCAGGGGCTTCAGCCAGAAGGAATGTGGCGTGCTTTGCGCTGCAGAAAATGGGCGTGGTTTAAACGAAACAGTGGGCATGTCTTAAAGGAGGTGTGCCTCAAACGAGGTGTGGTTCGAATCTGAGATGAACGAGGAATAAAGAAAGAGATAGGGAGGGAACGAGAGAGAAGGAAGGAAGGAAAGAGGGATGGAGGGACAGCAGGCCCAGATCCTACACCACAATATGTGTATTCTAGAAAGTTTAACAATCAGCAGATAAAGATACTCCAAATACCATGTTTGGTATGGTGTCAGGATGATTGAAGCGCTTTATTTCTATTATTACATTGTAATATAAAATGAAATAGCTCAACTCACCATAATGCAGAATCAGTGGGAGCCCCAAGTGTGTCACTTGCCACGTCGCCTGCCACCAGATGCCATCAGATGTCCCCAGCGGAGTCCCTCCTTCCATCAGGGTGTTCCCATCAGCATGCCTCTTACATCAGGGTGTCCCCAGCGTGCCTCTTACATTAGGTTTCCCCAGCAGCGTGCCTCTTACATCACGTTATCCCCAATATGCCTCTTACATCACGGTGTCCCCAGCAGCTTGCCTCTTACTATACATCAGTTGTCCCCATCAGCGTGCCTCTTACATCAGGTGTCCCCCAGCGACCAGCGCGCCTCTTACATCAGGTGTCCCCCAGTGTGCCTCTTACATCTGGTGTCCCCCAGTGACCCTCTTACATCAGGTGTCCCCCCTTGTGCCTCTTACATCAAGTGTCCGCCAGCATGCCTCTTACATCAGGTGTCCTCCAGCATGCCTCTTACATCAATTTGTCCTCAGCGGGCCGCTCACATCAGGGTGTCCCCCAGCGTGTCCTTTAATGGACGTCACCCGTTCTGTGCTAGCGCCGGATTGGCCAAGTGTGACGTCCATCATAGACACCCGGTGCCGCCCCACAGTGTCACTGAGTCCCGGCGGCGCCCTGTAATGGATGTCACACGTCCCACGATATGGGATTGGACCTCTGTGGTGATGTCCACCGCCACGTCAGCACATTCTTTTAATGGCGGCTTGGGGCTCGGGGCTAATAATAGAATTAGACTGCCCAGGGGCTTTTTGGGGGCACCCTCAGGGCTGTATCCCCCTTAGCCCCAGGCTCCCAACGCCCCTGCTACATACTGTATGTAGAAAAGTTTGTTCTGTTGAAAAACAGCCTTTACTGACCAGATCACCAGATGAAAATAAGGGAAAGAATGCAGCCATTACGTCTAAGAATTGGTAAGCTTTTGGTTTGATATTGTTGTAGCTCTCTGTTGATAAAATGAGCACAGCAAGGGCTCATGTAGATAGGCATTCTTATCAAATGCAACTTTTTCCATTCAAAGGCAGCTATATAAAGGCATGTGGTAGAAAATGCAAAAGGAAGTGTTTGACTTGCTGTATCTGCAGTTCAAATGCACCTGAAAAGATATGCTGCATAGAAAGAAGCAAAATGCAACAAGAAGCAGGTGAAATGCAACCTCTGAGCTTACATCTACACTATCCATTGAAGTCAATGGGAATGTGCTGATCTGCATTTCAAAAGCACGCGTGGGTACCTTACACCGTGAAAGTGCTCATCAATGCTTGGGAACAGACGGGACTGCGGTCATGTGAAAGTCTAACAATAGGGCAGTCCCTCGACTGCCGATGAGCCGAGTCACTATTACATTAATCAAAGTACAGAGTTCCTCTGGTAAGTGTCATCCCGAGTCACTACATACTGTTGTCTGATATATGTTGCATTAGGAGGGACATCACTGAGCGAATGCCCTCTCCGCCAGTTCAGTGTACCTCTGTTACCTCACTCCGAGTAACAGAATGGGGACCCACTGTGCACAAAGTGTGGATCTCATGTGTGCACTTGTTAACTCCTTCACTCTCGTACCATGTGGCCAGGTCGTGGATCTCTGTAAGGGCTAGTTCACACTTGACTTAATTTGTAACTCTTAACAAATGCTCCTATAGTGTTAATGTGCTTTAGTATGAGTGTTAGACTTGTGTTAATGCACTTTAGTATAGGCATTAGACTTGCGTTAAAATGTTACTAAACCCACAACAGTAAACTCTGTCTGTATGTGCAGCACATCATGCTTGTTATACTCACTGTGGAACTTAATGGGTTAATCCTCTGCATGCTGTTTAGTATGGGTGTTAGACTGACATTTTACAAGCGTTAAAGGGGTTGTAAAGTTAGAAGGTTTTTTTTATCTGAATGCATTCTATGCATTCAGGTAAAAAGTCTTCTGTGTGCAGCAGCCCCCCCCCCTGCCCCCTAATGCTTACCTGAGCCCCATCTCTGTCCATAGATGTCTATGAGTGTAATGGCTGTCTGGGACTCTCCCTCCTGATTGGCTGAGAAACATCAGCGGCACCATTGGCTCCTGTGGCTGTCAATCAAAGTCGGTTAGCAAATCAGGAGAGAGAGGGGGCAGGGCTACACCGCAGCTCCGTGTCTGAATGCACTAACAGAGCTGCAGCTCAGTTCGGGTGCCCCCATAGCAAGCTGCTTGCTGTGGGGGCACTTGTCAGGAAAGAGGGGCCAGGAGTGACGAAGAGGGACCCGAGAAGAGGAGGATCTGGGCTGTTCTGTGCAAATGCACTGTACAAAGCAGGTAAGTATAACATGTTTGTTATTTAAAAAAAAAAAAAAAAAAAAACAAGACTTTATCACTTTAATGACAAGTTAGAAATGCTCCCCAAATGCTCTATGTGCGACTTTTATGTGTTTGATGCATGTAAAGGTGCGTTAAAACCGTTCCATAAACGCCTATTTTTTATTTTTTAAAGGGAAGTGATATTACAGGCAATAAACAATTTGAGGTATGGCTTGTCATGGTGAATGTTTCCTGCGCATACTCTGTTAGCAGGAGAGGGAGCAGCATGAATTCCTTTACTTTGCATTATCTCATGTTTGGCCTCCTGCAGATGATGCTGATGTATGAGCAATTGGCTGAGCAGAGGAAAAGGAGAAGGGCGTCCAGGTGCTTTTGGGTACATCCAATTGTCTCTCAGAGATATTCTAAAAGGCATTTTCCTGTCCTGTATCATGATTTATGCACCTACCCTTAGAAGTTTTATGACAATGCCCACATGGAAATCACATCCTTTGATGCACTGCTGAAGATTCTCTGGTTGATACGCAGCAGAGCCAAACTGAGGCTTCCAGTGTGTCCAGAAGAACGTCTATTAGTCAAACTATGGTAAGTAATCCAAGGTGACAAAAGTAGGCCACAGTTCTGTACACATTGCTGTATTTTACTAATTTTAACATGCCACAACCACACCACAATGGCAAAGCAAAGACCTGCCAGCGCGTTTGTGGATCGTTACCATAGACTTGAATAGGAGGCATTGAAAGGCATCAAACTCCTTTAGATTCTACATGAGGCTTCAAGCTTGAAGCAAAGCAACGCTACACTAATGCTTCATGTATTGATAATGTGAACAGCACTATGTGCTCTCTATAGTATCATTTGCATAGGCCTTTGATGAGCGCTAGAAATGCCCCTCAAACACTTGCTTTCAATGCCAGTGTTAACTTGGCCTAAGGAGCAACTGTCACCTATACTAGTTACCAAGCTTAACGATTGGTTGCATAATAGCCTGTTCTTGACCTTGGTTTCCCATAGCAACTGCATACCCCACATGTGCTTTATTGACCCAAGCTCTTTTGAATACGCCAGGACCAACATGTACCCCTTTGAATAAAACCAGACTCATAGCAGTTGATACAACTTTACTTAAAAGTCTTTTAGCGGACTTCCGGTTCCGGCGCCGTATGAGGTAACAGCTCCCCGCTACAGCTCCCGCTCTGTGGCCGACAAAACAGCATAAAAAGCCGATCCAGGGTCCTGAAAGGTGCACCCGCCCAGCCAGGCAGCCCCCCAAACATCCCCCCTTAACCCAGGAATGGACCGCTACCTTGAAAAAGGCGGCCCGCGATGCGCTCCGGCCCAGCCGCAAATCGAGGCCGGGGATGCGGCCTACAAGGAGAGCGCGCCGATGACAGCATCTGCAGACATGGAGGTGAGCAATCCACCTACACAGCCCGCCACATTAGGTGACACAAACACCTATGAAAGAATTGCACAAGCTGTGGCAGCAATACTAGCGCCCACTATAAAAGACACAGTGGAGAAAGCCATCAGTGAGGGCATGACACAACTCAGGAAAGAACTGGGGGAACACAAAACTCGCATTTCTGAAGCTGAACACAGAATTGCCACCCTAGAGGACGAACTATATCAATGCCACATGACAGAGCAGGCACAAACTAAAACTAACCAGTTCATATTAGACAAGCTCGACGACCTAGAGAACCGGTCGCGAAGGAGCAACCTTCGCTTTGTGGGGGTACCAGAGTCCCTACAACCCTCTGCCATTATGGACTTCTGCGCCAAACGCATCCCGGAGGCTCTGGGCCTACCCAGACCCTGCACAGTGGAGCGTGCCCACCGCATAGGGGCCCTACAACCTGACCGCAAGACAAATAGGACAATCATAGCCAAATATCTAAACTATGCTGACAAAGCTGATATCTTGATGAAATATAGGCAAGCTAATCCCCTCCTGATAGATGGAGTGAAAATCCTAATTTTCGCGGACTATTCCTTAGATGTATCCAAAAGGCGCAAAGCTTTTCACAGATCGAGTCCAAAAAGACCACACATTGTCCCTCCTAACCCGTCAAACACCCCTCTTGCTAACACCCTAGACTCCCTACATCTAATCGATGTCTGGCGACACCTACACCCACTGGAGAGGGAATACACTTTTTACTCCTGCCCCCACAACCTCTTCACTAGAATTGACTACCTATGCTGCACAGACTCACTGCTACCCTTGGCTAGAGAAGCAGAAATCCACGGAATAGCGATCTCCGATCACTCCCCAATTTCCATCTCCTTTCTTGACTCTCTCTCTCAACCCAAACCCCAGATATGGCGCTTCCCACATTACCTCTCGAAAAATGCCGACTTCCAGCAATAAATCCACCTAGCATGGTCAGAATACGCTTCTGACAACGCGCAACATATAAACAACCCAAACCTGTTCTGGGATGCAGGAAAGGCATTTCTCAGGGGCAAAATCATTTCCTATGCCTCCTCCTTTAAGAAACATTCACAATCCAAATTCAAAGCGGCTAGCAACCGTTTGAAATTAGCCCAAAGAAATCTATCAACTGACAATTCCCCTCAGAATAGGATGGAATGGAAGGCAGCCAAAAATGATTTTGGAACTTCCGGTTCCGGCGCCTCATGAGAGAGGAGTGAGCGCGCACAGCTCCGCTCCCTCAGGCACAAATACTGCCATTACACCGGGATTCAGCCCAAAAAAACTACCAGGTCAGTGAGGGGAAGCTGCCGGGAATCGGATGGACAAATTTCTCACCGCTCCTCGGTCAGAACCCGCCGCTCCAGGCTGCGCTACAACACAGGGCCAGACACCAGGGTGTACAAAGATGGCCGCCGCCATGGAGCAGGCGACGGTCATAATGGACACACAGGCCCCGGAGCCCCGCATCGCTGAGGGACCGGACGAATATGCCAAAATAGCCCAAGCTGTGGCAGCCCTCTTGCTTCCTAACATATCACAGGTGGTGGACACAGCTGTACAGTCAGGCATATCACAACTGAGGAAGGAGCTGGGGGACCAGGCCCGTAGGATTTCAGCTACAGAAGCCAGGATATCTGACATAGATGACGAACTGTATCAGATCACAGGCACGCTGGAAAAACAAGACAAAGCGTTTGCAGCAATCCAGGAAAAGCTCAAAGATCTGGAAAATCGGTCCAGGAGGAGTAACCTCAGGATCATAGGCCTACCAGAGAACTGCCCTAACAACGCACTTACACATCTCTGCTCTTCCCGCATACCTGAAGCGCTAGGTCTTCCAGCACCCTGCACCGTGGAACAAGCCCACAGAATAGGCCCGCCAGATCCTAACCGCAAATCCCCCAGAGCTGTCATCGTCAAATACCTTAATTATGCGGACAAGCTGGAAATACTACAGGCCTTCAGGAAAAATCGCAATTTAAGGATAGAAGGAGCTAATCTGCTAATATTTGCTGATTACTCTGCTGAGGTAGCCAAGAAGCGTAAGGCCTTCCAAGCGGTCTGCTCAGAACTCTTTAAACAGAAGATACGTTTCTCTCTGGCCTTCCCAGCAATTCTGCGGATTCAATCCAATGAAGGTAAACAGCTAACTTTCCACACTCCCAGGGAGGCAGAGACTTTCCTTAGATCCGCACTCTCCAAACAATCCAGCCCGTCCGCCACCCAAGGCCCTATCTCACCAAACTCTAGAGAGCAGAGGAGCCCCAGAAAGGATCCAGCGAAGCGGCTGCGCCCAAACAATAATGGAGGAGAACCCCCGAATCCTTCTTGAAGTACCTCTGTTCCTTGCTCATTCCTCATTGGTACCACAGACTTTCTTCCTGGGCAAGCTCAACACCATCATCTCAACCGCACTGCTTCATTACCTTGGAACTTTTCAAACTGGTGCCCACTCACTCACCTAAAATAAGCTTTATTCATGATTTGCTGAAACCTTCCCCCCACATTATTAATAATCGCATTACTGCCTGATGAGCGGACTAGCCGCGCGAGAGTATATTGCTCATGAGGAAAAAAGTGAAGTACAGAAAGTTTGTTTTGATGTTGTTTGTACTAATGCTTTCCCTTGCCTCCCATAGTGATCGTCTCTTTCCTTGTTTCCATCCCTTGCGGAACGAGGCTGCCGATGTTCAACCTAGCGAGCACAATCCCCCTTCTCTTCTGAACCGTGAGTCCTTCCTTCCTATCGCACTAATATACACTAGATTCTACGACAAACATCCTCATATACACACACGTTCATTCGGGTAGTCTCATGGAATGTTAAGGGGCTGCGGTCCCCTTCCAAACGTACCAAAATCCTCAGGCATCTCAAAAGTCTCCGCGCCGATGTGGCCCTGCTTCAGGAAACTCACCTCGGCGCAGACGACTTTCACCGTCTCCGAAAACTGTGGGTGGGTAGTGTACATGGCTCCCCAGCGGTCGGCAGGAAAGCCGGTGTAACCATACTTCTGCACAAAAAACTCCAACCAACCATTATAGAGGAAAAACACGACTCCCTGGGGCGCATAGTGACGCTACACCTCAGATTCCAATCGAAAGATATAATGTTATCAAACGTTTACGCACTGAACTCGCCCACCCTCTCGTTCTTTCAGGAGACCACGAGATGGCTATTGAGCAAACCACACATTCCCCACCTAGTTGGAGGCGACTTCAACACAGTGTGCAACCCAGTAGAGGACAGGTCCTCTCACAAACCCCCACCGCGCAACTCCAGTGCCACAAGCCTTCCGTCCTTGCTAGAGCGCTTTGCCTCAGACACAAACCTAATCGATACATGGCGACTATCCCACCCCACGGACAGGGAGTTCACATATTACTCTCCACCACACAGGTCCTTCTCGAGAATCGACCATATCTTTGCCACCCACTCCACACTCCACTATGTAAAGGAATCCCACATCCACGACATAGCAATCTCAGATCACAGCCCAATATCAGTTACACTATCAGACCTAACAGCCCCCTCCTCCCCTAAGATTTGGAGATTCCCTTCATACTCAGCAGGGGACACCCACCTACAAGAGGTCTTACGCACAACCTGGGAGGACTACTCTAACAACAATAGAGCCCACTGCTCCAGCCCAAACCTATTCTGGGATGCCGGCAAGGCGGTCCTCAGAGGCAAAATTCTTGCCTACGCGTCACACTACAAAAAAAACGCCTCCAAACGTTATACAGAAACAAGTAATCTGTTGTGGGAAGCACAGAGAGCCTTGCAACATAACAACACTGTAGAAAATAGAGAAAAATGGAGGACGGCTAAGCAACAATTTGAAACATGGGCGGAACATTTAGACAGAATCCATACGGCCCACTGGGATCTCACACTACACAAACAGGGGAACAAGGCTGGGAAATTATTAGCTAGACTCAGCAAAGGCCAACACAAACCAACCCACATCTCACACCTTAAAGACTCAACGGGGAGGTTAACCTCCTCTCCAAAGGAGATTAACGACATTCTCGTCAAATACTATACTTCCCTATACGCCACAGACAATCTAACGCCCTCGGCCACTGACATCTTCCTAAATAACCCTACCCTCCCACAAGTGAGACCAGACCACCTAGACACACTAAACGCACCCATCGCTAGGGAGGAAATCGAACAGAATATCAAAGATTTGCCCAAGCATAAATCCCCTGGTCCCGACGGCCTCTCTGCCGAATTTTATAAACTTACATCATCATATATACCACAAACTCTAGCCCTCGTATTTAATGAAATCTGGAAGGGCGGCCCTTACCTCCCATCTGGCCACCAGGCGTACATAAAATTAATTGAAAAAAAGGGTAAAGACCCCCAGGAGCCAGGCTCCTACCGCCCCATCTCCTTACTTAACGTGGACTCGAAGCTACTCTCCAAAATAATAGCATCACGCCTGGCTAGAATCCTGCCATCGCTGATTCACCCGGCGCAGGTAGGCTTCACCCAAGGTAGAACAGCCACATCTAACATCCGCAAAGTTTTAGCAGTGCTAGATCACGCCAAATTACATCCCTCCCTAAGTCTAGCCATCATCACCCTCGATGCCGAGAAGGCTTTTGACAACGTGAGTTTCCCCTGGCTATTCCAAACCCTCAGCAAGTTTGGATTCTCCGGCCCTTTCCTTCACTTTGTCAAAAGCCTCTACGCAGCCCCCCAGGCGCAGGTAGTAGCAGCGGGACTCATCTCAAATCCCTTCCCCCTCCACAAGGGAACCAGACAGGGATGCCCCCTGTCCCCTCTTCTATTTAATATCGCACTCGAACCACTCTCACGACACTTAATAACTAGCGCCCCTCTACATGGGATTACACTGGGAAAGGAGGATCTGCGAGTAGCCTTGTTCGCAGATGACATCCTAATATTCACCTCTAATCCCCAACTAGATCTCCCGGTAATCATGGACACTTTCGACCTATTCCGCAAGTGTTCGGGCCTTAAAATAAATTTCACCAAAAGTGAAATTTTACCCCTCCAATCAAATCAAAGGGCAAGGTGGATCGCCACCTCCCCTCTCCCTATAGCCAAAAACCACATCACATACCTGGGCGTGAACATTGGCAGAGACTCTTCCTCCATATATACTCTCAACTACCCCCCACTAATTTCTAAAATATTAAGTCAACTGGAATCTTGGATGAACCTGCCCCTATCGCTCACGGGAAGATGCTGCTTATTTAAAATGATTAGCTTTGCAAAATTGTTATACCCCATGCAGACGATCCCAATTCTTATTAAACACGCTGACCTCCAAAAATTGGACAGGGGTTTATCAGCTTTTCTATGGCAGCGTAAAAAACCCAGAATTGCCCTGTCCAAGTTGCGTCTCCCGAGAAGCGAGGGGGGCATGGGACTTCCCCATATAAGATTGTACAACCTATCTTGTGTTTTATGTAGTGGCCTAGACTGGATTACTGAGGAATCTAAATACACAAACTTCAACATAGAAACGGCCATTGTCCACCCCTATGATTTGATATCTCTCTTGCACTGCAACGCGAACAGACTTCCTCCCCACCTCAAACATAATCTCCTAGTAAAGGACACCCTGGTAGCCTGGAGAAACACAAGGAAAGCACAACATCTCCCTACCAACATCTCTGCTTTCCTAACTATCAGGGGAAACCCGATGTTTGCACCCTCCACCCAACATGAGGCCTTCCGCACATGGGACCGCAAGAACCTCAGAAACCTGATAGATCTATTTGACCCCACATCTGGGCAGCCTTGGCCAATCCAAAATATACTGGAACGCTATCAACTGCCAGACCACCACAAATTCCACATACACCAGCTCATGACCTTTGTACGCACAACCTGCCCAGATCCTCAGACCAGATTTCGGCCCTCTGTCTTGGACTCTATGATCCACAACAAAAGCTTTCCCGTTTCCCACATTTACAAAAAACTCCTTCCCTTCTTCTCAAAAACGTTGGAAACCTCATCAGTAAAAGCCTGGACTAAGGAGCTGGGGCTGGACCATCTCCATGACTCGATTCTGAAAGGTCACAATAAGACTCTAAAACTGACCACCAATGAAACCTGGAGGGAGATGCACCTCAAAATTATCCATAGGGCGTACATCCCCTACTACACTCTTGATTCCTCTCCCAAATCAAGAATCTGCCCATGGTGCAACAAGCCTAACCCGACTCTTACACACAGATTCTGGCAATGTCCAGAAGTACTAGCCTTCTGGACACAAGTTCAGGCACTAGTTGCGAAGGTAACACACCAAGTCATCCCTTGCCATCCGACTTTAATGCTGTTTGGAGATAGTGACAGCTATCAACTGGGATCTACCCCTCTCGGTACTCTGACGGATACATGGATACCCCTCTGTCTGTTGGCAGCTCGCAAAGCTATCATGTCTCACTGGACAGAGGTACAGAGGCATTTGAACACCCTTCTATACAGGGAGCTCCTTGACTTTTGGGCCAATAAACAAGGCTCCCAAATGCGATTGCACAAACGTTGGAACGCGTACATTTCCACTACATTCTCCAAACAAGCACAAGAAGGACTTGCACCTCCCCACCTCTATGATCTAATCCACAAACTCAAAGATTCAACAATCAGAGATAACCACTCAAGCTCGCTTAATCCTACTCAACATCTCTCCGACAAGGCATTCCCCTGGACATCGGCAACCAGAAACCAATCTTCCTAATAACTCTGCATAAACAGCGGCCTAACCGCACTTTACCTATTGCCAAGAGGCAGGGATTCTTTTCTCTTTTTATACAGTTACTGTTTAATTAATTACCTATGTTGAACCGTCACCCCCATTAGAGGAATTCTGCAATCCCTCAAGCCAAGCACTCAACAGATAAAAGATCATAAACCCTGAGATCAAGTTATCAACCCTAACTACCTCTGGAAGTAGGCTTTGCCCCCGGCGGCTCCTCCCCTCGCCAAACTTGGGAGGGGGGGGAGGCTGTGGGGGGGCACATAGTCTCCCCTTTCCATCCAGACACATCGTGCCTAATGTCTAATTGATTGTCAGGGAAACTCCCCTCCTCTAAACGCTTTCTAGGGCTCGGCTTGCAGGATTCTCTCTGGAAAGATCTTTCTCTCTTTCTTAATCTTCTCCTGTCCCCAGACTGTTGCTACCTCTAACTTCAACCTCCAACTCCCCCCCCCCTCTACCCAGGCCCCCCTCCTATTGAAAATGTTACTGTAACCTGGTCATGTTATGAAACTGTTCGTTTTATATTCAATAAAACTTTGAAATAAAAAAAAATGATTTTGACTCCTGGGCAGAAACGCTGGAACTAACCAAACGGTCACAAATTGAAGCACAGTTTTATAAATTCGGAAATAAATCAGGGAAACTCCTGGCCAGACTAGCGCGAGGCCCCTACTCTCCCACACATGTCACCTCCCTTAGAAACACCCAGGGAACCATCACCACGATCCCCCAGGAAATCAACAAAATTATGACAGCCTTCTACAAAAACTTATACGCACCAGACAACACCAACAACACATTAGCCGAAAGCTTCCTCGATAGCCTAGCTCTCCCACAAATCTCCCAAGAAGATCTAGAGGCACTAAACGCCCCCATTACTAGACTGGAAGTCTCCTCAGCCATACAACACTTACCACCAAACAAGGCCCCAGGACTGGACGGGTTCTCAGGAGAACTCCTCAAGATCCTACACACATCAATAGAACCCACCCTGGTACAAGTCTATAATGACATTTGGAAGGGAGGCCCCTACTTACCGTCGGGCAACCAAGCAACCATAAAATTGATACATAAAAAAGGCAAGGACCCCCTGGAACCGGGCTCTTATAGGCCCATTTCACTCCTAAACCTAGACATAAAAGTTCTCTCCAAAATAATAGCCACCAGATTAGCAGATATTCTCCCACTTCTAATACACCCAGTACAATCCGGCTTTGTCAAGGGAAGAACAGCCTCACTTAACATCAGAAAAGTACTAGCAGCTTTGGACCACGCCCACAACCATAAAGAGGGTGACTATGCCATCATCACCCTGGACACGGAGAAAGCTTTTGATAACGTCAATTTTGACTGGCTTTTTCTCGTGCTAAGACGGATGAACTTCTCCGGCCACTTTATACAGCTCATCCGCTCTATGTACTCCTCTCCCGCGGCCAGGCTGGTGGTGGCAGGCGTCCTATCGGAAGAGTTTAGACTCTTCAAGGGTACGAGGCAGGGATGCCCCCTGTCCCCACTTCTATTCAACTTAGCGATTGAACCCCTCTCCAGATACCTGACCACAATAGCGCCCCTCAACGGCATACATAGGACACCATGAATTACGCTCAGCTTTCTTTGCTGATGACGTCCTCATATTCACAGCGAACCCCTCAAAAGACATGCCCCTCATTATTCAAATATTTAATGATTTTAAGCAATGTGCAGGTTTGCGAATCAACTTTAGCAAGAGCGAAATAATTCCTATAGGTCGCTCCCCACAACGACACTGGCTAGCCCACTCACCCTTCATTATAGCCAAGTCACACATCACATATCTGGGAGTAAAAATCGGACACCTGCCATCATCTCTGTACACTTTGAATTTCCCACCATTGTTGCAAAAAATTAATCTAGAACTAGACCATTGGATGGATCTGCCACTTTTGCTCCTGGGGAGGTGCCATCTATTTAAAATGGTCAGCTTTGCCCGCCTTCTATACCCCTTACAGACGATCCCCCTCCTGCTCAAACACAAGGATATTCAGATCCTGAACAAAAACATCTCTAAGTTCATCTGGCACCGCAGGCGACCAAGAATTGCACTACCCAAACTATACCTCCCCAGACGCGAAGGCGGCACTTGCTTACCTAACATCAGATTGTACAACCTAGCATGCCTCTTAAGAGTTGGAATGGACTGGACCAGAAATGCATCTAGATACGCAAACACCGATCTGGAATCAGACATGACATACCCATACCAACTAAAGGCCCTCCTCTTATCGCCTTGGACAGCACTACCTCCCCACATCAAATACAACCTTCTCCTACGAGATACAATCATAGCCTGGAGGGAAGCGCGGAAGATCCTCAAAATCCCACTACACATATCCAAACATCTGCCAATCCAGGGGAACCCCAACTTTCCTCCAGGCATGCAACACCAAGCCTTCTCAATTTGGAACCAGCAAGGACTAACTCTCTTCTCATCGCTCTGCAACACCACCACTGGGGACCTCCTCCCGTTCAAGGACTTAGCCCAAAAGCACTCGCTACCACAGTCCCATCTCTTCAACTTCTGGCAATGCGCCCATTTTATTCGCTCCACAGGCAGAGACAAAATGAAGCGATTCCAACCCTCTACCATAGACGCTATGATAGACTCAAAATCGTACTCAATTTCAGCGGTGTATAAACTCCTACTTACCGAAAAAGCAATGCCTCTATATGCCACCTCCGCCAAAAACTGGGAAAATGACTTTGCAACCCCAGACCTCATGGATAAACTCCTCTCAGGATACAACAAAACTATCAAACTTTCGCCCAACGAACAATGGAGAGAAACACAACTAAAGATTTTACACCGAGCCTACAGACCCTTCTACACAGGGACACAAAACCCATCCTCAAGGTCATGCCCTCTCTGTAGCCTCCCAAAACCCACGCTATCTCATCGGTTCTGGTCGTGCCCCTATATCACAACTTTCTGGGACAAGATCATCTCTTTCATTCACACGGTCACGCGTCTCCTAATACCGAAAGACCCCCTACAAATGATTTTCGGATGCTGGAACACACAGCCGGAGGTGAAGTCACCTGAACTAAGCCTACTCCACAAAGACTGGCTCCTAATCTGTCTCTACACAGCCAGGAAAGCAATTTTACAAAACTGGACCTCGTCATTACCTCCGACTGTTGCAAAAGTGAAGCAAGAACTGTTTTCACAACTAAACAATGAAAAAATCCTCACAGACTTCACCCATCCCAAGGCGACCCATTATTTTCAGAAAAGATGGAACTCCTTCATAAAGTTCACCCAACCTCAGGGAACGGCAAGCTCTTCACAAGACATATTTTCCTACCACAGAGGTACCACGGATCAAGGGCTTGGACTCCCTTTTAGCCCACATACGCAAAGAGATGCATCCCACCCCCCCTCCTACCCCCCCCCCGTCACCCCCTCCCCTCCCTTGCGTCCTCATTCTTAGCAGGTGATCCATCCAATACGCAGTTGTTATTGTTATAATTTGTATTGTTACGGATATCGGAGATCATCTGATCTCGCCCTTTTCAACTACGTTGTCATTCCTAATTGAGATATCCTTTATTCTCTATTGATGTTAATTGGAGCTATTCTCTTACGGTACACCAATGTTTTAATGTCATTACAGTCTCCTGTACTATCTATCAAATGCCTAATAAAATCTGATTAAAAAAAAAAAAAAGTCTTTTAGCAATACAGTCCGCTCCCTGGTCATTTCTCGTCTCGACTACTGCAACTCCCTTCTCATTGGCTTACCTCTACATAGGCTATCCCCTCTCCAATCCATCGTGAATACTGCTGCCAGACTTATCCACCTTACCAATCGCTCTGTGTCTGCTACTCCTCTCTGTCAACTCCTCCACTGGCTTCCACTCACCCAACAAATTAAATTCAAAATACTAACAACTACTTACAAAGTCATCCACAACTCAGCCCCCAGTTACATCGCTAACCTAATCTCCAAGTACCAACCTATTCGTTCTCTTCATTCTTCTCAAGATCTCCTGCTCTCTAGCTTCCTCATCACCTCTTCCCATGCTCACCTCCAGGACTTTTCCAGAGCCTCTCCAATCCTATGGAACGCTTTACCCCAAACTGTCCGATTATCTTCTACTCTATTAGCTTTTAGACGATCCCTGAAAACCCATCAGCTCATCCCCCACAGTTATTTCCTTTTGTCCCTCTTGACCCTCCCTTCTAGATTGTAAGCTCTAACGAGCAGGGCCCTCTGATTCCTCTTGTATTGATTTGTATTGTAATTGTACTGCCTGCCCCCATGTTGTAAAGCGCGGTGCAAACTGTTGGCGCTATATAAATCCTGTATAATAATAATAATAATGAACATTTGCATATGAAATACCCTATCTCTTGCTAGCTAGCTGCCCAGGCATACCTCTACAAGGTATTACTCTATAGCTGTTGTAGTCTTGGTTTTTCTCCGGACCCACAGTGCCTCCAACATACTGCAAGGTGCAGCAGTCCTACTCCACATGAATCAAAGTATGTCCTGCTCCATCAGTTGACAAAAGAGACCCAAACCCCTGTATCTATATCACTGGTAGGTAGGCTGGATCCAAAAAGCCAGGGAACAGCAGCACACACATTGACCATTTCCTCCAGCCTGAGCCAGCCTCTAGCAAAAACCATACTCCTGTAGGCAACCTATCTACATGCATAAGACACAGGAAAACAAAACCTGCCTACACAGGCCCTAAACATACATGTCAATCTTTATAGGTCTTTATGCCTGTTCAGCATAAAAACAGGTACAGCATATAAATGGTAATACAATTGTATGAGCCTCTCCTGTGTCTAAAGCCCAAAGCTCGGAAAGTAAACACATATCTGCAATCTAAATCCCAACTAGATGAGATTTAACTGTAAAATACTTCCTGTATCATACATTTTATTTTGGAAGATACTACTTTCACTTTTTTTTAAATCCTTTGTTGTATTTCAGTATTGCTGATTTCCTACAGCCTCTTTGCTGTCACTCCATGTCAACATACATGCACTCCAGTGGCTACTGCAATTATTGTTCTGAAATGTTTTTTGCTTGGACAGCCACTTATAGTCAGATGTGACAGGATGACAAACAGTAGCATTAGGGAGGCCAGAACAGAACCTTGCCTCCACAATAGGAAGTGCCTTCACAGGGATCTTCATGCAAAATTACTATGTTAAGTTTTTTATAAAAGCTTTAGATTCAGACCAGGTTCACATATGTCCTGCTGCGGTTCCCAGGGTTCACATATTTCCTGCTGCGGTTCCCAGCATAGAGTCCGGTGCCTTTCTGTTCACTGGTTCAGGTGCGAATCAGGTCTGAATTTTTGCCTGAATTTGTGCCTGAACTGGACCCAAACACGTACAGGACCCTTTTGGAAGGTGGACCATGGCCCTGGACATATGTGAACCTGCTTCATTGGGAGCCGGTCACACTCGCATGTCATGCAAATTGAGTGTGGGGAAGCCCGCATCCAATTCGCGCACATATGAACCTGGCCTCAAAACGATTGCTAATGTCTTCTGCAATCATAGAAATATGTTAAAGATGATACAGTATATCAATGATTGGATTTTGAACTACTTTGAAGGACAACTCCATTTTTGTTGAAAGAAATATAGCAACTAATAATAAATAGCATATACAATTGCTACAGTACATAAGCCATGTTGTAATTGAATGTTGCTAAAATTAGCTTTCCTTTTCAGTCTTCAGCTGCTGTAATTTTATGTAAAAATCAATGCACTATGGCAACCTGGAGGTGTTTTGTGCACAGCTGATGTACAGAATGCCCCGGTAAATGTAATTTCCTGTTTATGTGATTGGCTCAGTGATTTTCCCTGAAGTCTGCACTAAGATGCAAATTATGCTAATTTAATTTTAGGCATCCCTAGCAAAAAACAATATGTCAGTTTTGGTAAGATAGTCCCCAAGGGTTAAATACTTCTAAAGGGATGCAGATCCAGCAGTTTTTCTCATTAGAACACTAACAGTGCACCAGGTGATTGTAATGAACTGAACCTTCCCATTCAGAATCAGTCTCTAGTGGAAATATTGAAACAAACAGCACATAATTTTGCCCCTATACAAATGATTAGTAAGGCCTCATCTGGAATACCCAGTTCAATTTTGGTCATCAGGTCACAACAAGAATATTGGAGGAAAATGGATATATCAAGATGCATTAATGCATAATTGGTCCATATAGTGAACTCAGTGTAGAGTTATTCACTTTAAGGTCATCACAGAGGACAAGGGGACCCTCTTTATGGCTGGATGAAAAGAGATGTAATCTCCAAATATGGAAAGGTTTCTTTACAGTAAGAGCTGTGAAAATTTGGAATAGAGTCAGCTAAGAAAGGTAGTACTCAGCTACAAAGTTTGTAAAAATCCATGCAATGTAAATTGATTACCCAGAGGGAATTGTTTGTTTTCTGTACAAAAGTTGAATTACACTTCTAAGTGTGCACCTTTCCAAGGCCATTGAGCTAAACTATTTACTTGTGGCAATTGGCCAAAGCAATTCTCCATGGAAAGCATAAGTAGATACCTATGTGTAAGTATAGGAATTATTATCCAGACCTCACACATTCAGGGTTTACAAAGAGTAAGGTTAGATAATACCATTTTAATAAATACCCAGCTAGTTTTTCAGCTAAATGCAGGGCAAGATCAGCTCTTAAGAAATTATATGCTGACAGAATTAGCCTAAAGCTATACATGATCTGAAAATCCCCATTTTTTTTCATTAAAAGTATTTTTCCAAACAGTAAAACCTGGACTTTGATCAGTCACTCTTGCTCAGAATATTAAGTATTTGACAAGAGTAAGGAACTTTTTACATAAATTGTTTTATGTGATTATAATAAAATGTATTTTTTTATCTTGCCCTTATCTTTACCTTTAAAGTCCTATATGAAGGGTCTTTTTGTATAAGGTATATGACAAGCATAAAAGAAAAAACTATTGAACTTTAATGTTTTGTTATAAGGTTTTTCTTTGTAAAACGATCTTGATCATAAATGGTTATTTGAGAATTAGAGCTAATATGAATTTCTATTTTTGGATTTTAAGTGTATCCTCTTACTTCTTAAAATGAACTTTGTTTCCGGTAGTTCCAAAGGTACAGCTTGAAAAGTATCTTGAAATAGAGCTATACATTCTAAGTTATATTATTTTTCTGCTTTGTTCAATCGGTTAATCATATGCATTTACCTAATTGGGCCCAGACAGCTTGGATTCATGTTCGAAAAAATGCCAGGCTTCCTTTTGGCAGTCTCTCTTCACTTTCTTGTGTTCAGCTGCAAGACTGTCAACTAAAATAAGACTCTGCTCTTCAACTTGTTAGGGATCAGATCAAAGCAGACTCTTCTTTCATCCCCTTGTAGTTTAATCCCTTACCTGTCAAAGTCCATTATTTCAAAAGAAGTCTTATAATTTTAACAAGTATATAACTTGAAGAGAAACTAAAGGCACAGTCAAAAACTTTCTTTTAAAAAACTGAGTTTCAAAATGTATTTAAATAAATCAACAAAGCAGTACAGACAGCAAAGAGTTTGTTAAAATGGGGCAGAAGGCAAGTAATTGTTCTTCTTTGTGTTGAAGGGGGTGGAGGGTATGGAAGTCAAGCCTTTGCTCTTGACCACTCATCTGTGCTCAGGCAAACCACCTTGTTAACGCGGACAAATGCTGTGAACTGAACCACTTATTTTAAAGAAAAGTTAAAACATTTTGTTGTTAACTAACTAAATGTTGTGAACTACCAAAGAATAACCTACCATATTGCAATGTCTATGCTAATGTTAATCAGATAAACTTGTATATATATGTATAGGACGAATTACACACTAGAGAACCATTTATGTTGTCTGCAGCCTGGAGGTGTTCTACTTCACCCATCACCTTGATGCCTTTCAAAGCTACAAACATCACATGCAGACAAATGACTGATTTGTTTCTGGTGTGTGAGAGATAACAGTCATGTTTTTTTTTGAACTCTGGAAAAAAGACAGAAAAGATGCTGGTCTGCTTGAACTGAAGGGGGCATTGTAACAATTAATGGCAAAATGGAATACTGCACATTGCAGAATGTAGCATCTTTAACCACTTCAGTACTCAGCACTTTCACTCCCTTCCTGTCCAGGCCAATTTTCAGCTTTCAGTGCTGTTACACTTTGAATGACAATTGCACGGTCAATCAATGCTGTACCCAAACTAAATTTTTATAATTTTTTTGAGACAGATAGAGCTTACATTTGGTGGTATTTAATCACCACTGTTTTTTATTTTTAAACAAATGAAAAAAGACTGACATTTAAAAAAAAAAAAAGTTTTTCTTTCTGTTTTAAAATTTTCTAAATAAGTAATTTTTCTCCTGCTAAGGCTGCACTGATGAGGCGACACTGATGGGCACTGATGAGGTGGTACTAATGGGCACTGATGAGGAGGTGCTAATATGCAGCACTGATGGGCACTGATAGACGGCACTGATAGGTGGCACTGATATGTGGCACTGATGGTCAGCCTTTATAGGAACTGATAGGCAGCAATGATGGGCACTGATAGATGGCAATGATGTGCACTGATAGGTGGCACTGATGGGCAGCTTTATAGACACTGGTAGGCGGCAATAATGGGCACTGATAGGTGGCACTTATGTGCACTGATAGATGGCACTGATAGGCACTGAAAGGCATCATTGGTGGGCACTGATGGGCAATGGTGGACACCATTGGTGGGCATCTCTGGTGGGGCTGCACTGATAATGATTGCACTGATGATCAATGCAGATCCCCCTGTCAGGAAAGCCACTTATCGGCTCTTCTCTACTCACACGCTGTCAGTGTGAGTAGAGGAATGACGATAACTGCCACTTCCTACTTACATAGCTGATCACATGGTAAAGAGCCTACATCATAGGTTCTTTACCATGATCGAAGATGCAGTGTATCCGAGCGACACACCACAATACCGATTGCCGCAATGTTCTGAAGTGCATCATATGATGTCCAGTCAGGATGGGAAAGCCACCGCCCGGCTGTCATTTTGCTATAGGCTGGGTGAGATGTGGTTAAATTAATAAAAAGTGACATCATTAGAAACCATTTTATTGTCATCTGCAGCCTTGAAGTTGACAAAGATACTTTAGTATCATGTACCTCTAACCCACTCCTCTCACACAATATGACATTTATTTTTTATTTAATGTTTTAATATATCATTCCTTGTCCCCTCCTGGCACTTTTGAAATTCTCACCTAGGCCAGAATGATACCATATTGTCTTCAGGCTCCTTGGATACTAACATCACACATCCTTGGAAACATTGGGGTCTGCAACAGCACATATGCCACTGCCCATCATCAGGGGGCCAGCTGTATCTTCCTGGTTCTTTCAGACAGCCCGTTGTTGATGTGCAATAGGACATACAGTCAGGTCCATAAATATTGGGACATCGACACAATTCTAATCTTTTTGGCTCTATACACCACAATGGATTGGTAATGAAACAAACAAGACATGCTTTAACTGCAGACTTTCAGCTTTAATTTGAGGGTATTTACATCCAAATCAGGTGAACGGTGTAGGAATTACAACAGTTTGTATATGTGCCTCCCACTTTTTAAGGGACCAAAAGTAATGGTACAATTGGCTGCTCAGCTGTTCCATGGCCAGGTGTGTGTTATTCCATTTACATTTACATTCATTATCCCATTTACAAGGAGTAGATAAAAGTTCCAGAGTTAATTTCAAGTGTGCTATTTGCATTTGGAATCTGTTGCTGTCAACTCTCAATATGAGACCCAATGAGCTGTCACTATCAGTGAAGCAAGCCATCATTAGGCTGAAAAAAACAAAACAAACCCATCAGAGAGATAGCAAAAACATTAGGTGTTGTCAAATCAACTGTTTGGAACATCCTTAAAAAGAAAGAACACACCGGTGAGCTCAGCAACACCAAAAGACCCTGAAGACCACGGAAAACAACTGTGGTGGATGACAGAAGAATTCTTTCCCTGGTGAAGAAAACACCTTTCATAACATTTGGCCAGATCAAAAACACTTTCTAGGAGGTAGGTGTATGTGTGTCAAAGTCAACAATCAAGAGAAGACTTCACCAGAGTGAATACAGAGGGTTCACCACAAGATGTAAACCATTGGTGAGCCTCAAAAACATGAAGGCCAGATTAGAGTTTGCCAAACAACATCTAAAAAAGCCTTCATAGTTCTGGAACAACCTCCTATGGACAGATGAGACCAAGATCAACTTGTACCAGAGTAATGGGAAGAGAAGAGTATGGAGAAGGTAAGGAACTGCTCATGATCCAAAGCATACCACCTCATCAGTGAAGCATGGTGGTGGTAGTGTCATGGCGTGGGCATGTATGGCTGCCAATGGAACTGGTTCTCTTGTATTTATTGATGATGTGACTGCTGACAAAAGCAGCAGGATGAATTCTGAAGTGTTTCGGGCAATATTATTTGCACATATTTAGCCAAATGCTTCAGAACTCATTGGACAGCGCTTCACAGTGCAGATGGACAATGACCTGAAACATACTGCGAAAGCAACCAAAGAGTTTTTTAAGGGAAAGAAGTGGGATGTTATGCAATGGCCAAGTCAATCACATGACCTGAACCCGATTGAGCATGCATTTCACTTGCTGAAGACAAAACTGAAGGGAAAATGCCCCAAGAACAAGCAGGAACTGAAGACAGTTGCAGTAGAGGCCTGGCAGAGCATCACCAGGGATGAAACCCAGCGTCTGGTGTTGTCTATGTGTTCCAGTCTTCAGGCTGTAATTAACTGCAAAGGATTTGCAACCAAGTATTAAAAAGTGAAAGTTTGATTTATGATTGTTAATCTGTCCCATTACTTTTGGTCCCTTAAAAAGTGGGAGGCACATATACAAACTGTTGTAATTCCTACACCGTTCACCTGATTTGGAAGTAAATACCCTCAAATTAAAGCTGAAAGTCTTTGAAAGTCAACTTGTTTGTTTCCTTTCAAATCCATTGTGGTGGTGTATAGAGCCAAAAAGATTAGAATTGTGTCGATGTCCCAATATTTGTGGACCCGAGTGTACATGCCATGAGGGGGCTGGCTGCAAAACCTAGATGAGACAGCACCAGTTTGATAACATAAATAAAGAAGATGGAAGCAGGTAACCCAGCATGCGATAACAAGATTGCGCCTGGACAATACTGGGTGCGCTGGATGTGGGAGTATGTATTTTGAGGATAGCCCAAAGAACAAAGTAAGAGGTGACAGACAAAAAAATATAATACAAGAGGGAGTGAAGTTCCTGTTTATATGGCCCATGCACACCTGTTCATTTTAATTTGCACTTCTCCAGAATACAAAACAGTGTTAATTAACCCCTTGGCGCCATCCGCACACAAATATGCGACCTCTCGGTGCTTGGTCCTTGGTGCTGAGATCCTGCATATTCACGTGAATTGTGGTCAGTCCAGCTATGCCAAGGGCGTGCGCCCTGCGTGCTCCCACTGCATTACCGACGCCTAACGGAAAGCTGCGAGCAGCAATCGGGAGGTTTCAGAACACCTGACCGCTAAGACAACCAATCATGGTGGAGATGTGGTCTTAAACCCCACCCTGCCTTCCGGCAATCTAAACCTCTTTAAGGGCTGGGAGGCGCCAGTGCGAAGAGGTTAATGTTGTTATGTATTTATTTTTTCACAATTCAGGTTTTATCAAACACAAAAAGCATACGTTTACATAGTAAAGGAAATAAACACATTTTTGAACAATACAGTGATGATAATCAAATTATACTTAAAGTACATTTATAAGTGTTAATGGCCTATCGTTGTAGTAATTATGTAGATGTATAAATCAAGGCGTGTTCTTTATGATTATAGTAACCATGTAGTCAACACATAGAAATTTATGTAGAGTAAAGATTACAGTGGCGGCTGGTGTATAAGGGGCGCTTGGGCGCTGCCTCCCCGCCATTGAGAAGAAAAAAAAAGTCAGCCCACCCCCCTGCAGGAGGCGCCGGTATATTGACTTTTCTTTTCTTTTTTTTTCCTCGGCTTCTTGCTGTCAGCTGACAGCAAGTAGTGAGCCGATTGGTCAGTCAATTAAAGTCTGTGTGTGTGCTGAACAGGCGCACATGCATAGTCTGATTGGCTGCCCCCTGAGCCATCAGAGCCAATGACTCTCTGTCATTGGTTGCTGTGGGCGGGGGGCGGGACTATGGCAGACGTGCTGGATGTGTGATTACTCACGCAGGCACAGCACTCCGCCGGGACTTCTGAGCAGACTGTCCACACGAGGAGAGGAGGAGAGTCCACTGCCTGCTGTCTGCACACTGTCAGCATGCTCTCCGCAAGTGCTGCCTCTGCATACTGTCAGCCTGCTCTCCGCATGCCGATCTCTGCAACACTGCCAGCCTGCCTATTAGATGGAGTAAGTGCGGGACTTGTCCCAACTTCGGGGTGGGGGGGCCTGGTGACTGTATACTCTATCTGGGGCCCTGTATACTGCTATCTGGGACCCTGTATACTGCTATCTGGGGCTCTGTATACTGCTATTTGGAGCTCTGTATACCCTATCTGGGACACTGTATACTGCTATCTGGGACCCTGTATACTGTTATTTGGCGCTCTGTATACCCTATCTGGGACCCTGTATACTGATATATGGTGATTCTGTATACTGATATATGGTGATTCTGTATACTGCTATCTGGGACATTGTACACTCCTATCTGGGACCCTGTATACTGCTATCTGGGGCTCTGTATACTGCTATTTGGGGCTCTGTATGCCCTATCTGGGACCCTGTATACTGCTATCTGGGACCTTGTATACTGATATATGGTGATTCTGTATACTGATATATGGTAACTCTGTATACTGCTATCTGGGATTCTGTATACTGCTATATGGTGATTTTATATACCCTTATCTGAGGCTCTGTATACTGCTATCTGGGGCTCTATATACTGCTATCTGGGGCTCTGTATACTGCTATCTGGAGCTCTGTATACTGATATATGGTGATTCTGTATACTGATATATGGTGATTATATATACTGATATATGGTGATTCTGTATACTGCTACATGGGGACTCTGTATACTGCTATCTGGGACTCTGTATACTGCTATCTGGGGTTCTGTATACTGCTATATGGTGACTCTGTGAGTGTATACTGCTATCTGGGGCTCTGTATACTCCTATCTGGTGACTCTGTATACTCCTATCTGGTGATGCTGTATATACCAATATCTGGTGATGCTGTATACCCTATCTGGTGATGCTGGGCTGTATACCCCTGACACAAGGGGTGGGAACTATAAGGGGTGGTGCTTATGAGTAGTGGCAGGGGTCAAATTGGAAGGGCGGGGTCTGGCGCCCCCCCATTCTAAAATTTCACCAGCCGCCACTGGTAAAGAATGTAAAGAGAACATAGTGTACAGGTTCAGAATTTTAGAATATTTATAGCTCTTGACATTAGGTTTCCATCAAGTTCTTAAACTCGTCCAAGTGTATGAACATGACCCAAGCTCTCCAAGTTTTGTGAAAGGAGGTAGTGTTTTCCCTGGTTATGGCAAAGATTTCTTCCATTTCATATATATTGTTAACTGCAGAAAGCCAATCTTTGATGGAGGACATAGAGAATGTTTTCCATTTTAGTGGAATCAAAGATTTGGCCGCATTTAACAGGTGTCTTGTTAAGGTTATGTATTTTGTATGTGCCAATTCATTTTTAATCTTAAGTAAGTTAAGATGCTGGTACTATTTGTATAAAGAATTACCCAAAATACTATTTTCCAGAAGCCATTAAAAAAACTTTATTTAGGGGGCGTGGCTTGACGCGCAACGAGGATGGCAGCACACTAGCAGAGCTCCGGCCGAAACGTGAGATCCCACAGCTATAGAGACTCCTGAACAGCATTAAATGCCGGGCAAACGATCCCTGTCCACCCCGCACTCCCGATCGAGAAGGGGACTATCCGCCTCCTCGGCTAGAAACATCTCGGAACTCTTTAAACCGAAAGCTGCGGCCCGCACAGGCCTGGAGTCCAAGATGGCGCCGAGCCGCCACGAGGAGGAGTACAGTGAAGACTCCCAGTCAGCGCCGGAGGACTCAGGTAGGGGCTCCTCGCGTGCAGACCACCCTCTGACATATGCGGACATGTCGGGATTTGCCGCAGATATAAAGTCTACCTTCTCGGCAGCTATTACCGATCTCAAGACCAATATACTGGTGCTGACGGAGAAATTAGCAGCCACAGAGACGGCAGGCAAACAGAGGGACAAGGCCATAAGGAGATTAGAGAAGGTGGCAGTGACACATTCTTTGCACTTTATTGAGGTGAACAGACACCTAGAAGACCTCGATAATAGGGGGCGCAGGAACAATATTAGGTGCGGGGGATCCCCGAATCAGTGGAGACGGATCAGATCACAGCAGCTTTACAGAGGGTCTTTAACAGCCTTTTAGAGAGACAAGAGGACTCGGAGATACATTTTGTGCGGGCTCATAGAGCCCTTAGACCCCGGGGAATTGACTCAGCACCACCGAGGGATATAATCTGTTGCCTCAGAGACTTCTCAGTCAAGGAAGATATAATGAGACAGACAAGGCTGAATGAAAGAATAGTCTTTAATGGGGAAAATGTTATGCTCTTCCAGGACCTTTCCCAGATTACTCTAAGAAACCGCAGGGCGCTACGCCCCCTACTGGAAAGACTAAGAGACAGAGACCTGAAGTATTCTTGGAGATACCCATCCGCTTTACTGGTCACACAAAATGGGCACCAACACTTCTTACGCACACCGGCGGACCTAGCAGAGTTCTGCGAGGCGCTCGATCTGGGGCCAGTGGAGGTTCCTGATTGGTATGCTGAGTTCCTGACCCACCCTTGTAATGACAGCCCCGCCAAACCGGCCTTGTTCACTCCAGAAAGGAATACACATAAAAGAATGAGAAGTGGCAAGGGAGGAGGCTCCAAGGCTGGGACCCCTCTACAACGCCAAGTCCCAGACCGTGATGCTGAAGCTGACTGATACATTAAGGAAGCGGAGTTCACACACCCGGCTTAAAGTGACATTCTCCCTCCATAGATGACTCCATTTTTTCCTTTTTTTTTTCTTTTTGTCGGCTTCTCCGCGGCTGGATGAGCAACTAAC
>BLSH010324927.1:90206-103899 GCA_018402905.1 Glandirana rugosa | reverse complement strand
AGTAATATAGAAGGAACTGACTCTTCAGAGACTCCGTTGTCTAATATAGGGAGCCACCACGACTCAGTCTAGGGGCCCCAGATTCCCGAGATACTCGGGCGTGTTTTACATAGAGGCTCAGGAGAACGGAGAGATTTTCCGACAATTTCTGGGAGACATTTCGACGACACTAGACTAGGCAGAGGTGACTAAGCCCCTAGGGGGCGTGGGACTATAACAAGGACGCGGGGGATACAGAGGGACAAGGCCATAAGGAGACTAGAGAAGGTGGCGGTGACACATTCTTTGCACTTCATTGAGGTGAACAGACACCTAGAAGACCTTGATAATAGGGGGCGCAGGAACAATATCAGGGTGCGGGGGATCCCCGAATCAGTGGAGACGGATCAGATCACAGCAGCTTTACAGAGGGTCTTTAACAGCCTTTTAGAGAGGCAAGAGGACTCGGAGATACATTTTGTGCGGGCTCATAGAGCCCTTAGACCCCGGGGATCTGACTCAGCACCACCGAGGGATATAATCTGTTGCCTCAGAGACTTCTCAGTCAAGGAAGATATAATGAGACAGGCAAGGCGGAATGAAAGAATAGTCTTTAATGGGGAAAATGTTATGCTCTTCCAGGACCTTTCCCAGATTACTCTAAGAAACCGCAGGGCGCTCCGCCCCCTACTGGAAAGACTAAGAGACAGAGACCTGAAGTACTCTTGGAGATACCCATCCGCTTTACTGGTCACACAAAATGGGCACCAACACTTCTTACGCACACCAGCGGACCTAGCAGAGTTCTGCGAGGCGCTCGATCTGGGGCCAGTGGAAGTTCCTGATTGGTATGCTGAGTTCCTGATCCACCCTTGTGATGACAGCCCCGCCAAAGCGGCCTTGTTTACTCCAGAAAGGAATACACATAAAAGAATGAGAAGTGGCAAGGGAGGAGGCTCCAAGGCTGGGACCCCTCTACAACGCCTCGTCCCAGACCGTGCTGCTGAAGCTGACTGATACATTAAGGAAGCGGAGTTCACACACCGCACACCCGGCTCAAAGTGACATTCTCCCTCCATATATGATTCCATTTTTTCCTTTTTTTTTTGTTTTTTGTCGGTTTCTCCTCAGCTGGATGAGCAGCTAACCAAACTGAAGCCTTGCACTAAGAGAGTTTCAACATGTTGGGGCGCTGATGATTGCTTCCTTAGGATGTGTGGCAGCTTGACGTAGAGAGTGTGCACGCAGGACCATCTTCCTATTGAGAGACGTCCAGGGTCTCTACAGAGTCAATTTAACCTAAACACACTTTATATGGGATACGGTTTGGACTGTAATACTCTGGAAGGAACTAACTAACCCGGTGCATCAGGACCTTAGTCCAACCTAAGCAGTTGAGGGGGGGTATGCGGGTTTAAGGGCCTTAACGGACAGGGTAAGAGACTTCTGCACCGAGATGCCCGGATCTGCATGCCCTTTACTCACCCACAGATATTGAATAGGAGTTTGGTCTGAACACATTGCTAGCAAAGCATTAGCCATGAGATTGCGGAAGCAGGAATCTGGGCACACAGCGGAGGAATTACTGATTAATTTTTTTTTTTTTTATTATATATGGAGTTTTGGAGGCTCTCAACGAATAGCATACACACTTGATGCAATACTTAGGGAAATCACGTGGAGCCCACTCACTGTTGGTTACTGCTGTTATTATTTATTACAACTGTTTCCCAACTCGGCATCCTCATGGGACACGTCTAAGGGGTGTCTCTCGACGGTGTAGAGAAGGGAGGAGGAATACTCAACCGGAGCAAGTCTCCCACGTTACCCTCCAAAGGTGGTAGTCCTCTTCACCACCAATTATTACAGTTCGTCAGTTGCTGTTTAATTGACAACTTTGACACTTATAACTAAATTTCTTCTTTTCACCTTTTTTCACTTTTCTAAGCTTTCCACTTTCTGATCTTCCACTCATTGCTCTATAGGGTTCAGATCACGGGCTAACTGTATAGTGACGACACTCTAAGTTTATTTTTCAGAGTTAATACAAAGCAAAGGGCGGCATCGCCACAATTGGCCCTCGGGATGGCGTATTCTTCCCTGGGGCGGAGACCCACGGTGGTGTCACACAACATCAGGGGACTGAATCTGCCAGAGAAAAGAGCATCCTTCCTGAGAGAACTCCGAAAAGGTAAGCCACACTTTGCGTTCCTACAGGAAACGCATTTTAAGACTCAACATGCACTTAGACTGACCGATTCCTTCTACACGCGGGCTATTCATGCTACCAATAATGACGCAAAATCAAAGGGGGTTTCCATACTTATCAGTAGGGAGGCACCATTTGACTTAACTGAACAGATGATTGACCCAGGGGGCAGGTATTTGTTCCTGAAGGGTGCATACAGGGGCAGACCACTGACACTTGCGAATGCTTACTTCCCAAACAAAAATCATGTGGAATTCTGTGAGAGACTGGTCCGAGAGTTGAAGGGATTTGCCTCGGGGTGTCTGATACTTGGGGGTGATTTCAACGTCCCACTGGACCCCGGGGCGGACACCTCTTCAGGCAAAACCTCGCTGACATATAGGGCACTTAAAAGAATCAAACTTTCACTTCAATCCTTACATCTGATAGACGCCTGGCGGTTTTTATACCCAGAAGGGAGGGATTATACCTTCTACTCGGCACCACATGCGAAATATTCCCGCATAGATTATCTTTTCCTGACACAAAGAGACTTGGGAGATCTGACGCAAGCACACATAGGAATACAGTCCATATCGGACCATGCTCCGATCTCGCTAACACTGGGACCCATGGATACTGCCAAAAGAAACCCAGCATGGAGGCTTAACGCCTCACTCCTGACAGATCCCGAACTAGGATTGATAGTAAAGTCCGCCCTAGAGGAGTTCTTTGTACTTAACAACACGCCTGGAGCGGAGCCCATGAATATTTGGGAAGCTCATAAATGCACACTTAGGGGTGTGCTCATTAGCCTGGGTGCCAAAAGGAAGAGGGAAAGGAAAGCTGAGGTTTTGAGGCTGACGAATAAAATTAATAAACTAGAAACCTTGCATAAACGATCCCTGTCCATCCAATCCGCCACTGAGTTGCTAGAAGCTAGGAAGGCTTTGCAGCAGCTATTTGACTATAAAACTAAACGGCTCTTATTCTTTAAGAAAAAAATGTATTATGAGTCAGGGGATAAACCCGGGAAGCTCTTAGCGAGAGCATTAAAAGACTCTGTAGCTGACAGTAACATCAAGGGCATCAGAAGACCAGATGGCAAATTAGATGTAAAAACAGAGGAGATCGCAATGCACTTCCATACATTTTACTCGAAGCCTTATAACCTGACTCCCCAACACAAACCAGCAGGCACTTTGGGGTCCAGGATAGAGATTATCCAGGATTATCTGAGGGAAAGTGGGATGCCAACTCTACACCCAGATGACACCACTGGGCTAGAGGATCCAATCTCTGAGGCAGAACTGACCAGGGCGATCCGAGATATGAAATCAGGGAAAAGCCCAGGACCGGACGGGTTTACGGCCATTTATTACAAGACATTCTTAAACATTTTGACAGCACCACTGGCTAAGGCCCTAAACTCACTGACAGATTCTAAGAGAACATTTGTCGATTTCCTTTCGGCGTTCATTACGGTCATTCCCAAAGAGGGAAAAGATCCCGAAATTTGTGCGAGCTACAGACCAATATCCCTACTCAACCTAGACCTTAAGATACTAACGAAGGTCCTGGCCATGAGATTAAGACCTCTGTTGGACAAGGTGATAGGGAGGGAGCAAGTAGGCTTCATGCCGGGTAGGGAGGCGAAGGACAATGTGACTAAAGCCCTTCTATTGATCCAGGCGGCGAGAGCAGGAAAGTTCAGGGGCCTTCTCCTGTCCACAGACGCGGAGAAGGCCTTTGACAGGGTCGCCTGGGATTATTTGTTTGCCACCTGCTCACACATTGGCCTCCCCACCAGGATGATAGCTTGGATAGAATCCCTATACAGGAGTCCATCAACAAAACTGAAAGTTAATGTAACACTATCGGAAAGGGTGCAGATTTTAAATGGGACCAGGCAGGGGTGTCCTTTGTCACCCCTGCTTTTCATCCTGACTTTGGAACCGTTCATTAGAAGAGTGCAGAACAACCCAGATATAAGAGGGTTTGGGGTGTCGAGTAGGGAATACAAGGTGGCTGCTTACGCAGATGACTTATTGTTTTTCCTCTCGATGCCACACACCTCACTACCGAATCTCATCTCGGAATTCGCACATTTTGGATATATTTCCAATCTAAAAATTAACTATTCTAAGTCGGAAGCCCTTAATTTAAACCTACCAGAGACAGAGCTAATGAGGGTCAAACAGAATTCGCACTTCAGGTGGGATTCACAGAGATTGAGGTATCTGGGGATTTGGCTGACCTCTAATGTTGATTCCATTTTCATACAAAACTTCCCCCCTTTATTGAAAGAGATAAAGAAGGATCTGGATAGATGGAGCACAGGATTCTTTTCCTGGTTCGGCAGAGTAGCTATAACCAAAATGATACTGCTACCCAAACTACTCTACCTTATACGCGCCCTTCCAATTCGTATACCACCGAAATTCTTAAAGACCATCCAATCCTATATTAGGAATTTTGTATGGAACTGTAAACGTCCCAGACTCAGGTTGTCCTTATTGATGAGCCCTAAAGCAAGAGGGGGATTGGGTATACCAGATATAAGTGATTACTATAGGGCAGCACATATAACTAGGGTTATAGACTGGCACTGCCACAGAGATACGAAAGATTGGGTCTCCTTGGAGGCGGACGTGAGTTCTATACCACTGACCTCGGCACCATGGTTACCCAAAGGACACCAACCACTTGATATGACAAATCACCCTATTACGGGAACAACATTGGAGATCGTACATAAGATAGCGAAGGATTCCAAGGTGACATCTAGGCTAAATCCTCTCACGCCTTTACAAGACAACCCAGCCTTTGTACCAGGTCAGGGAAATGAGATCTACAAATCAGGACGCACAACACATTCATTAAGGACAGGGGACTGTTTCCACATGGGAGGACTGAGGGATCGCCTAGACCTAATGAGTGAGCATGATCTACAACATCTCCCATTTTGGTCGTATTTACAACTGCACAGCTACCTCTTAGACAATAAACACAAACCACACTTTATTAGATCACTGACGCCCTTAGAATCGGTCTGTCGTGCAGGTGAGCATTTTCAAAAAGCGACCTCGGTCGCCTATCAGTGGCTTCAATCCAGCAAACCAAATGACTCGGAGGCTCTCAGGAAGAAATGGTCTGACACTCTCCAAAGGGAGCTGACAGATAAACAGTGGACAGGTGCTTGCCTGTTGGCTCATCAATGCTCCCTCAGCACTAAAATGCAGGAAACTGCCTACAAACTATTGTCTCAATGGTATTTGACACCGGTCAAGGTGAATAAATGGAACCCGCAGACACCTGACACATGCTGGCGCTGTAAAAAAGATAAAGGCTCACTCCTACATATATGGTGGCACTGCCCAGTTCTCCAACCGTATTGGGACATGGTAAAGGAGACTATCATATCCATAACAGATACTGATCTCACCCTGGATGCAGCATGCTGTTTGCTGCACATTAATGATCATTCACCTACAGTGTATAAAAAATCCCTTACAAAACATCTGCTGAATGCAGCAAAATCCTTAATCCCATTGCATTGGAACTCCATAAAAATACCCACTATTGAAAGCTGGTTGGCAAAGGTGTCAGATGTCTGCGAGATGGAAGAAACAAGAGCACAAGCTTCTGAAAATGTAGAGAGATTTCATAAGACCTGGCGGCCGTGGCATACCTTCAGGTGGTCAGATGACTATAAGGTATTAAAACAGAGAGGATACCCTTGCACTGCTTTGTAGAACACCATACCACCAGACAGATGAAAAGAACAACTAGCCTATACAAGATCACCAGATCCCACACTATTATTTTCTCTATGACTATACAACTCATTCTCAAATTGAATCTTATTACTTATTTTCTACTTTCCTTCACTTTTCTTCCTCTGCTTCGTTGCCTCACCTCCATGAGAAAAAAAGGCTTACTTGATTTTCTGGGTGCAGATAACCTAGGGCTAAGTTACCTTATCCCCATTAGGAGTAATTACATAAAACACATGACTAAATAGAGTTACTTAATGGCATGCATACATATTTGCTAATGTTTTTCGCTTTTTTTTTTTTTTTTTGGATACCAGCCCTGGTTTTCCAGGGGAAATAAGTTGTTGTTAAGATGTATTATCACCTCATGGATGTATTCATTTTATGCTTCAATAAAAGCTTAATGTTTAAAAAAACAACAACTTTATTTAGTATTTTCCGATACTACACTGGAAAACATTTACTGCTTTGTTGCATTTTTTTTGTTTTGTATATCCATATTAAAAACATTCACAAAATATAAGTGTAAACGCGCCCAAAATACCATAAAACACTTAATTAGCGCAAGGTAGCACCAGTAAAACCACAATAATAATAAAGCAGCCGTTTTAAATCGACAAGATTGTTAAATGAAACACACATGTATCAAATTGGCCAACATAAACATGTATAACAGCGCTTTACAGTTCTCATCAATATAAAATGGGAAATAAGGATAGTCCACAAGTGCTTTCACACAGTGATAGGAGGGGGTAAATGACAGTCCTATGTGCAGCCTTTCACCAAGATATGGGAACACCACCGCCAAACGTGCCGCTCCCCTTGCAGTGCCCACTTACCGGACAGTGCTGTAGAATAAGCCTGTATATGGGTCACTCAATAACACAGGACTGCAACAGGATCTTCTCCCCGACATCAGTACCGGAAATAAAAGAGGCTCCACATAGTGTATACCAGTAAAAAAGCCCTTTTATTAACCCCCGCCAATAATGCACTTACAGAAACAATAAAATATCCACACAGATAGAAGTTAAAACATCACCACTCCTGCCGCACAGCCACGGGTATCGTCTCTCTCACAGACTTCCGCGTGTCACCAGCGGTGTGGAGCACATACGTCACTTCCGTCTAGCCGTAAGGTCACGCCCTGACATGTTTCATCATTCCGACATCTACGGAGGGCGCGGCCTTACGGAACGGCTACGGAATTTATTAGAACACATAGAGGGGGCGGTGAAGTGCCCTCACCAATCACAGAGCAGCATATCCCAGCGACAAGCTTCCTTAATAGTACTTTGTAAGGAGATGATATCCCCAAATTCTTAAATCCATAGTACGATGGATACCTAAGTACCCATAATCATAGTATTACCCATTCCAGTGTCCGTATATTACATGGACCCGGTTTAAAACATTATATAGGGAAGCGTATGTCACTTGGGACATTCACTCTCAATATACATTAAAAAGTATTAATAAAATATAATTGAAATGAACTTATAGTTCCATGCATATAACGATAAAAAAACAATAATAACAATATCACTTGATAATAACAGATTACGGATGATACTAGTCAGAATAACTATACAATATCCCAAATAATATATATAGAAACAAGGCTAAACTTCAAATCAACAACATATCCTTATATAAAATCAGTGAAATGATGATACAGCCTAGGCTAGTTCAAGTTGACCAGATCTGGATGCATTCAATTTCAATTTACAACTCAAATAATTCCTGGGTCCTCCACACACTGCTGACAAATGTCTACCCCGGTGCTCCCACAGTACCCGATCTCTCAAAATGGTTGGGAAAGAACCTGGTGGGTGCACCCAGTATCCAGTGTCAAGCAGTATTCAAGGGTGGACGGCGGATGAACAAAAAAAAAAAAAAAAATTAAAAAAATTTTTAAAGAGATACCCACTCAGAAAATAATGAGGAATAATCTATTAATTAGACATCACTTATAAAGCAATTAATGTCTAATTCGACATTAAGCCCCTTCGGTTCAAGACTATCAGTAAGATATATCCATTTGGTCTCTAATTTCGAGACCTCCCTCACTCGATTGACCCCACGCCATGAGGGAGTGAGCTTTTCTATCCCCCAAAATTTAAGGCCTGAAGGGTCCTGATTATGATGGGCCCTAAAGTGTAAGGAGACACTATGTTCACGAAAACCCTGTTTAATATTCTGTATGTGCTCGGAGATCCTCACCTTCAGCTGTCTTTTAGTTCTACCTATATATAACCGATTACAAGGACACAAAACACCATATACTACATAGCTGGTGTTACATGTGATAAAATCATTCACTGTAAAGGTCCTATTGTTGCTAGGAGATGTGAAATGCTCCAATTTCCTCAAGGGTGAACTAACTTCCCTACAAGATCTACACCTTCTACAGGCGAAAAAGCCCTTTTGATCCCAAAAGGTCAAGGGGTTAGATGGAGAGTCTAGTATTCTTTTAACAATCTTATCCCCTATATTTGGCGCCTTTCTGTATATGAATTTCGGCATCGGAGGTAGAACCTTACCCAATGCCTTATCCATACCCAGAATGTGCCAATGTTCTTTGAAGATTTGTTCAACTTCCTTATACTGAGAGTGAAAGTTACTAATAAAACCCCACTGATGGAGATCTTGGTTGCCAGTAGTATCCTCTTTCTCTTTGAGGCATTGTTGTCTCGGGAGTAAAGATGTTTCCTCAATCACTGAGTTTTTATCCTCCGATCTGTAACCTTTCTGGACAAACCTCTGCTTAATGACCTCTGATTGCTCAAGGAAATCAACATCTCTACTGCAATTTCTTTTCACCCTCATGATCTGTCCTTTGGGAATATTTCGTAACCAAACCGGATGATGTCCACTATGTATGGGGAGATAGCTATTTCTATCAGTGGTTTTAAAGAAAACAGATGTTTCTAATTTCCTACCATTTCTGAATATATTCAAGTCTAGAAAATGCACCTTTTCACGACTATATTCAGAGGAGAGCACACTATTATTGTTGTTCCTATTTAGTTCAGCTAGAAAAGCTAACAGGGACTCCTCAGTCCCTGCCCAGATAAAGAAGAGATCGTCTATAAATCTTCTGTAAACAATTACGGCTAGACGGAAGTGACATATGCACTCCACACCGCTGGTGACACGCGGAAGTCTGTGAGAGAGACGATACCCGTGGCTGTGCGGCAGGAGTGGTGATGTTTTAACTTCTATCTGTGTGGATATTTTATTGTTTCTGTAAGTGCATTATTGGCGGGGGTTAATAAAAGGGCTTTTTTACTGGTATACACTATGTGGAGCCTCTTTTATTTCCGGTACTGATGTCGGGGAGGAGATCCTGTTGCAGTCCTGTGTTATTGAGTGACCCATATACAGGCTTATTCTACAGCACTGTCCGGTAAGTGGGCACTGCAAGGGGAGCGGCACGTTTGGCGGTGGTGTTCCCATATCTTGGTGAAAGGCTGCACATTGGACTGTCATTTACCCCCTCCTATCACTGTGTGAAAGCACTTGTGGACTATCCTTATTTCCCATTTTATATTGCTGAGAACTGTAAAGCGCTGTTATACATATTAAAAACATTGACATGGAGAGCATGAGTTATCAGATGTTCATGTGGATGGCCTGGCATGGGTGGCATATACAGTTGTGCTCATAAGTTTGCATAACCTGGAAGAATTTATGTTTTTTTTTTCAGAGAATATGAATGATAAAACAAAAATGTTTCTTTCACTCATGGTCAGTGCTTGGCTGAAGCCATTTATTATCAATCAACTGTGTTTACTCTTTTTAAATCATAATGACAACAGAAACTACCCAAATGATCCTGATCAAAAGTTTACATACCCCAGTACTTAATAGCGTGTATTGCCCCCTTTAACATCAATGACACCTTGAAATCTTTTGTGGTATTTGTGGATGAGGCTCTTTATCTTCTCAGATGGTAACGCTACCCATTCCTCTTGGCAAAAAGCCTCCAGTTTCTGAAAATTCTTGCGCGGTCTTGCATGAACTGCATGTTTAAGATCTCCCCAGAGTGGCTCAATGATATTGAGGTCAGGAGACTGAGTTGGCCACTCCAGAACCTTCACTTTATTCTGCTGTAGCCAATGTCAAGTCGACTTGGCCTTGTGTTTTGGCTCATTGTCATGTTGGAATATCCAAGGAAGTCCCATGCACAGCTTCCAGGCAGATGAATGCAAATGTTCCTCCAGTATGTTTTGATAACATACTGCATTCACCTTGCCATCAATTTTGACCAAATTTCCTGTGCCTTTGTAGCTCACACATCCCCAAAACATGAGCGATCCACCTCCGTGTTTCACAGCAGGAATAGTGTACCTTTCATCATAGGCCTTGTTGACTCTTCTCCAAATGTAGCGTTTATGGTTGTGGCCAAAAAGCTCAATTTTGGTCTCATCACTCCAAATGACTTTGTGCCAGAAGTTTTGAGGCTTGTCTCTGTGCTGTTTGGTGTATTGTAAGTCGGATACTTTGTGGCATTTGCGTAGTAATGGCTTTCTTCTGGTGACTCGACCATGCAGCCCATCTTTCTTCAAGTGCCTCCTTATTGTGCATCTTGAAACAGCCACACCACATGTTTTCAGAGTCCTGTATTTCACCTGAAGTTATTTGTGGGTTTTTCTTTGCATCCCAAACAATTTTCCTGGCAGTTGTGGCTGAAATTTTAGTTGGTCTACCTGACCGTGGTTTAGTTTCAACAGAACCCTCATTTTTCACTTTTTGATTAGAGTTTGAACACTGCTGATTGGCATTCTCAATTCCTTGGATATCTTTTGATATCCCTTTCCTGTTTTATACAGTTCAACTACCTTTTCCTGCAGATCCTTTGACAATTCTTTTGCTTTCTCCATGACTCAGAATCCAGAAACATCATTGCAGCACTGGATGAAAGATTCAAGGGTCTGTCAGGAGTCCAGAAACTCATTGACCTTTTATACACACACACTAATTACAAGCAAACAGATCACAGGTGAGGATGGTTACCTTTAATAGAAATTCAAACCCCTTTGTGTCAACTTGTGTGCATGCTATCAGGCCAAAATCACCACGGTATGTAAACTTTTGATCAGGGTCATTTGGGTAGTTTCTGTTGTCATTATAATTTAAAAAGAGTAAACACAGTTGATTGATAATACATGGCTTCAGCCAAACACTAACCATGAGTGAAAGATTTTTTTTTTGTTATCATTCATATTCTCTGAAAAATGTCCAAGAAATCATAAATTCTGCCAGGGTATGTAAACTTATGAGCACAACTGTTATATGCCCTCAATAGTGGGTGATGATATAAGCTTTTGACAATATTGAACTATTACTGCATAATTTTACCCTTGCACTGGTCCAGACTGGCTGTCACTTATCTGCTATTATGTCAAACAATGGGGTGATTGAATTGACATTTATATACCTCACATTTACAGACTTTACCATTTTCTATTCTATCATTCTTAGCTGGGGCATCGCTAGGGGGTGGCTTCTGGGGCTTCTGGGTCCCCCGTGGGGCTGTGGGTGACACGGGTGGGCTGCACGTGAGAGCCGTGGGTGGGCTGCTTGTGAGAGCCACGGGTGGGCGGATGAAAGAATCGAGCGGGCGGGCGAGCAGAGATGACCTCATCTCCCTCTGCCCGCCCTGCCCCGCATTAATGCTCTTCTGCTCCCACAGCCGGACCTCTGCAACGTTGGAGGTGTGACGGGGAGCATAGAGATGACATCATCTCCCACTGCCCGCCCCACATCACCGCTCTCCTGCCCTCACTCAGAACCGACTGCACCTGCCTCTGTGCTACATGGACCAATGCAGCGACAATGCACATTTGGTGGCACTGGCTGGCATGGCAATTGATCATCTGCATCTGGTGGCAGGCGATGTGACAATCGATCATCCATATCTGGTGGCAGGCAACGTGGCAAATGATAATCCGTAAATGGTGGCAGGTGACGTGGCAAGTGACAATCCGCAAATGGTGACATACGATATGACAAGTGACAATCCATATTTGGTGGCAGGCGACGTGGCAGGTGACAAACCGCATCTGGAGGCAGGTGGCATTGGCAAGTGACAATACACATATGGTGGCAGGCGATGGTGGCAAGTGACAAGCTGCATCTGGTGGCCGGCGACGTGGCAAGTGACAATCCACATCTGGTGGCAGGAGACGTGGCAAGGGATGATCGGCATCTGGTGGCAGGTGATGTGGCAAGTGACACACAGAGGACTCCCTCTGGTTCTGCATTATGGTGATTTGAACCATTTCATTTTACATTACAATGTAATAATAGAAATAATGCGTTTCAATCATCCTGACACAATACTAACCTTTGGTGCCGGGATGATTGAATCGCTAACACCAGGTGTTTGACGTATCTTTATTTGCTGATTGTTTTTTTTTTTTTTTTCTTTTTTTTTTTTTTTTCCTTCCCTTTTCTTCCCTCCCCCTCCCCTATCCCCTTGTAATTAATTCTTTTACATTCTTTGATTTTAAACATTATATAAGTTATCTCTTTTCCTTTCCCCTTTTCTTTCCCTCTTCTTCTCCTTTCCCTTTCCCCATTACTTATCCATCCTCAGAAGAGAAACTTCTCTATTATTCAAGTGTTTACCACATAATTCTTTTAACAAGTTTCCACTCTTATATCAGCTAGTCAATTTCTTCACTCTATTCCGAGGACTCTCCCTCAGAGTAGAAACAGAAAGAACAATAGTGATTGCAACCCAAAAAAAAGAAAGAAGAGAAAAAAACCAAAAACCAAAACAAAAAGAAAAAACACAAAAAAGGAGATAAAAAGAAAAGAAAACCAAAACACATCTCTCCCTCCCATCCACTCATTCATCCCTTGCATTCCGTCCTCCTACTAGCCCTTTCTTGGCTTACTGTCTTTCCTCTCTCTTATTCCCCTTTATGTAGTACTGTTTAAGTTTAGGTTCATGGCTTTCAACCAGGGTCCCCACATCTTACTGTATTCCTCCTCTTTCCTTCTTTTAATATATATAAATTCTTCTTTCCTTATCATTGCATTCATTTCCTTGATCCACTCTAGATGGGTCGGGGGGTTCACTGCTATCCATCTCTTTGTTATTGCTTTCCTTGCTACGAATAAGCTTCTAGCTATTGCTGTTCTTTTCTTATTTACCATTTTCTCATCTATATATCCCAATATGCACACCACCGGGGCCAGCTCTAGTGTTGTGCTGAAAACTTGATTTATGTTTTCAACTATTCTTTCCCAATATCTGTGCAACTTGGGGCATCTCCACATCATGTGGATCAGGTTACCTTCTCTGTCTCCGCATCTAGGGCACTTCGCATCCTGTCTCCTACCAAATCGGAATAGCTTCCATGGTGTATAATATGTTCTATGTATAAGAAACAAATGCGAAATCCTCTGTGATGGAGAGAGTGATATCTTCGACCCCATTTCCAATATTCTTTCCCATTGTTCCATTTTTATATCTCCCAAGTCCTCCCTCCATTTTTTAATAAACCCAAGTTCTTCTTTCCCCCCCAGCCATGCTCCACATATATCTTTATATAATGTTGTTATCATTCCTTTAGTCTGTCTTGTCTCTATCACCTTTTGTAGTTTGGTCATCTCACACCATTTTAACGGGGCAGATTTAAATTGTTTCTCTAGAGGGTGTCTCAGCTGAAGATATACATAAAAGGCTCGTCTAGTGATCCCATACTCCTCCTTTAATTCCTGAAATGATTTCAAA
>BLSH010324927.1:47856-84579 GCA_018402905.1 Glandirana rugosa | reverse complement strand
TTCGCGTTCTAGGGGCCTGTCTGCCGTCGACACTCCTGCGGCTTTGACCACCCTTCATTCAGCCGCGCCACTCTCGCGCGGTGTTGGGTGGTCCGTGCCGTATGTGCCACGTGTTCCATTGGACTGGGCTTTCCTTTTTACTTGTTTGTTTGTTTTATGTAGGCTCCCTAACGACACCGTGCTTTGGATGTATCATGTGCTCTCACCACTTCACATCCCCCTTCACTGTCGTGTCTCACTGCCCCAACTGCTGCAGCAATCTCCGGTCAAACCACTATTGCCATTGATAGGGCCAAATAGGGAGAAAACAAAAGTCTCACCAACTTCTCCCCTCTCCTCCACTCGGGTTCCAGGTCACTCCTCGTCGGGCTCTCAGTACAGCTTACCTTCTTGTTGTATCTTCGGGTCAGGTTACCTTGTGCACCGTGTATGCCGTGCCTGGTGGGTTGTGGCGCGCTCTCACCGCGCCGACTTACTTCCCACCAGTTTCGGCGTCCTCACAGCTGCCGTCTGTCCGGGGATCTTGCGCTTAACACCGCTCTCCCACCACGGTATCACACGCTCACCGGGAATGCGCCAGGGAAACGCCAGTTATGGCTGGGTCTTCTTCCCCATTCCTCCTACTTTCCCAGCTGGCTACGAGCGGTCCGGGGATCCATGCGGCGGGAGGGACAGCCTCACTCACACCACCTCACATCCTCTTCCGGTCACGCCCCCACCGTCATGCGTCATCCTGCCCCTATACTGCCTTATTTGCTGATTGTTAAACTTTCTGGAATACATATATTGCAATTGTGGTTTAGGATCTGGGCCTGCTGTCCCTCCATCCCTCTTTCTTCCCTTCCTTCTCTCTCCTTCCCTCTCTGTCTCTTTCTTTCTTCCTTCCTCCATCCCTCATTTATCTCAGACCTAAACCACACCCCTTTGAGCCACTCCCCCTTTAAGCCATGCCCACTCTTTTGTTTAAACCACGGCCATTTTTCGCCGCTTTTGTTCGGGCTGAAGCCCCTGGTCTTTTTCCCACCTAGCAACACCCTTGATTCTTAGTATTATAAGAATAAGGTTATTACTTCTCTTATTTTGGATTAAAGTTGCCATTGCAGGTTAAGCGAAGCAGACCCATGTTAAACACCAGTAGGGGATTACTAATCCCACTACTGGATCAAATGATACATTTTATTATCCTGAGTAATAACACTGTGGGGCATTGTATGTTACATGTGATTTGTAAGAGATGTTGTAAGTAATTTAAAGCTGGTGCTCTACTGTGTGTATAGTAAGTAATTATGATCATTTTTTAGTGCCATTAAAGTGAACTGTCTAGTTGGTGCGGTGGGGAATTTTGATATGTTAATTGCTTGGGCTGTATGGTGACAAAATGCACAGTCATTGCTGTAGTTACCTCCTGGCTATGCATCTCAACTTTTCTATTTCATCAAAGGTAATGGTGTCATGGCCTGGAGTGAACTGATAAGGGATGCAAAGAACATCTCTTTTGTACAGTGTGCATTTAGATAATAAAGAGTGAAAAATTTGCAAGTATTTTTCTACTTGACAACCATAAGGAGAGAACAGAAGAGGCCCCATTGACCTCTATTTCACTTGAAAAGCCATTGTTTTCTAAGGCCTGGTTCACAGCTATCTATTTTTTAGTGCATTTTCAGTTTTCCAGAAACACACTACAGTTCATATAACATGGTGTCCTATGGGTTACGTTCACATCTGTGCATTTTATGGAAAGGGCCAGGTTTCATAGACTTCAATGGATCAAAATATGTATTGAAAAATGCAAAATGCACCTGGAATATGGAAACTTCAAACTGCATAGGTGTGAATCAGGCCTCAAAGATCCTCTTCACTTACCGCTTTACTTTGTAGGAGAAGGGCACTTTTGCTTCTGTTTCTTAAAGGCTAAGTTCTTCTCCTCTTTTTTTCCCAAATTATAGCTCCCCTGTGTACCAATATACCATTAATAAACTTATGTTACAGAAAAGAAAAGGTTTTGTAAGTATTTTTGGACCAGGCCTTACCTCAGCCTTTAGTTTGTTCCATAGAAAAGTTTATGGCTTCCTGGTATGTAGATTTAGGACATAAAAACTGTTAAGACACAGGAAGGAGTTCACAAACTGACCTCATTAGCACACACTGCCTGCTTGGTTATAGAGTGAATGGATAGATAGGTGGGTCCTCCTATTCCATAGGTTTGGTAAACCTAAAGGAATATGTACAGAGATTGTACAATCAGATTGCATAGTGTATGGCAACATGTATACACCTAAAATGAACTAGCCACGCTTTCAGCACCATTAACTGTTAACGGCACCCTGAGTGCAGAAGCAAACACACATTTTTCTATGTGAAAAATGAGTGTAAAACAAAGCCAAATGCTCAGTGAAACATGTGCAAACCGAAACATGCCCAAATGTCCCATAAGCTAAATTGCTGCATGTCAGGCAGCCCATCGAAATCAATGGGCTAATCTATGCATGTCATGGGAAAAACAAGCCTAAAACGTGCGCTTCCGCTACACTAGGTGTGAATAGGACCTGAAAGTGAAATTGCTGTGTATACACAAGAACAATGAGGCTCCGTTCACATCTGCGTGTTTCTGAAATGCATTTTGGAAATGCGCTGCAAATGCACATGGTGCTTGCGTTGCCATTAAATGTAATGTCACCCCATGCGTGGGTAGCACGCACACTTTTGCTGCGCATTTTGTCACACGGCAAGCATGCTGCACATGCACCAACAAGGTAAAAAAAAGCTATATGTTTTGCTCAGAAAAGAGTTCTGGAGCTTCTTTGGAGCATTTGTTGGGTGTAGGGCAGTTTTTTTCAAGTTCATGGACTGCCCTATGTGTGATGAGCAGAAATGATTCATAACACCCCCCAAAAAAGCACGTACATGTACGTAAATTCCCACTACACAGAGATGTGAATGGGGCCTGATAGCTGAGTGTCTCTGTCCACTTCTTCCTACAGTATGTACTTGTACTGATTGTACAATCTCTGTACGATTTACCAAAACTATGGAATAAGAGGACCGACCTATCTATCCATTCACTCTGTATCTAATCAGGCAGGCTCTTGCACTACATAGTTGATGGCAGATCTAAAGAAGATTGTACTATCAGACTGTATAGCGTATACAGACTTCCAGCAGACTGGGTGGGAGCAATCTCCTGAGGGCAGGTGCAAGGTGTATGCTAATGAGGTCAGCTGGTGAATACCTTCCTGTGTCTTAACGATTTTTATGACCTAAATCTACATACCAGGAAGTCATGAACATGTCTATGGAACAAGCTAGAGGCTAAGGTGAAGACTTGTCCTAAAATACATAGAAAGCTTTTTCCTTTCTGTAACAGAAGTACAGTAAAGGTATATTGGTACACAGGGGAGCTGGAATTTAGAAAAAAAAAAAGTGAACTTTGCCTTTAAATCCTTTTAATGAGGAATATTGATATTTATATATTCCAGGTATAAGAAAGAGTTTATTCAAAGCTTGAAGCTTTAAAGAAACCACGCTTTGTGTAAGGCATTATGTTACAATGTGTAATAGTAGAGAGCATAATATGGTTTGTTGGAGGCCAGCTTACATTTCCTTGTTTGAAGTTTGAAGAGACTTGTGGAAGAGAAACTCGCTGTTCACAAGAGGTTTCAAGAAATGTATCTGCTGCTTTCTGCCTTAATTTATGTAAGGCAGAGCGGGTGGTTGTCCTTATCTATCATTAGGTAGAAAAATGCTGTATCTAAACCCCTAACAATGAACTTTTCTTACTTTAGCCCTTTTGAAATGTTAAATATACCTTCAAGAGTGTTATATTATATCTGTTGAATAAGTGAAAAAAATACCTGTTGATCATGCCAGAAATCCAGTGAACTTTTGGTTTCCTGTGCTTTCTTATAAATTATTATTGATTTTAGTTTTCTCAGTGCACTACAGAACGCATCTCCTTTATGGTATGAAGATGAGAGTGTGAGGTGTTCTGTTATCCTGTCCTAGGGTGGTAATTGTGTCCCTCCATAGATACAGTACAGATTGATGAGTGAGCATTGTTGCCCTAGAACAGAAAGGGGTTCATTTTCTGAAGGCAAATAGGCTGTTCACGTTGCAAGTGCATGTGAATGGGAATTCTTTGCAAAGTGAATTTTGACCACATTCACTAAGCTATTGGGAAATTCCTTTCAATCGAACTGTCTATTTACTTTTGGTAAATAAACCCCATAGTGTATTACTGGCTGGATCACCACATCAAAATAACAGAAAAAAAGGCTTGAAAAAAGATAGCTAATGCAGCAACCATGTTCTGTTTCAAATGTTGCTTTATGCATTGACATAGCTCCATAGACATAGTGTGTCCGACCATTATGGTCACCTGCTAACTTGCCACAATCCACAGGCAGCTCAACTCTTCCATAAGACAAAGACATTGAATCTAATGCAATTACTTCATCTAATTGCAGTACAGAGGATGTTTGTTTATGAATTATTAACACTGACTGAAGGAACATAGAAGAAATGGAGTGATTTTAGCTAGGACTGAACTAACTAGCACTAAACAGGAGGAGAGGACTTGCAGTGCCTTAAAACCACCAATATATATCCTCATACTAACAAACAATAATAACCTAAAGTGGTTAAATACAACACATAAAAATACATGTGTTTAGATACAGCATTTTTCTATATAATGATAGATAAGGATAACTGCCCTCTCTGCCTTACATAAATTAAGGGAGAAAGCAGCAGATAAATTCCTAGAATCGGCCGCTGGTCCTGATGGCTTTTCCTCAGTGTATTACAAACAATTCATAGACCTTTTGACCCCCTAGCCAACACGTTCCTGATCCCAAATTCCCGTCTGAAATTTGCATCATGTGTATGGGGCTTTAGACTGGGATGAGTGTGTGGACAATTTAAAGAAATGCACAAGATCCCTTAGTATCAGGGAAACAGCTGTTAAACTCTTTACAAGGTAGTATCAGACTCCCATTAAAGCCCACTCTATCTTCCCTACAGTATCCCTCTTCTGGTACATTTCTCCATCTATTCTGGGAGTGCTCTTATGTGGCTCCAATTTGGAGAAGACTGATCACCTTACCTTCAAAGATAGCTGATGCCCAGCTCTACCTCACAGTGACCCATTGTTTATTATTTGCTCCAGTTGCAGAGGTTTCCAAATTACAGATGAGACTAATCCACACAATCTGTGTTGCTATTCATTGGGTAGTTGCTTTACAAGGGAAATCTCAGTTGACGCCTCTCTCTCAGGTTAAACTTTGGACAGAGTCTATAAGTAGAGTGGAAAAACTCTTTCACACCTTATACCATACTATGCCTTATTATGAGCATAAATGGGCTCCTTGGTTCAACCATTGTTCCATTTTTCAGTGATTTATTCTTGATACAGTATCTAGAACTGCATATACATTTGTATATTAATGCTGATGTCATCTCATTTTCTGTTTTGGTAATTCTCGTATTATCAGCACCATAACTCACATTTGCACATTGCTATGTGTACACTTTTATAAATGGGACTATCTTAGTTATGTTTTGTACTTTTTGTAATTTTCTGTGCTGCTATAATATATGTTTCAAAATGCTAATCTCTTTGTACCACCTTTTAAAAACCATCTAATAAAAAGTTTGTAAATAAAAAAATACATGTAAATGGGACAGAATGCATACCATCTAAGTACTGATAAGCTGCAATATAATACATTTTTGTTCTTGGGTTAAGATACACTTGCAAGGCAAGGTATAAAACTACACCCCATTATAATGACTTCCCAATCAGTCAGAAACACGTGTTACTGCAAAAAATGCACTGACTCCTAGGTAAACAGTTTTAAAATGTTTCTGCACAGGAAATCCCACACGTGTGACTGAGCAGTTCAACAAATGTACTTGAAATCCTCCATTTACACTACATAAATTGAATCCAAGATAAATTATAATACAGTATTAGGTACACTGCTATGCCAAGATTTTTGGAGCTGGGGTATGTGTTTTTCTCCTCTACAATGTCAGTGGATGGAATGGAGGAGGGAAGGTTCAAACAATTTATGTTTCATTATTTTATTGCTCCGTATTACCCAACTCATTACAGTTTATGTACAAAATGCCTTTCATGAATCACTTACCTTGACATAGCTTGTAAATGTGATATTGTTTTTTTCCAGTTGTGACCACTTGTAACTATTCAATATTCTGTATACAGCTTTGAGCCCTTATACATTTGGTTTTGTGTATTGTGTTTTCTGAGATTTCTATAGAGCAATTACAAAATGTTGAGTAGTCGTGCAAGACATCATTTTCTTTGGTGTCATATATGGTATAATTTTATTTTTTTTAGCTTACATTGGACTGTTTTCTTTACAAGATAATATGATTAAATAATTTATTAAAAATAATGCAGATATCTGATTTCATAAAAATCATAAATCATAAAGACCTATTTGTAAAGTAGGTCAAATAAATCAGCATATTTTCTTAAGGCTCCATTCACACCTGAGCGTAGCGCAGTGACAGCTGCTGCAGAGCATTTTTTCTAGCGTTTTTGAAGAAGCTCATGCACCAAATCTTGGCACAGAGCCAGGAGCGTTTGGTGTTGTGTTTTTGCGTGTTTTGTTGCTCGACAAATGCATCAAAATCGAACCGTGTTTGGGGTACCATTAAAAAGTAATGGCATTGCAAATGCATCCTGCATTTTGCCGTGATTTTGAAATAATGCCGTGATTCTGAAATTCCGCCCGCAATTCAAATCACCTAGGTCGAATGGAGAAAAAATTGTGATGGTGGAGGGGACACTGAAGGTTTTGCCATAATGCAAGACTTATGCACAGTATGGTAGACTGAACCCTTAACTTTCCCTCTTTCAAGGATGATAGGTCTGAACTCATTCAACCACTGCCAACTTTTTCTCTTCTTTTTTGACCCGTGTCTTTATTCTTTTGCCATTGGGTGCCAAGTGATGATGTAACTCCTATGAATGTGCCCTGGAGTTACAGTATACTGTCGCCAGCTCCTCTTTCAGCTGGGAGTGATTATAAAAGCACACAATGCTACTAATGTAAGCCTAACGTCGGCGTCAGCAAAGTGGTTAAATATACCCAGCAACACAATCCCTGCTCCACCAGTGTTTTTCTTTTATTTCTCACCTCCCCCGTGATGGATTGCTCAGGGAGAGATGGGGGGGGGGGGGATTTGAGGACTTTCATTGACTGTACTGGACCTAACATTAGCGACGGGGCATCAGGAGTATTCAATTGGTTGGCTGGACTACGATTTGCCTAATGGTTGGGTGCTAAGCTCCTCCAACTGCAGTACAAAAAAAAGAGCTCCAGGACCCATGTGGCAGACTGGTGTACCAGGAGCATGTTTCAACCTACAGGGACCTGCGTGGAAATCAGATGTCCTTGCAAATGTGTGTACACCCCAAAGTGTGCTGCAAATCAGGGATAGGGCCAAAGACTGTGGACTGCATATAAAAAGGTCTGGAGCTTGTATAAGGTGTTCGAGCAGTGCTGCCATCACTGTGGGCTGTTACCAGGACCAAGCAGCACAAGGCAGTGAGACTATGAGGCTGGCTGCAGGGTAGATGTGCTGATATCCCACAGTGCACATGCTGCTGTAAGAGTGCAAGCTACAGAGAACTGGCTGCTACCAAGCTTCAAAGTGTCCAGCTGTTCCAGAATGTTCTGCTAGGGCCAATTTAGACAGGAGCCAATTAACCTACCAGAATGTCTTTGGAGTGTGGGAGGAAACCCACGCAGGCACAGGGAGAACATGCAAACTCCAGGCAGGTAGTGTCATGGTTGGGACACCTATAATTTTCATATATCATTTGTAAGTAGAGTATGCCATGTGCATTGCTGCCCGGTATGTACTGAACTTTATATATATGTTTATTACTTTATTTGATTTTGATTGCATTATAAATTTGAGACCGTGATAATCACCCGAAGAAGAGGAAAACAATTTTTTCTTGAAACATGTTGGGTTAATCGCCCCATGGTTTTATACTCTGTAGAACCTAGTGGATCTTTCAATACATTGTTCACCACATGTGGGGGCAGGTGATAGATGGTCTCTGTATGTTATAATCATTTTTTTAAGGGCCAGTTCACACCAAATGCAGTCCAGTGCGTTTTTTTCTGCATCAAAAATGCATGGAGAGTAGGTTATAGGGTTTTCAATGGCATAATTCACACCAGTGCAGTCAGTTCCAGTGCGTTCCGGTTCCATAAAAAAAGTAGAACATGCTGCATTTTGAACTGTACTGTTCACAAAAGCACCGGAATGCATCAAAAATGCACCGGAACGCACCTAAATGCACCAAAAAGGCACTGGAACTCACATGTCCTTATTTTAGGTGAAGAAAAAAAGGGGGAAAAACTGCACTGAACTGCATCAAAAATGCACCAAAAACACGTCAAAAATGCGCATGCAGAATAGCATCCGGAACGCATCCGGACTGCGTTTCTATGGTGTGAACTGGCCCTAATGCTATTGTATATCTTTGGATTTTATATGTGATTATTCAATTTGTATATTTTTTACTCTTTAATACTCTTGTTACATATTCTTGGTTTAGACACAAAATCGCTGAGGATAAATTTCCTTTTGGTATTGCTATTTTGGGATGTTGGTTCATATTAGGGTCCGTCTTTTCCTCCCATTCATTTTTATGTTATTGTTCCCAGGGCTATTATCTGCCTACAAATGAGATCTGCAAAAGGGGACTACTGCCTTTAAGTACTCCATTTGGAGGTTGAGCACTCCACCATCTAATAGTGGCCCCCATACCAGCCTGACTTTACAGTTTACCAGCCAGTAATCTAAAAAAAACAATGGCCAAGGCCTAGTAAAAAGTAAAAACGGTTTATTAAATAATTATATACAAACTTACACTGAGGTTAGAGGAAAACAGCCCAGGATGAGGTAAACCACACTAGATCTGCAATAATCTTTGGGTTGCTGGTGATCACTGAGCTGGATGGAAGCAAGCTGAGCCACCATACACCATTCCACATGACTAAGCTCTGGGGGGTGGAGTGAAACACATTGGGGGCGTGGCCTGGTTGGAGTTCAGGCTGAGGTTGCCACTCTGTTCACATCTCTAGGACATCTTAGATGTGTGACATCCAGGGTCTACCCCTTTCTTTTTTGAACCCTTGTAGGAGCCAGGATGGGCTCCATCCCCTGTCAGCACTCTCACAGCAGCTGCGGATGCACCATTCACATACCCCTCTCTACCCAGCCTGAGCAGCACACACATTCTTTTCATACACCATGCCACGGTCGGCGTCTATGTGGCGGCATCTATGTCGGGGTCTTCTATCTCTGTGTGCTGCAGACCAACCGCAGCCATTAGTGGGTGGGCATATGCGTTTCGGGGCATATGCCTTTCAGGCCTTTGTCAAAGTCACAGCTAGTAATCTAGTTGAGTCACTGCATTTAGATAGACCTACACTGTGCTATTTGGCCTGGATTACAACTCTGTTAACATTGTACTCTCACACCAGCCTAGTATGTATTCCTGACCAGTTATATCACAGAAAGCTGTGAAGAACGATTACTGTTAGCACCTCTAAACCATTATCTTTTATGTATAGCCCATAGAAACTGTTCTAGGTGTTTAGGTGGTCACTTGGGTCCAGGTTTAGGGCACGTTATCAATGGGTACAGGGCAAGAGGACCGAAACAATCCAGGAGGCTCCATATGACCCTCCATATGGGGCTCCAGATCTTCATATCCCCAGACGACGCTGGTTACAGAGAAGCACATTGATAGGGGCCTCATGTGTGATATTATTCCACAAGTCTGCCTGACCACTTGCACCTGCTGGTTGTTTGGAACACATGCTGTGGAATTCCTTCAAAATTGTGTGTTCCTTCAAAAGTGTGATTTTATAATATTAGTAAAATTTTGGTGAAAATACTATACTGTGGATTTTCCTCTGTTCTTTAACTACATGGTGTTTATCTTGGCTTAGAAGATCGTGGAACTTTTGCATGCAAGATCGTGGTATATATGGCTGCTATGCAGCAAGGTGTCTGATGGTCTCCTTGTGGGATCAGAGCAGCTGGTAAGGAGCTAATTTAATCGTGGTGATTCCTTTTGGGAGCAGTTTTTCTTTAGTGGTGCACGTTGTCATCATACCTTCATGGTAAAGAAAGAGGAACTATTGATGTTTAGAAAATCTGAGCGCCTTTTTTGCACCTTACATATCGTATCTCACAAAAGTGAGTACACCCCCTCACATTTTTGTAAATATTTTATTATATCTTTTCATGTAACAACACTGTAGAAATTACACTTTGCTACAATGTAAAGTAGTGAGTACACAGCTTGTATAACAGTGTAAATTTGCTGCCCCCTTAAAATAACTCAACACACAGCCATTAATGTCTAAACCACTGGCAACAAAGGTGAGTACACCCCTAAGTGCAAATGTGCAAATTGAGACCAATTAGCCATTTTCCCTCCCCGGTGTCATGTGACTTGTTCGTGTTACAAGGTCTCTGGTGTGAATGGGCAGCAGGTGTGTTAATTTTGGTGTTATTGCTCTCACTCTCTCATACTAGTCACTAGAAGTTCAACATGGCACCTCATGGCAAAGAACTCTCTGAGGATCTGAAAAAAAGAATTGTTGCTCTATATAAAGATGGCCTAGGCTATAAGAAGATTGGCAAGACCCTGAAACTGAGCTGCAGCACGGTGGCCAAGACCATACAGTGGTTTAACAGGACAGGTTCCACTCAGAACAGGCCTCACCATTGTCGACCAAAGAAGTAATATAAAATATAAAATAAGTGCTGCCAGCATTGCTGCAGAGGTTGAAGGGGTGGGGGGGTCAGCCTGTCAGTGCTCAGACCATATGCCGCACACTGCATCTAACTGGTCTGTATGGCTGTCGTCCCAGAAGGAAGCCTCTTCTAAAGATGATGCACAAGAAAGCCCACAAACAGTTTGCTTAAGACAAGCAGATTAAGGGCATGGATTACAGGAACCATGTCCTGTGGTCTGATGAGACCAATATAAACGTATTTGGTTCAGATGCTGTGAAGCGTGTGTGGCAGCATTCTGTAAGGGAGGAATACACAGCTCCAGGTCTGGATGTATACCTGATATGGATCCACGGTGCCTGCCACGGCTCGCCACCGCTTACTTAAGTACACAACAAGACAGGTAGGCGGCACTCCATGGATATTTTTCAGCTTGCAGTTTATTCCAAAATATGGCATGTACAGGAACAGGTACAGGTGGATATAGGTAGAGGCGTTTCACTCGGTATCTCCGAGCTTAGTCATTACAAATGCCAAATGCAAGGACTCAGCTATTTGTGGCCAAACCCATGAAAAAGGCACCGCCCCAAACAGCTGAGTATACCTACACAATTAGACACATAATTAAAAACATTTGTATGTGATCTAAATATTGTAAGAGAGAAAAAAAGAAAAAAAAAACAAATACTTTGTGCATAAAGAGACAACATTGTAACATTACTCCCATATCAATGCACTCACATATACTACTTACATTATCTAGTAACACATAAAAAAAGCACTCATTCTTAACAAGAAAAACCATGTGATACAAATATGTATTCAGACTAGTATTAACTCAAGCAAGCAAAACATACTTGTATGTACTGTATATGTACTCTATTTTATAGACAATGGGCCATGTTCAAGAGCACAGGAGAAGTGAAAAATCAATGATGAAAAGTATCCCACTAGAAACACCCCAGACCATACCACAATGTCGCATAGAAGAGCTATAGATCTCATACATTTCGCCACATATATTATACTCTTATTGTATTCCACTATATTTTACCGCTTCCATGTGACAGAGTGGGGAAGGACTGGATGAACTAAAGACGTAAAGAAAAGGGGAGAGTAAACAGAAAAAAGAAAGGGACACATGGGGAGGAGAAAGAATACTGGAATTCTTTGTACGCATATGAGGTGTAAAGGGTCATTCATTCATAAAAGAGAGAATGCTGGAATTCTTTATATACAAAAGGGTACTCATTCATAAAAATGAGTAATATCCCATTCATAGTTTAAACCTGCTGGTATGCGCGTCTTAAAAAAGAAAATCCAAAAAACCTCTCTTTTGCAAAGATGTTTAAAAATATTGCCCCCTCTACTTGGAACATTTACCTTTTCCACTATCTGCACCCCCATAGCCGTAAGATCCCCTCCATCAACATCTTTGAAATGTCTCCCCACATTGGTTGTTTTTTCTCTATCTTTGCCAACACTATACAAATGTTCATAAAATCTGTCCCTTAAACGTCTAGTCGTACGGCCGACATACTGAATGTGGCAGATCTTACATGTGATAATGTACACCACGTATTTTGTGTTGCAATTATAAAGGGACTGTATTTTGTGTTGTTTGTGTGATGTCTGTGAAAACATCGTATCTCCTTCAATAATGTGGCTTCAACAGGGACAATCCCTACAGCCACAATGAAAATTACCCTTAAAGTGAAGCCAAGTGGGGGATTGTTTCTTGATTGATCTGTAAAGACTAGGGGACAAATGTTGGCCCAGAGATGGTGCATGTCTGGGTACCACATTTATCCCCTCCTTTAACAAGTCGGCACAGATCTGATCGCCATGCAAAAGAGGTAAATATTTATATATAATTTGTTTAATTTCTCCAAATTCCAAACTATAAGCAGTAGTAAGGGTTAATTTATTTTTATTATATGAATTTTGTTTCCTTTTCTCCTTTACCCTATTTGCATGACTGTTTTTTAAGAGTGTGGATCTGTCTCTAGAATTAGCAATGTCAATGGCCCTATCTAGTATCCAACGTGGATATCCCCTCCTTAAAAATCTATTATATATCGCTTGACTCTGTTCAATATAGGACTCATATGTGCTACAAATCGCTGGAAGGTGGAGGAGTGCAAGGTCTCCAACATCCACCAGCTCCGTGATGTCATCATGGATTAGTGGAATGGACTCCAGTGGCATCCTGTGAAGCTCTGGTGAACTCCATGCCCAAGAGGGTTAAGGCAGTGCTGGAAAATAATGGTGACCACACAAAATATTGACACTTTGGGCCCAATTCGGACATTTTTACTTAGGGGTGTACTCCCTTTTTTTGCCAGTGGTTTAGACATTAATGGCTGTGTGTTGAGTTATTTTGAGGGAACATCACATTTACACTGTTATACAAGCTGTACAGTCACTACTTTAAATTGTAGCAAAGTGTAATTTCTTCAGTGTTGTCACATGAAAAGATATAATGAAATATTTACAAAAATGTGACGGGTGTGTGTGTTTTGTGAGATACTGTATATATATTTTTTATAATATATTTTTTTGCACAGCGTTTTACACATTTTATATGGACTTTATTTGCACAGATATGTCAATTTAGGATGAGTTCATTAAAATAATACCTTGTTATCCCACCTGTTAAATTGTGAAACCAATCTCCAGTGCCGAGACAAGGTCATTCGGCGCCCAGGGCAAAGATGCTAAACTGAACCCCCCCATTTATGATGTGCAAGCTTAGGAGATCATACGCCCAGCATTCTCTCGCTTGTCAAAAGCACTGTGTAGCTCAGTTTTAACACTATGCATATGCTTGTGTTTGTGGCCCTCTCCTCCACTCCTGACTCTCTCCTGGACGCTTCTCCACTCAGCAGTGAGGGCTGTGCTCTCTCTCTGCCTCCTCCTTCCTGCTAGTGCAGCTCCTGTGTGTCTGTGAACACCGTCCCCTGCTTGTTAATATAAGAGTGCTGCACAGTCAGGAAGGGGGAGGGGGAGTGAGAACACAGCCCACACCACATCCCGGCTCTCTCCTCTCCTTGCTGCTTTCAGCGCTGGGCTGACAGGAGTAGTGATGCCATTGTCACTACTCCTGTCAGCCTTGTAACAGAAGGAAAGCACCCCCATCCCTACAGTAAACCATTGTGCCGAGGGCAGCCGCCCCTCCCACCCACCCCTTGTCCCGGCCCTGGCAATCTGTACCAGCCCTGTGCCATATGACGAGCGGTCCTGCGTGGCTCTGAAACGTTGCTATCTGCTGTAACAATGTGATCGCTGATTAAGGCTTTGGACCCACTCTGGAGATCCTTTTGGAGTGCTGGTGACAATTTTTTGCTTTGACTTTGACACAGTTCCAGCCATAGGCAGCTACAGCAGCCACTTAGATGCACAGCCATTTCTACAGGAATGTGTGCATTGGGATTAGCCTGTTACACTTTAAAACAATCACGTGTGTCCATCTTTCCTCATGGGGAACAAACAATATTTAAAACTCTGAAAGTATCCCCAAGATGATGAAGGTCTCGCATCTCTACTGATGTTTCCATCACTTTGTGCATAAGAAACAAGTCATAGAAACTTTTGAATCTAGGCAGTTTTATATACTGAAGGCAGTTTTATATACTGACTGCACTCTTTTTCAACACTGGTATAGCCCTCGTTTCAATAATACAAGTGAACATGTTGGGTAGTGTACCTGGGATCATACTTTTGACATTAAGGGCCAGTTCACCCTGCAGCGATGCGGGAACCCTGCAAGTCCATTGCGGGTTCCCGCACCGCTTGTCTCCCGGCGGCAGTTCACACTGCACTATGCGAACTGTGGGGAGTGTCAAAAGAAAGCTAATGGCATCCCCAAATCAGTTTGCATATCACAGTGCGAACTGCAAACTCGCACAGGAATTGAATCGCATGATGTGAACCACCATGCGATCCGATTCTGACCCTGCGAAAAAAAGGGCCCTGTGCAAGTTTGCTCCGATTGCGATGCAAATTCAACCATACAATCTCTATGGCTGAATTTGGATTGCACAGAAATCGTAATTGACTCACACTGCAGTGCGGTGCGAATCACATTCGTTCTCTGAGATCGGAGCAGTGTGAACCGGCCCTCAAACTAATTTTTAATTTTATTTTTTAAATTGTACACACAAAGATTTATCACACAAAACAGATATAGCACAACATTTTACATAATCCAAACATTTGGTGTTACCAACATCTTGTATCATTTCCCTATATACTAGTTATTACAAGTGGAAAAAATTCAATATATCACTAATTATAATTTTGCATGCTATTCGATTTGCTTAATTCTAATGGCAGTCGTGATTCCTTTTTTAAAAATTCTAAACTTTTTTTTTTTAAATACAAAAGGATAGGCAATTACAATTTTTTTGTGTTTGTGTATCACCAGAACTATTTCCCTATAGTAGCACACAATGAAATGAAATTAAATCAGAAAGCTTGTAAATTATAAGGATTAGGATTCATATACATGAGCTTAAAACTCAGAACTCATGGCAGTTTGCCTTCAGGTACTTCTGAGTTGTTTTGATGTGTATTTTAGTTGCTTTGATAGAGTAAACTGTGTGCAGGTAAATTGTCTAGTCAATTGTCTGTTTCATCTAGTCCTGTCCATTCATGATTTTACTCATTCATTAAATATAACCAAGTAAGTTAATTAAAAAAAAATAAGTTCAGCAACACATTACATATATAGGTGCTGGTCATATAATTAGAATATCATCAAAAAGTTGATTTATTTCACGAATTCCATTCAAAAAGTGAAACTTGTATATTATATTCATTCATTACACACAGACTGATATATTTCAAATGTTTATTTCTTTTAATGTTGATGATTATAACTGACAACTAAGGAAAATCACAAATTCAGAAAATTAGAATATTACTTAAGACCAAAATAAAGAAAGGATTTTTAGAAATCTTGGCCAACTGCTAAGTATGAACATGAAAAGTATGAGCATGTACAGCACACAATACTTAGTTGGGGCTCCTCTTGCCTGAATTACTGCAGCAATGCGGCGTGGCATGGAGTCGATTAGTCTGTGGCACTGCTCAGGTGTTATGAGAGCCCAGGTTGCTCTGATAGTGGCCTTCAGCTCTTCTGCATTGTTGGGTCTGGCATATCACATCTTCCTCTTCAAAGTACCCTATAGATTTTCTATGGGGTTAAGGTCAGGCGAGTTTGCTGGCCAATTAAGAGCAGGGATACCATGGTCCTTAAACCAGGTACTGGTGGCTTTGGCACTGTGTGCAGGTGCCAAGTCCTGTTGGAAAATGAAATCTGCATCTCCATAAAGTTGGTCAGCAGCAGGAAGCATGAAGTGCTCTAAAACTTCCTGGTATACGGCTGCGTTGACCTTGGACCTCAAAAAACACAGTGGCCCAACACCAGCAGATGACATGGCACCCCAAACCATCACTGACTGTGGAAACTTTACACTGGACCTCAAGCAACGTGGATTGTGTGCCTCTCTCCTCTTTCTCCAGACTCTGGGACCCTGATTTCCAAGGAAATGCAAAATTAACTTTCATCGGAGAACATAACTTTGGACCACTCAGCATCAGTCCAGTCCTTTTTGTCTTTAGCCCAGGCGAGACGCTTCTGACGCTGTCTGTTATTCAAGAGTGGCTTGACACAAGGAATGCAACAGCTGAAACCCATGTCTTGCATACATCTGTGCGTAGTGGTTCTTGAAGCTTTGACTCCAGCTGCAGTCCACTCTTTGTGAATCTCCCCCACATTTTTGAATGGGTTTTGTTTCACAATCCTCTCCAGGGTGCGGTTATCCCTATTGCTTGTACACTTTTTTCTACCACATATTTTCCTTCCCTTCGCCTCTCTATTAATGTGCTTGGACACAGAGCTCTGTGAACAGCCAGCCTCTTTTGCAATGACATTTTGTGTCTAGCCCTCCTCGTGCAAGGTATCTTTTGAACAACTGTCAAGTCAGCAGTCTTCCCCATGATTGAGTAGCCTACAGAACTAGACTGAGAGACCATTTAAAAGCCTTTGCAGGTGTTTTGATTTAATTAGCTGATCAGAGTGTGGCACCAGATGTCTTCAATATTGAACCTTTTCACAATATTCTAATTTTCTGAGATACTGAATTTGGGATTTTCCTTAGTCGTCAGTTATAATCATCAAAATTAAAAGAAATAAACATTTGAAATATATCAGTCTGTGTGTAATGAATGAATGTAATATACAAGTTTCACTTTTTGAATGGAATTAGAGAAATAAATCAACTTTTTGATGATATTTTAATTATATGACCAGCACCCGTATACCGATATTTGGAGCGGGGGACATTTGGCTTGCAAAAACTTTCCTTGAGTGAATCAAGCCACTGAAATGGTTGAACCAGATTTGAGACTTACCTGGTGTATTCAAGACTGCTGGTCCTCTAATTTAATATGATAGATAGGATATGCTGGAGAGGATTCAGATAATTGTAGTCTAATTTTCATGGCTCATTTTAGTTTGTAGCCAATTTGAACTTTATATAATTCAAATTAAAATATTTTATTGTTATTTCAAATCTCCCGTTTTTGAGTATTACTAAGGGTATTACTAAGGGTATATTCACACCAGCAACTGTGTTACAACATGATCCATAAACACAGCTGTTTTCCCTGGACCAAAACTCATTTAAAATGGTCTGCAGCAAAGTGGAAAACTGTTCTGTGGTCAGGCAAATCAAAATTTGACATTCTCTTTGGCAACAATGGGTGCTGCGTCCTTTGCACTAGAGAAGAGTAAGACCCTCTAGCTTGTTATCAGCTCTCAGTTCAAAAGCCTGCATCTCTGATGGTATAGGGGGTAGATTAGTGCGTATGGACGGGACAGCTTGTACATCTGGAAAGGCACCATTAATGCTGAAAGATATATCCAGATTTTAGGACAGCATATGCTCAGGCAAGAATGGGGCAACATTCCTCTCCCAAAACTCCATCAACTGGTCTCCACAGTCCCCAGAAGTTTACAGTGTGTTATTTACTACTTCAGCCCTGGAAGGATTTACCCCCTTAATGGCCAGGCCATTTTTTGCGATATGGTACTGCGTCGCTTTAACTAACAATTGCATGGTCGTGCGACGCTGTACCCAAACAAAATTGATGTCCTTTTTTCCCACAAATAGAGCTTTCTTTTGGTGGTATTTAATCACCTCTGTGTTTTTTATTTTTTGCTCTATAAACAAAAAAAGACAGACAATTTTGAAAAAAAACCCCAGTATTTTTTACTTTTTGCTATAATTAATATCCCCCAAAAATGTAAAAAAACAAATTTCTTCATCAGTTCAGGTCAAAATGTATTCTTCTACATATTATTGGTAAAAAAAATTGCAATAAGCGTATTTTGTATTTTTCTATTTTATTTTTTGCGCAAAAGTTATAGCATCTACAAAATAGGGGATAGATTTATGGCATTTTTATTATTTATTTATTTTTTTTTACTAGTAATGGTGGCGATCAGCGATTTTTAGCAGGGCTGCGGACAGATCGGAGACTTTTGACACTTTTTTGGGACCAGTGACATTTATACAGCGATCAGAGCTAAAAATAGCCACCGATTACTGTATAAATGACACTGGCAGGGAAGGGGTTAATGCTAGGGGCGATCAAGGAGTTAAGCATTCCCTAGGGAGGTGTTTCTAACTGTGGGGGGAGTGTACTGACTGTGAGTAGAGAGAGATCACTGTTCCTGATCACTAGGAACAGACAATCTCTCTCCACTTCCCTCTCAGAATGGGGATCTGTTTGTTTACATTGACAGATCCCCATTCTGGCTCTCTGTGGAGTGATCACGGATGACCGGCGGACACCGCGGCTGCCAGCCACACGCATCAGCTCCATGTGCTCCTTCTATACCCTCTATAGCAGTGGTTCTCAACTCCTGTCCTCAGGACCCACCAACAGACCAGGTTTTAAGTATTACCTTGGGGAGATGCAGACTAGAATATTGCAATCACTGAGCAGCAAATGATATCACCTGTGATGCATTTCGGTTATCCTGCAAATCTGGCCTGTTAGAGGGTCCTGAGGACAGGAGTTGAGAACCACTGCATTAAAGGGACCACTGTATCGGTACAGCGATTTGCGCAGCCGAGCCAACCTGCCGCAGTATAACTGCAGCGGTTGGTCGGCAAGTAGTAAAAAGAAGAGGGGATGCTACACCATGGTAAATATAGACCTATCCAAACTTTTTTGGAATTGGGGTTGTAGTTTGCCAGATTTTTGTTGCCCTGTCCCAATTTTTTTGAGACGTGCTGCTACAATCAATTTCAAAATTACAGAATTTTTTCCCTAAAATGGTACATTTTCTCAATTTAAACATTTGACTTTTTTCTGTTATGAATAAAATATAAATTTATCAGATTTTGCTAATTATTGCATTCTGTATTTATGTAGATTTTACACAGCATCACAACTTTTTTGGAATTGGGATTTAGGTTTGGATCAATGGCATTGCAATTCTGTATTAGATAGATATGACATATTGTCTATTAGTATTTTTCTTTTGAGTTTTCAGGAGAAGCTTTATGTTCTTTTCACTTGTTTTAGATCTCTTTAGCACTTACACTCCAGTGAATGTGTTTGAGCCAAGACTCAACCTACTTTTTCTACCACTCTACATATGAGGTCTCAATAAGAAACGTCCTGCCTGAAAGAATGTAACTTTTGCTGTGCATTTTCTTTAGAAAGTTCAAAGTACTCAAGTAAATAAGAGATACAATTACAATTAAAAACAAAATTAAATTAGCCTAAACCTAATATATATATTCTCTTTAAGAATTATTGTGTACTCAGCAAGTTTGATTACAGTTGGCTTGACCTTATAGAGGAGGCCCTCGGACATGAAATATGCAGTGATCTTAATATGAACAATAATATAAGAAAAAGCCGATAAAAGAAATGTTAGTGTTACCCCCATGGGTTTTAGTCATAGTAAACGTTTTGCTAGGGAAGAAGAACAAGCAATACAGGATTTTTGTGATTTAATGAAGGACCCAGAAATAGAGAGAGAATGGGTAGAATATAGGTTGTCTTTTAAAAAATCCACATTTAGTATTTCAGTAACACCAGGGAATTCAGCAAAACATATCAAAAGAGATTACATTTATATTTTATCCCTGACATGACCTAGAGTTTTAGGAGGGGGAACCCTGTGCACTGAAATGGTGGAAAGGTCATCATAACTTGGAAATCAAGCCTGCTAACAAAGGAGGTAATGTTGTTGTAATGTCATGGGAGAATTAAGCCCCGTACACACGGTTCGACAATCACACGTACGACCGTGTCAAATCGTATGTTGGCTGTTGTATGCTGCATACAGACTGCACTACACGATCGTACGGCCGGGGAAAGAACATTCAGGTGCATGTAATTAGCATCCGGCCATTCCTGACTTTGGAGCATGCGTGTTTTGCACAATACAACTTTGTTGTACCAACTGCTCTGTACACACGATACAATGGTCGTATGAGAGCTTGTTGGTAAGACCAAGTTTTCTATCTGCTCATACAACTCCCTTGTACGACCGTCGTATGTTCCACTGTTGAAATCGCGCATACGAACAATCGATATTGCATACAACGGTCGTGAGTACGACCTGTTGTATGCGATCGTCAAACCGTGTGTACGGGGCTTTATACACAGTAAGACTTTAGAAAATGACGCCGTGCATTAACCTATGCATAATTGCTACATACTCCTACTTTTATAGAGAGACTATGATGGGGTTTGGTCACATTAATTAATATTATTTTTTTATTTTTTCATTTTTTAAACTGATTTATATCTGCTTTTAACTATGGGTAAACAATTTTTGTTTTACCCATTGAACACACAAAAAAGATCAACAAAGCACTATGGGCTAGTTATATGGACAGCACAATAGAAGTAGCTCCATTTCAGACACAGCTTTCTCTCATTAAATCTTGGTACAGAGCCCCTTAGGGACTTAAAGCTCTATCTTCTGACTGGAACAAAGATCTCATACTATTCACAAGCAATATTTCATCTAGCAAAAAAAATAATAATTTAATGAATGTTTTAAATGACTTATTCTTGGTCATAATAAATAAAAAATATATACAAACTACTGTAAATGACCTTTAAATTCTAACAACAATAGAAAAACTCTACATAAAAAAATTGTAGAAAATAGACATCCAAAAAAAGATATATATATATCCGGATATCATATCTGATTTCATTTTGCTTTAAAGTGGTATTAAACCCAAAACCAAATATTTATTATATTGCAGCTTACTAATTCTTGGATGCCATGGCTGCATTCATTTCTTTTTTAGGCTTTCTTTCCTTTATTTTCACCTGGTGATCTGGTCAGCAGGTCTTTTGTTTTCAAACAGAACAAGCTGCCCTGCAGATGTAGCTGTTAATGTATTGAGACAAACCATGTATCACTGAAAGGGGTACTTACAATGGTCGGGTTTATCCCAAAAAAAAAAAAAAAAAGTTTACTGTCACTGCTTATAAAGTGTGAGCTGGATTTTGGCTTCAATTTGTTAGTGTATCTAAATCTGCAAGTACATCTAACGTTCCCCTTTTCCCAGACTGACAATGCTGTTGTCCAAAGGTGTCTCTGTTGCTCCTCCTTCAACAGTGTAGATAGGTATCTAGTACAGGAAATATATTATTGATCAGGTCACCAGGTAAAAACATGGAAAAAAACCTGAAAAGACAAAACAAATGCAGCCACCACATCTAGTGATTGGTAAGCTTCAATATATTACATTTGTAGTTGTGGGTTTAATACCGCTTCAAATTCATAAGAAATTACAAAGTTCTCACTATGTCAGGGATAGAGGGTAGAGTTTTAAATTTGGCAACAATTGGTGTCAACAGTCTTTATGATACAATTCCGCATCATGAAGAAATCAGTTTAGTAAATAAGGTTTTATTGAAATATGGTAAATCGGATGATGACTTGTATTTTGTTATTTACTTTTTGTGTTATCTTATAAAAAGTTCATGTTTCAAAGAGGATGATGAACAAAATAAAAGATAATGGGAACTACATCTCCCAGTGGCAGCTGGTGCTCCAATTTTTGTTGGGGACGGCAAACAAACCTCCCCCCACTGCTTGGTCGATTGCCCGTGATAGGGCCTATGGTGGAGTATGATCCCAATTTTCCCCCCAATACATACCGGTACAGAAGAATCCAGCAGCAGCCAGTTGCTCGGGGCTGAGCCCAGTGTGTTACAGCCAGTTGTGGAAGGACCCCATGCGGCTGGTCATGTCCAGTAGCTCTGGGTAGATGGTGGGGTCTTTGTTCTCTTGCTCCCCAGGCAGTCAGTGCAGCCTCAGCTCAGTGTCTGTTCGGTAGCTGGGGGGTGGGAACGTTGCTGGGCTTGGTTCCCCAGATGAAAGGACGGGTAGGGAAGTATTTGCCGTGCCCGTATCAGGACGAGTCTGGAGAATCCCCCTGCAGGAGAAGCACTGGATCCGGTGCCAAGATAGGAGAAGCCGGCTCGAGCAGTTGATGGGGGACACCAAGCCCGACCAGTCACCAGAGCAGAGGGCATTCTGGAAGAGACCGGACAGTCGCTTCTCCTTTCAGTCAATTTGGTCTTAAGACCCGCTTCCTGATTGGCCAGGAGGAGAAGCAGGAAGACAGTAGTGAATATTAATTCGCTATTGTCACACAAGTGGTTGCGGCTCAGGGCGCAGTGCTCTGCCGAGTCCTCCCTTTATAAAGCCAATTACAGCCTCCGGCTCTAATCATATGCTTCTAGAAAAAAAACCCCATTGAAATCTATGCGTCCAGCGCCCTGCATGGAGATTAGGGGCCAGGCGCATGGATTAGGGGGCCGGCGCCCCTGCGCCCCTTGTGGACCAGCCACCACTGACATCTCCTCAATTCATGCACATTTCCCCATTTTTGCCTCTATAAAAATGCTGTAAGAACAGAGACAACTTTAGTGAGCCTCTGCTGCACTAACATGCCAGCCTGTGTTTTTAGCCCAGCCTGAGTTGTCCGCTGCTGGACTACAGAGATGAGAAGAAGGGGTAGTGTTCTGTAGTACAGCAGGAAAAAACCCTAGCAGGGCTGACAATGCTGCTTGGGGTTTCAGTGCAGCAGAGGCAGCTTTTTCAGCCCATTAGAGTAAGTTAGGAGCTTGATGGATTTCTGGCAGGAACAATTTGCATTTTTCTGTGCTTACAGCATTTTTAAAGATCAAATGATAGGGCAGCTATGGTGACTCTGGAGGCTTTGACCTTCTTTACGTATATATTTGTTCATGTTAAAATGATAATTTATCTATGGTGACAGTAATCTTAAACTATGGAAAAATGTGTTTATAACATCTTAATAGTATGGTTAGGTTAAGACTACCAATGTTAATACTATATATCAGCGGTCACTAAATGGTTGACCGTGACCCAGAACCGGACTGACGGAGAATCCTGTCCAGACGCGGCCGTGCCACTGCCATGGATGGGTGTACCCTCCGCATCCTCCCGCCTAGCCACCAATGTGATCCTCACAGCAGGTGGGGAGGGAGGAGATGCAGATCAGGACTGAGGGGTGGGAGCTGCCCAAGTTATGATGTTAACAAGCGGGTGATTACCCGGCTTGTCAAAAGGAAAAGACTCCAGCTCTCTGTTCCAATCTGCATGCTGCAGATTGGGACAGAGAGCGGGAGTCTTTTCAAAGCTAGGTAATCACTCAATTATTAACATAATAATGCATAATGCACCTCCTCCTGCCCCACCCGCTGTGAGGATGACATTGGTGGCCGGACGGGGGGCCTGAGAGAGGGCACTCCAGGATGATTAGTGCCTCTGCCCTGCCAAAGGTACCGTAGGACTGTGTAGGGGAGGCTTGCATTAAAGGGAGTTCTGTGATGTGTTGGGGTGCTGTGATGTATTGGGGTGCTGTGATGTGTTAAGGGGCACTGTGTTGTAAAAAGGGGCACTGTGATGTAAAGGGGGGCAGTGATGTGAAGTGGAACTGAGGACACCGTGGGGTTGATTTACTAAAACTGGACAGTGCAAAATCTGGAGCAGTTCTGCATGGAAACCAATGAACTTTCAGGTTATTTTGTCAAAGCTTAATTGAACAAGCTGAAGTTACAAGCTGTTTGGCTACCATGCACAATTGCATCAGATTTTGCCCTCTCCAGTTTTTGCAAATAAACCCCAGTGGGACTACTTTAAAGAGGAGACCGTGATGTAAAGGGGACTATGATGTGAAAGGTGTGCTGAAGGCGATGATGTACTGGGTGATGGTGATGTGTTATAGCGTTAACGGCATTCGGACCTCTGGCGGAAGGAAATTTTGCTGACTGGACCGCTGGAAATTTTAATTCAAGACCCCTGCTATGTATTACATAAAAAAGAAGTTTGTGAAGTTAATGTCACCTTTTAGGCCCTATTCACACTTCGCGCAGTAGGAAGCATTTTCCTGCTTGTGATTTCTTTTGGGGTGTGTCACACATAGGTCAGCCCATTTATTTGTGCCATGTGCACGTTTGTCACGCAAAATAAGCTCCTGCACCTTTTTGGGCAATGGGCTTTGCATGATTTTTTTTTCTTTTGCATGATTTTTTCATACCATTTTGCAGTGATTTCCATATGTTTTTGTCATTTTGGGTGCCATTAAGAATGTGCACACAAAGATGAACCGCACGTTTTGCCACAATTTTAGCATGATTCTGACCGCAATTCCAAATCGCTAGATGTGAATGGGGCCTTAGCGGGAATGGTGGAAGTGTTCCTGGGTATCTTTAAAAAGGAAAGTAAAAGGTTAATAATGAAAAGCTTTAGGAAAATCATGGCTACTGGTATGTTACTTTGCTGGAGCAGCTCTCATCCTTATCAGGTTTTAAAACCTTTTTATATGGCCAGTTTGTTCAGGCTCAAACATAACAACACAATAAAGAGCACTAATAGAGTTAAAATAAAATTTCATTCAAATGGGATTTCAGAGAGATTTGGCTCATTATAAATTAGCAACAACGCAACCAAGGGAAAAGTTATTAAAAATAAAAAAGAGGGATTTAAAGATAGATCTGTTCATCTTTGTTTTTGATTACAGTCCGATGGCATCAAATATAAAACAAACTATAAATAATCACTGGTATATTATTAAAAGTGATAAAAAGAAAGTAGAGGAAAAAAAGAATTATTGTACCATGTTATTTTCATTTTCAAAAATAATATTCTAAGAGGTAGTTTAGTAAGGATTTTATTTTACAAAGAAAAAAACATTAGTTTAGAGAATTTTGGGCAAAACAAAAATCATGTGCATGATTTATACCTCTTTTAAACACATCACCTGGGTGATCTATGTACATTGCAAGGATTATAACAACCTTTGTTGCAGATTCCTACCTTTTGTTATTCTGAAGAAATTCCTGTTTGTTCCTCTGTCCCTCTGTGCCCCTGTTCTGAGTGGGTCTAATGGAGGGGTTTCATAATTATCAACCAGCTGTTCACCTGCAGGGCACTAATGAGGGCCCGCTGGGCCTGCATCTCTTTAGACATGTTCCTATCAGGATTATCTCACCAAAAATTGCATTTTTGTTGCAGGGGATGCCTGAAATCTGACTTGTATCCTAGGCAGAGTTCTGGGAAAATCAGTGAGCCAATCACACAAGCAGGAAATTATGTTTCTGGGGAGTGGTCAGTACACACTCTGTGTACAGAACATCTCCAGGTAGCCATATTGCATTGCATTTACAGAAAATTACAGTGGCTGCAGATTGAAATGGAATGGTAATTTTTAATAACCTTCAATTACAATATGACTTGTGTCACAATTGTATACATTACATTGTTTTCTCTTTATTTGCTAGTTTTTTTCCCACAAAAGTGGAGTTACCCTTTAACCAGTTGCCGACTGCCCGTCGTGGCTTGTGGGCGCCAATATACGCATATTGTGATTTTTTTACCAAAAATATGAGGAACAATATATATCCACCAAAGTGCTCACCTCCACCAAATGGCTAGCGTGCCTGCTCACCTCCTGCTGTGACCCCTGAATTAACAGCGGGTAAAACACACTTTTAATATCAAGCTCAATGGATCGATCAGCTCCCGATGCTGATTTTAACCTGGCGATATATAAGTGCAATATATTGTTTAATAAACTGTGATGGTTCATATGGAGAGCTCTTAGATTTCCTATCTCTTTATTGCATACTGGCCTGGGGTCTGAGATGTGGTTAAGCTGAGAGGTGCACATACCAGGAGGCGTTTTGGGGAGTTGGAGATCGGGAGCTGATCAATCAATTGAGCTTGATTTTAAAAGTGTGTTTGACCCGCTGTTAATTCAGGGGTCACAGCTGGAGGTGAGCAGGCATGCTAGCTATTTGGTGGAGGTGAACACTTTGGTGGATGTTTGGGATTTCATTACCATCTACACACTTTTGGAGCCCTCCCTTCTCCCTCTATAAATGATTAACCCCTGATGGACTTTCATTGTTATAATATTATTTTAGATTCTGCAGCGCTGCACTTTATACTTGTATATTTATTTCAGAGCTTGTGATTACTCTCAGTGTTCAGCTTGCTTGTGAAGATTTCTATTTTATTTATTTATTTTTTTCTATTTTCTTAATGCACTGACTGTTGTCTTTTAATATTATTGAAGAATATATATCGGCCTAAACTGATGAATACATTTGTTTTTTATAAATATTTTCTTTCGATATGTATTATAGCAAAAAAGTAAGAAATATTGTTTTTTTTTCTAAATTGTCGCTCTTTGTTTGTTTATAGCGCAAAAAATAAAAACCGCAGAGGTGATCAAATACCACCAAAAGAAGCTCTATTTGTGGGAAAAAAAGGACGTCAATATCGTTTGGGTACAAGGATGCACGATCGTGCAATTGTCAGCTAAAGTGACGCAGTGCTCTGGTCAGGAAGGGGGTAAATCCTTCCGGGCTGAAGTGGTTAAATGAATAAGCTAAAATTAGAAGCCGATTGACTACCGTGCACAGCTGCACCAGATTTTGCTCTCTCCAGATTTAGTAATCAACCCCATGGTGTCCAGCAAGGGGACCAGGAAATGGACACTCCTGGAAGTGTCAGTATCTGTAGGCTCTTCAGACAGAGGATTATCTTATCTTCAGCAGAGATCTGCAGCATGGGTAGCAGACAAAGTGAGTAATCAGTATTGTACAGATTCATTTGATAAGCCAGTCTGGTATGGATTCTGGGGGAACCAGATTTTTTTTTTATTTTTAGCGGGGTAAACCCTTTAAGTCCATAACAGACCCAAAGGGTCTTGTAATAAAATTTGGATTGACGCCATGCTATCTTAATTTTGAGGAAGCCTCATGCCTTTTTTCTTCTATTTTTTTTAAACTTTCATTGGTGCACCATAGCGACCACTGACCATGTGGCCACCGACATCTTTGCAACCTATGACATCACTGGCTACTAGGATCGGGATGGCCAGCCTGCACAGTGTCCTTGGACGAAGGTGGACTTTTTTTTTGTTTTTGTGGAATTCCCCTTATATTTCAGACCATCATCTAGGATAATGGTTTGGTATGGATGAAGGAAATTTCTCATTTCCAAGCAGAGGAAAGCCAGCCTAGGAATGTAATTTACCGTCCATCAATTTACATTTTTGTTCTTCGTAAATGTCACTATGCTTGTGTATATTGAACAGATTTGCCATTGCACAAACAGGTTCAAAGCACTGTTTACGCTGACAGTCCCGCTCTCCTCCTTTCCTGCATTCACAGGTTTAATGAGAGCAGGGGAGCCATTGGCTTAAGTCAACGCATGTGGGAGTTACCTAGGGGGGGCTGCATGCAAATGCAGCCTGGTTAGATATGCCTTATCTTTCACACTGACACCCACCCATCAAAACATGCCTGGTGAAGGGGTCCTGTGAGGATTTGAAATGTTGCTTTTGTAACTATGATATGATCACTGAATAAAGCTTTGGACCTGTTCTGGAGATTCTTGGTGTGCTGGTGAGATACCTTCCGCTTTAATGGCACATGAATAAGGCGCAAGCACCAACACTTTTTGTGCTGTACCCTAACAGAATTCTAAAGGTCTACGACACCCTTTATGAATTCCCTTAAATGTGTGTTGTGTGTTGGACTTTTTTTTTACAATTCTCCTTCCTCTTCCTTTTCCTGTGGTGTTTAGATTCATGTCACAACTTACCACAGGCTTGTCATAACATTCTTGGGTTGAAATGCCATTAATTTGGAATGACGCCTGAATGTGCCTTCTCAATGCATCTGTGTTGCAGCACACCACATTGCGCAGTAACACACTACTTTGTGTTGTAGTGTCTTATGTTGCAAACAATGTGTTTTAGTGGGGTTGATTTATTAAAATTGGAGAGTGCAAAATCTTGTGCAGCTGTACACGGTAGCCAATCAACTTCTAACTTCATTTTGTTCAATTAACCTCCTTAGCGGTTATCCTGAGTGTGGCTCGGGGTTAAATTTCATTACCAAATTTCTGGGTTTCGTTCCCTGTGAGCGTCCCGTCGCATGAGGGCAGAGCCCGGCAGCAAATTCAAAAAGTGAAATACACACAACACATACAGTACACTGTAATCTGTAAGATTACATTACTGTATCAAATCATTTCACATCCCTTTTGTCCCCAGTGCTTTGTCCAGTGCTCTGCATGCACTTTTATATCATACAGTTGTGCTCATAAGTTTACATACCTTGGCACAATTTATGATTTCTTGGCCATTTTTCAGAGAATATAAATGATAACACAAAAACTTTTCTTTCACTCATGAAGCCATTTATTATCAATCAACTGTGTTTACTCTTTTTAAATCATAATGACAACAGAAACTACCCAAATGACCCTGATTAAAAGTTTACCTACCCCAGTTCTTAATTATTATTATTATACAGGATTTATATAGCACTGACAGTTTGCACAGCGCTTTACAATATTAGGGCAGACAGTACAATTACAATACAATTCAATACAGGAGGAATCAGAGGGCCCTGCTCGTTAGAGCTTACAATTTAGGAGATACCGTGTAATACTGTGTATTGCCCCCTTTAACATCAATGACAGCTTGAAGTCTTTTGTGGTGTTTGTGGACGAGGCTCTTTATCTTCTCAGATGGTAAAGCTGCCCATTCCTTTTGGAAAAAAGCCTCCAGTTCCTGGAAGTTCTTGGGCTGTCTTGCATGAACTGCACGTATAAGATCTCCCCAGAGAGGCTCAATGATATTGAGGTCAGGAGACTGAGATGGCCACTCCAGAACCTTCACTTTATTCTGCTGTAGCCAATGACAGGTCCACTTGGCCTTGTGTTTTGGATCATTGTCATGTTGGAATGTCCAAGTATGTCCCATGCACAGCTTCCTGGCTGATGATGCAAATGTTCCTCAGGTATTTTTTGATAACATACTGCATTCATCTTGCCATCAATTTTGACCAAATTCCCTGTGCATTTGTAACTCACACATCCCCAAAACATCAGCGATCCACCTCCGTGTTTCACAGGCCTTATTGACTCCTCTCCAAATGTATCATTTATGGTTGTGGTCAAAAAAATTGATTTTGGTCTCATCACTCCAAATGACTTTGTGCCAGAAGGTTTGAGGCTTGTCTCTGTGCTGTTTGGCATATTGTAAGCAGGATGCTTTGTGGCATTTGCATAGTAATGGCTTTCTTCTGGCAACTCGACCATGCAGCCCATCTTTCTTGTGCCTCCTTATTGGGCATCTTGAAACAGCCACACCACATGTTTTCAGGGAGTCCTGTATTTCACCTGAAGTTATTTGTGGGTTTTTCTTTGCATCCTGAACAATTTTCCTGGCAGTTGTGGCTGAAATTTTAGTTGGTCTACCCGACCGTGGATTGGTTTCAACAGAACCCCTCATTTTCCACTTCTTGGTTAGAGTTTGAACACTGCTGATTGGCATTCTCAATTCCTTGGATATCTTTTTATATCCCTTTCCTGTTTTATACAGTTCAACTACCTTTTCCCGCAGATCCTTTGACAATTCATTTGCTTTCCCCATGTCTCAGAAACGTCAGTGCAGCACTGGATGAAAGATGCAAGGGTCTGTCAGGACTCCAGAAACTCATTGACCTTTTATACACACACAGCTATTAAAGGCAAACAGATCACAGGTGAGGATGGTTACCTTTAATAGCCATTCAAACCCCTTTGTGTCAACTTGTGTGCATGTTATCTGGCCAAAATCACCAGGGTATGTAAACTTTTCATCAGGGTCATTTGGGTAGTTTCTGTTGTCATTATGATTGAAAAAGAGTAAACCCAGTTGATTGATAATAAATGGCTTCAGCCAAACACTAACCATGAATGAAAGAATTGTTTTTGTGTAATCATTCATATTCTCTGAAAATTGGCCAAGATGTCATAAATTCTGCCAGGGTATGTAAACTTACGAGCACAACTGTATATGCCATTCTTTCTGCCTGGAAACTTGAGAATGTCCAAGGCATCCAAAAAGCGTCCCTTTATGTCAAAAGCGGTTTTTGACCAACTAGAAAACAGCGATTGTAAATAAGAATCTTTTGCAGAATCGAGTGATACTGATTTGTGGGGAAATTCGTCATCAGACACTGAAAGTGACAATAGCGACAATTCTGCAACTGAGCAAATTTCAGTGTTTTGATTTGATTACATTATTCAATACATTTTATTATTATTATGTTATTATATAAATATTTTTGATAATTATTTATAGTTATTTATTATATTATAATTTATGATTTCGTGTTTCAGACTTTATCATACCCGGGATGTCTACTAGACTCTTGTTTGGACAGATTTAAGTGAGTTATTCCTAAGAATTACAGGCTTACAATATAAAATTCCAAATTTCTATGCAAAAAAATGTACCGCTTTGAGACACAAAAATCTGACATAATCATACTGCCAGGGAGGTTAAGCTTGGACAAAAAAAAAAAAAAAAACTGGAATCTGATTGGTTTCTCTGCAGAGCTTCACCAGATTTTCCACTCTTCAGTTTTAGTAAACCAACCCCTGTGTGTTTCGCTGCACTGGCAGCCCATTCAAATGGAAAATGCCCAGAACTTGAAGGTGTGAATGGGACTTAGTCATATATAAAAAAAATATATTTTAAAGATTGAATTTCAGTTTTACATATTTAAGACGTATCTGTAAATATATTTCCAGAAGCCTTAGTGTTATTGTTCATTTATATAAAACTTACCTGTGTTGATAGGTATGCCTTCTATATAGCAGTATCCTAAACCATCCATTAGTGACAGCATTTTTTTTTTTTTAGAGATTTGTACAACAAATAAATGTGAGTCATTTTGTTTCAGATTCATTCATTAACCACTTGCCCTTCGGAAGATCTACCCCCCCCCCCCCTTCACGACTAAACCATTGTTTCCTTTTTGCCACTGTGTTAGTTTAATTGATAATTATGCAGTCATGCAGCGCTGTACACAAACAAAATTTATATAATTTATTTCCCACAAATAGAGCTTTCTTTTGGTGGTGTTTGAACAACTCTGGGTTTTTATTTGTTGCGCTATGAACGAAAAAAAGGCTTGCAATTTTTAAAAACAAACATTTTTTTTTACTTTCTGTTATAAAACATAAATATAATATAAAAATGTAAAAAATCTAATTTTTTCATAAATTTAGGCCAATATGTATTCTGCTACATGTTTTTGGTAAAAAATAACAATAAGAGTACATTGATGGGTTTACACGAACATTATAGCTTCTACAAACTATGGGATATATACTGTAATTTTTTTTCATACTAGTAATTTTGACTTATAGCGGGATTGTGATAGTATGGCAGGCAGTCTGACACTAACTGACACGTGTGAACCTGTGACACTAATACAGTGATCAATGCTAAAAATATGCACTGTTATTGTACTAATGACACTGGCTGGGAAGGGGTTAACATCTAGGGTGATCAAAGGATTAAACGTGTGCCTAACCAGTTTTTATGTGTGTAATGTGTGCTGCTTTTACTAAGGGATGTAATGGTTAGCCCGCATCAGTGTGGGCTGTGTCTAATCACAGCACAGCAGGTGCGCTGATGGAGTGCGTGTGCCCCCTACCTGGAAGTACCTAGTATGTGATCCGGCACAGGAGAGCCACTTTTCCGTCATATAACGCTGTTATGTGGTCAGCAAGTGGTTAAGTTAATCATTTCCTTTCATTATATTTATTATGTTAGGATGATTCATTTTTGGAATTTGTTTAATATATTTGGATTTGTTTTGAAGATTCAACGTTCCGAGTTGATTTGTAATTTCGGAAGTTATTTCAGAAGATTGTATGCTATGATTCAGAGATTCTGATAGATCCATCTCCATCCAACCCAAACACAATAAGTAGGAATCATCTTATTTCACTTTTTTAACTTTATTGCAATATGTTTCCATTTCATATGTATTATGTAGTGCATTTTTTATAATTCATGCTTTCTCACTAGAATAAAAATTTTAATTCGTAACCAAAGGAATTGCACATGTCTAGAAATGTCCTGTTGGGTCCATCCATGCATAGACACTTGTGTGCAGTAACCTACTTCTGCACCCTTAGGCTGGGTTCACACTGCAGCACTAGCAGCTCACAGCAGGGGTCTGGTGTGTCCCGGTTCACCGTTTCAGGTCTGATTTCAGTCTGAATTTTTGGCTGAATTCCCACCAGAGCCGCTCCGGTGACATGTGAATTGGCTCCATTGAGAGCCAGTCACAATCTCCTGACATGCAAATCGGATGCGGAGAAGCCCACATCCAATTCACACTAGTGTAAATCCAGCCTTAATAGTTCTGCAGTTCAGATAATCAGGGAGTATTTGTTGATTGGAAATCTTGTATCTTTTGGGACAGATATTTAAGCACCATTTCGTTATTGTTCCTTTTTTATCTCTAGCCTTTAGGGTGACAAACATTTTCAATGGGAAATACAAATCTTCAGAATGAATATTTGTTACTAACTTAAGCCTGGGTTCACGCTGTAGCGATGCGGGAACCAGCACAATTCCATTGCCGTTTCTCGCATTGCATCTCTCCCGCAGGCAGTTCACACTGCCTTCTGTGGACCGCTGCAGGTGTCTATACAATGTTAATGGCACCCCCAGATCGGTTCACAGATCGCAGTGTGAACTATGGATTCACACAGGAATCATGCGTTCCGATTCCAGTGCCGGGAAAAAAAGCCCCTACACCTGTTTTTCTGTGAATCCAATGCGAGTTCAGCCATACAACTGTATGGCTGAACTCTCATCACACAGACATCGCATGTGATCGGCACCTTCAGTGCGAGTGCGAATCACATGCGATGTCTGAGCTCGTTATAGTATGAGCCTGGGTTTAGAGATTGTCAAGAGTTAACATTATGGCTAGAAGTGTGTGCTTCACCCACTAGTGCTTGTTCCACCACTGTTTACAATAGTGATGGTGAGGATGTATTTGTACACGCTGGAGTTGGTTTACTACAGGTAAATAGGCTGTTGACTGCAAGGGAATTAGCCCCACAGCACAGTGAATTAGGTAACGCGCTGCTGCTTTTCATCGACCAATTATGAGCAAGCATAATTTTCTTTTTTTAATTTTCCTTCCACGTGATCAGGTATTCTTGCAAAGTAAAATTACTTTACAAGGTGAATTTACCACATTCACTTAGCTCTTTGTGAAAAATCCTTTGCAAAGGGAACATCCTATTTGACTTTACTAAATCAACTCCATTATATTCAAAGATGGTATGGCTAAATAGGTAGGAATTTGGTAGTTGGTACCTCAAGACAGTCCCTCTGCAGTTTATGGGGGCACATAATTAGTGAGGACACTGTTCCAAGACACACATAATGAGGGAGAAGTGTCTGGTTGGTGCATATAACCACTGTCTAATAAACAGAAAAACAAATCAATTTTGCAAAAATATAAATGGCGCCAACCTGAAAATAATAACAACATGTAAAAAATGTGACAGTTGCCCCTTTAAGTGTGAGATACACTATTAATCAAAACCATACAAATAAAGCAGTAAATCTGTGTTTCAAAAAACGTATATGTGTATGATTGTGACCTTGATTGATCTCCTCAAAAAAAAAAAAACATATACCACTTAAATATAAATCTTATAAAGTGAGAAGGGAAAGGAAGAAAAGAAAAGAAAAGGGGAAAAAATATAAACTTATTGATATGTTGAATAGTCTTAAATAACAATACTTGTTCAATTCAACCTGGAATTTTTTTTATGAATTGTTTTGTATGTTTTTGTTTTGTGCACTTACATGTAAAAGTGCCCAGACTGGCAGGGGGCATGTGCATGCCGCCAGTGGCCCGCTTCTGCTGTGATAATTCACAGCAGAAGCCGATCTGCAGGTGCTGGGCACTCATTGTCCTTTGGCACCTGCTGATTGTCTGCAATACACAGAGAACTAAGATATGCCTATGTAAACAAGGCATATCTCAGTTCTGACTGGGGGGGAAGGAATGGATTCTGTGTTCATGCAAAGCAGGAACTAGAATCCATTACTTCCACTAGTAAAGGCAGCACACAGTTAACACACAAACACTGGCTAGGCACACAGTTAACCCCTTGATCACCCAAGATGTTAACCACTTCCCAGCCAGTGTTGTTAGTAGAGTGACAATGCATATATTTAACATTGATCACTGTATTAGTCACTGGTTCCAGGCAAAGTGTCAAAAGTGTCAGTTAGTGTAAGAATGTCCACCGCAATATCACAGAACTTCTAGAAGTCACTGATTGACGCCAAAATTCCACAAATATATCCCATAGTTTGTAGACGCTATAACATTTGCGTAAACCAATCAATATACTATATAATATATTATACATACATATAATCAATACATATAGCCTTTTGGGGTTTTTTTTTTACCAAAAACATATAGCAGAACACCTATTGTCCTAAATTTATGAAGAATATTGTTTTTTTTTAATTTTTATTATTAGATGTGTTTTATAGCAGAAAGTAAAAAATATTGTTTTTTCTTTTTCAAAACTGTCTGTCTTTTTTTGTTTATAGTGCAAAAAATAAAAAACGCAGAGGTGATCAAATACCACCAAAAGAAAGCTCTATTTGTGGGGAAAAAATGACACTCATGCACACAATTTTCAGTTAAAGTAATGCAATGCCGTATCGCAAACAATGGCCTGGTCATGAGGCGGGAGGGTAGATCTTCCAGGGGTGAGGGGATATAGACAAAAATCTAAGCATATATTTAAAAAATATATATTATTTGAAGCGGAAAGCTTGTTTTTGTTTTGTTGTAAACTGTCAAAATTTTCTTTTTTCAATAAAAATTATATGATTTTTAAAAAAAACCTTATAAAGTGAAAAACGTGTAGCACAAAAATGATATTGGATCAACATAAAACTTGTGAAAAAAAATGAAAATGCAAGAAACAAAAAAACCAAACACAAAAAAACAAAACAAAACACAAGTCCTTTATATTCAGCAACAAAGTCCAATATTGAAGCCCTTGATACACTTCATCCCATCCACTGTGCATTCCTGATAATGCTATTATAGCAAAATGCATAAAGGTCGGATAGCTGCTTGAACATCCGTGGAGCAAAGGTGACGTCACATCTGTCTTTTAGTGGAACCCAGGCGGTTGGGTAAGAGCAATGGCGGTGTACACCGAACAACCTCACGGAGTTTGGAGCACTTTTCTTTTCTAGATATGCTGATCGAGCTGGTGCCAGTCTGGGCACTTTTACATGTAAGTGCGTGAATCATGGAATGAATTTTTAAAGGGAATTTTAATAAAACTGTTTAATTTTCCTTTTTGGGGTTTGATGTTCATCCATTGATGGGGGAATTCGCTATTGGAGGAGGACATGCTCATTGTTTAAGGAAGGAGTGAAGTTGGCTTCCGGCCTTGCAGGCCAAAAAAATAAAAATGGCTTGTCTGGTTCTGGTGGCCTTAGGGCTCTGGTGAGTGCATTCATAGCATCACTGGTGGTGGAGCACTGTTTAGGATCACCCATATAGAAGCATGGTGGATGGGATGAAGTGTATAAAGGGCTTCAATATTGGACGTTGTTGCTGAATATAAAGGACTTGTTGGGTTTTTTTTTTTGTTTCTTGCTTTTTCATTTTTTTCACAAGGTTTATGATGATTTAATACTAATTTTTGTGCTACATGTTTTTCGCTTTACAAGGTTGCTATTTAAGGGGTATATGGTTTTTTGAGGATATCAATCAATGTCACGTTGATAAACATATACGTTTTTTGAAACACTGATCACAAGTTCATATTATGAAAAACAAATCAAACTCTTTCAGAGATGGAGTTGCAACAGTACTCCCTAACTCACCTATTTGCGTACTGTTCTGTTCCTTTTTGCAATTTATTTCTACTCTGCTGACATCCTCCCTCCACTTTGACTATTCCTTAGTCAGAGTTACGAAGGCTCATGCACTTTGTGGCCAGTTAAGAAGTGGGTTTTACACAGCTCTCCAATTTGTGCCTTTTGCTGGGCTCAAATCCTGCTAAACTTGCCCCTGGCAATGATATGTTTCACGTACTCGGAAGCATTGAGACTGATTCCTTATCAGTTTCACCTCCCTCCTACAGTCGTCTCATCTTTATTTAACGTTTTTCCTTGTCTTGTCATGCGTTTATCCACTCAATCCCTCATGACAACGTTGAGGTAGAGACTTTCTCAAACTAAACAAAAAGTATTATACTTGAACACTAGTCACAAAGTTTTTTGCATATACAAATAGTTGCACTGTAACTAACTATAGGAGTTTTTTGGTATATGGGGAATTTATCGTTGGAACATTTCGCTTTTTGTACATCGTGTTTTTAATCATAATTTAGTAGTATTTGGAACACTTTTTTTACTTTTTCGTTCTTTGTTTTTTTTTTTGGGTTGTTCAGGAAATATAAGTCGTTGTTGCAGG
>BLSH010324927.1:0-10382 GCA_018402905.1 Glandirana rugosa | reverse complement strand
CGACGGAAGAAGAGAAGTCACTCCAACGTAGAGTGGACCAGGGTGTTCCTGAAAGTTGCACAAACCTCTCAAAAATGATTTTTTTTTTTTTATAATATTTTCCTTGTTTTTCCCAAATATACAGTATGAGTTATTGTTCTATTGTATATATGTTATTGCTGTTATGTTTACGTATTTTACATACGTAAATGAAGAGAGAAAGAAGCCTCTGAAACAGTACATAGGGGTCAAGTCACAGTCTAGCTACCCTACAATACAGAACAACCCTATCTGTGAAAAAATTACCTACATTTTTCAGCAGTTGAAGTTCATCCTGAACTCTGGGACATGTCTCAATCCCTGTACAATAATAGGTTCAGAAAATCCAAATTGTGAACTGACATAACATCCCATCGATCTGACACTGAACTGGGGATACATGACAAAGTCTCCGAAGAAAGAGAGAAGTAAATGCATACATTTTATGCATTTGTATTGTCGTTATTGTATATATGTTATCTTGTTATTGAGTATGACATATAAACCCTTTTTGTTCCTTTTATAATATTTTTTTTTTTTTAGTAAAAACTCTCCAAACACGTTGAAAGTCCTTGTGGGACCAGGTGAGATGCAACCTCACTGAAGAGAAGAAGGCAGCATGTAGCAGGGCCAAAGTTCCCCAAAGAAAGCCGCACATAACCATTACTGCTCAACTGTCACCACAAGCAACACCTGAAAGCACAGATGTGTCCTGATGTCAGGTATCTACCTATCTATTATTGTATTGTCCGTGCATTTTTGGTAATTGTTTGTCATTCTTTACAGAATGCTGAAGTGCTAGAAAGTGGCACATACACTTCCATCAGAGGACATGGATGTGGACGTAGGCAGCATCAGAGGGTGACTGGAATGACTTCACAAACAGAGGAGAGGAATATTGCATTGCTGAAGGAAGTGTGGCAGGAGTGATGTAGTGTGGATGCATTTTTGGATCCAAGCAACCCATGTGCCATCTACAGTCGCCATATGTACCATGTACTGAGGGCATTGGTAGAGACCTTAAAAAGCAGTGCATGGATAGCATGTATGCTGTTGCTAAGCAGTACCATGCTGGAAAACTGAGTGGTGGTCCACCCCCAAGCTATCCAAGCACTGCTTTTCAAGGTCCTTTCATGTACCAAAGGACCTCAGCAGCACCATAACCTTCCTCATACCATCATCACCCTCCTCAATGCCTGCCCCCACCTACCCATTTCTATGCAGAACCTTCTGCTTTTTCCTTCCATTGCCCCAAATCCCCATGGGATTTCCTCCTCCACTCCTGCCCCCACCTACCCGTTCCTACTAAGGTTCACCTCCTTCCTCCTTCCATGGCCCCCAATTCTCACATGATTGTCTTCCTTTACACCTTCCCCCACTTGCCCATTCTATGTAGTGCTCTACTTTCATAGCCCTAAATCCTCAATTAATTTTCCTCCTCCACACCTGCCCCCACCTACCCAACCCTACGAAGATTCATCTGCTCCCTCCTTCTATGGCCCCCAATCCATATATAACTTTCCTTCTCCAATCCTGCCCCGACTTTCCCATTCCTATGTAGAGCCCTCCTTCTATCGTCCCTAACCCCACAGGGGTTTCATCATCCTTCCTGGTGTACCAACAACTTTAGTTCCTTTGCCATTTAATTGGGCAAATTCCTCACGTGTTAAAGTTATTTTTTGCAAAATGCCTACTGTTGTCGTGTTTTCTTAAATTAAAAAAATAAATGGTTCAGCTGCACTGCAGCAAAAATTAGTAACATTTTTTTTCTGTGTGGGATAAACATATACACACATCACACAAAGTAGATTGCATATTTTTGCTTTATCAAAGAGAAGAAAAGGCACCTCTCACCATCCCAGTGCATTAGTATGTATATGAAGTCACGCCCCCCTGACCTGTTTTGCCCCACTCACTGAGGCAAGCACCGGTGAGTGGGGCGGAACATTTTAGGGGGAGTGGCAGGATTGGCGCTGGCTGAGGCCACATTCGTCTACATACTAATGCACCTCTGAATGGAGCACTAACGCCAGCTCCCTTCACTGCAACTGATGGGGAGATCTCTGTCTCAGCTTAGAGTGACACTAAGTTTTATTTGGATCACTGTGTGTATATTTTCTGCCTCCCATAGAGGAAAAGGACCATGTTTTTTCCTCTGTGTTTGGTAAATGTATACAGACACCAAAGAGGGCTGTACAGAATATTTTTGCCTCCCACCTGGTGAAGACTGGTATGTTGTGGAGGCCTTTCTTGCACCTCCTACCCAACACTCCTGTAGGTAAAGACAAAGAGTGTGAAGACACAGAATGGCACAAGTGCCGGAGTAGCTGGATGGTGATGTGCGCTTCTTAGGTGGGTAGAGTTGAAAGTCACAGTCCTCAGGTCAGGTTGCTGAAGCAGCTGGGCACCAGAGTAGAAGATGGAAGCAGAGCCAGGAGGCAGGCAGCAATAGGCGACAGCCAGAAAAAAAAGTGATTAAATTGGCAAATAGAGAAAGGCCAGGATGCAATCTAGGCTCAGTAACAGCCAGGCAAAGCAGTACAGAATCAGAAGGCAAAGGCAATTCCAGTAAGCAAGCTCAGGTCAGAATAAGCAGATGAGCAAAATAGAGGCAGGAGCAGAGGCGATGTCCAGGGGAAAGCTGGGTCATACGTAGGTAAGTGAGTGCAGTGGATCAGGTCTCAGGAACACAGGAAGAAGCTGAAGACCATTCAGCAACTTATAGTGACTGTCCAGTTTAAAAAGGATGCTAATTGCTATGTGCATGTGCGTAAGCATGGTAAACTGAAGTGGCATACCTAACATTGCCTATTTGCTTAAAAGTATGAGAATGCGTGCAATGTGCATGAGCACAAGTCCGCACTGGTTTTCTGGTGCTGGGAATCTGGTTTACCTTACAGACACAATTTTACCTCTGTGTGGGGTAAACATTACAGACACCAAAATGAACTGTATATTTTTACCTCCCACAGAAAAAAAGAGCCACGTTTTTTTTCTGTGTATGGTAAACGTATACAGGCACCAAAGCGAACTATATGCTTTACCTCCCACAGAATGCGTACATGGATAATGTTTTTTTTATGCACACATTAAAAAATTATATATATGCTAAGAGACACAAGAGAACAAAATGACAAAAGATAACGTTTAAAAATTGTATTCAAATAAACAAAGATATTTTTTTCTTTATTATCAGGAGAGTAAGGTGAAATATATAAATCCAACAGATGACAACACGCATATTGTCCCTGCCAGGACACTTCACCCCTTAGGTGAAACAAAGGAATCTGTAAACTGATTGCGAATGGTCATGACTCCTGACCCATGCAGTGAAACGTAAGTCCATAAACTGAAAAAAAAATAGGATGTAAAAATCATTCCAAAAATAAAAAATAGCAAAAAAAAAAAAAATAGGTAAATTAATGTTGAAAAAAAAAAAAGAGAACAAACTAGCATGTGAGAAAAAAAAAAAAAATAAAAAAAATATATATAGCTATATACAGTTTTTTGGAAAAAATAGGATTAAGGAAATATTTTCATATTAACATGCCTAAGTGTCACAAGATGTTCCTCAGGTGATGAACTTATCCTCATCTCGGCATCCATTTTCGTAAGTTGTGGTCTGAGCCTTCTAGAAGGTCATCAAGGGAGTAATGGACATGCATGTAAAGTTAAAAAATGTATTGGGATAATTATACAGCTCAATGTATATGTTCTCAAAGTACCCTGAAGAAAGATGCTGCGATATCAAGGGATGGGTCCAGAAGCAATGCCTGCTGCTTTTCTCTCTCTGAGAATTAGCTTTAGCTCAGTTCTTCTCCCTTAGAAGAACCCTCCCCCCACCATCCCCAGGGGGAGTTGAATACAGTAATTAATGCAGATGGCATTTAATGTAGAGAAATATAAGGTATAGTTGCTCTGGGCCATTAGCTGTTCTTTTAAATCAATCTTTTCTAACAGGAGATGTTCTTGATGACTGGCAGGATAGTAAAGGAGAAACGGGCAACTAAAGGCCAGTAAGACATCTGCAGTAGTAAAATTAGTAGAACCTCTTCTAACAAGAATAATAAACAATCAATTAACCAATTGCTGACTGTATACTGTGTATATACATGGCGGCAAAGTGGCTCTCCTGTGCAGGATCATGTACCTAGTACATGACCCTGCACCTCCGAGTCTGGGTGCATGCGTGCAATCGGCAACCCACTCCCACTGTAATTAGACACGGTGAGAACCGATCAGCGGCAAACTCGATGTCCGCCGGCACCTGCAGATGCTTCGGTACACAGGCAGAACGGCGGTCTGCCTATGTAAACAAGGCAGATCGCCGTTCTATCAGTACAGAAAGCATGGATCCTGTGTCTCTGCTAAGCAGAGTGACCGGTCAATGCCTTCTACTAGTACAAGCACCTCCCTCACAGTTGTAAAGCACTGGTCAGGCACACATTTAACCCTTTGATCGCCCCTGATGTTAACTCCTTCCCAGCCAGTATCATTAGTACAGTGGCAGTGCATATTTTTTAGCACTGATCACTGTATTAGTGTCACTGGTCCCCAAAAAGTGTCAAAAGTGTCAGTTAGTATCCGATTCGTCTGCCGCAATATCGCAGTTCCGTTTTAAGTTGCTCATTACTTGTAAAAAAAAAAAAATTAAATAATAAATAAATATATACCATAGTTTCTAGGAGCTATAACTTTTGCACAAACCAATCAATATACGCTTATTGTGATTTTTTTGACCAAAAATATGTAGCAGAATACATATTGGCCTAAATTGATAAAGACATTTTTATTTTTTTTTAAATTTTTTTATTGGATATGTTTTATAGCAGAAAGTAAAAAATATTGTTTTTTTCAAAGTTGTCGCCCTTTTTTTGTTTATAGTGCAACAAAAGAAAGCTCTATTAGTGGGGAAAAAAGGACATGCATTTTGTTTAGGTACAGTGTCGCACGACTGCGCAATTGTCAGTTAAAATAACGCAGTGCCATATAGCAAAAAATGGCCTGGTCATGAAGGGGGGTAAATCTTCCGGAGGGCAAGTGAAACAAGATAAACAAATCAAACTAAGTCCTCTCTGCTGGCTAAAAGGTTGTGCTTTAACCACTTCAGCCCCGGAAGGATTTCCCAGGTCAGGACCAGAGCACTTTTTGTGATTCGTCACTGCGTCGCTTTAACTGACAACTGCGCGGTCGTGCGACATTGTACCCAAACAAAATTTGCGTCCTTTTTTTCCCACAAATAGAGCTTTCTTTTGGTGGTATTTGATCACGACTGCGTCATTTCTGATTGCCACTATAATCAAAGAAAGAGCCACAATTTTGCAAAAAAAAACAATATTTCTTACTTTTTGCTAAAATTCAAATCCAAAAAAAAATAAAAAAAATTTTTTTTCATCGGTTTTATATTCTTCCTCATATTATTGGTAAAAAAAAATCGCAATCTGCGTTTATTGATTGGTTTGCGCAAAAGTTGCTGCATTTACGGATGATGAGAATTAATTTCTGGGGTTTTTATTTTTTTAAATGTTTTACTAGTAATGGCGGCGATCTGCGATTTTTATCGGTACTGCGATATTGGGGCAGACATGTCGGACATTTTTGACACTTTTTTGGGAGCAATGACATTTATACAGCGATCAGAAATTTAAATGTCCACTGATTACTGTAGAAATGTCATTGGTAGTGAAGGGGTTAACCTGCAGAGGGCGATCTAGGGGTTAACTGTGTTCCCTAGGCGTGTTTTAACTGTGGGGGGGGGGCTGGGCTACCATGGGCATAAGAGATCTAACTGATCCCAGTGGCAGGGATCAGTAGATCTCTTATGTCCCAATTGACATCGCAGTTCGCCGGCGGACATCGGGTCCGCCCGAGCCGCGGACACACTCCTCCGGAGTGTGTCGGGCAAGAGAGTGCGCCGCTGGCTGCGCACGCTCACCCCCTAGCTGCGCCTGCGCGAATCGCCGCCTATTTACGGCGGTTAGCGGGGCGCATCCACACTGCCGCAGTAAATATACTGCACGCGGTGTGGAAGCGGTTAATAAAGATAAAATCCACTCAAACAATTCTCCTGTTCAATAGGGTGTAATGGTACACAGAGTGCCGGTCTTGTATCGGCAGAACAGGATAGCAGTGGGTGACGTCATCCATTGTAGCTCCTCCGTCCAACGGGACTTTGTCAGCGGTAAGGAGCTATAACGGATGGCATTACTCACTGCTATCCTGCTCTGCCGATACGAGACCAGCACTCTGTGTACCATTAAAAGCTATTAAACAAGAGGAATTTTTTGAGAGTGGAATTAATCTTTATTGAACGTTGATATAAACCCTCATATATACCCAGTGAAGTGAACAGCCTCAGATAATACTCAGAGATGAAACAAATCTCCCTACATAAGTTTCACATGTGTATCTGCTCTCTTCAGCTTGCTATATTCTTTGGAAAGTGCACATCGGGTTAGAGATTGTCTCTTCCTGTTCAGCACCGGGAGAGGATACAGCCAAGACAGCTGATTGGAGGAAAAGCACACACCCCTCCTCAACATAGGTAGAGAAAGGAAGAGACTTGCAGAACTGGGCTGTGACAAGACAATCTCTCTGCTAATCTATATATAGCATCCCTCCCACGACACAAATTTCAGGCAGGTTTTTATCTTGGTTGACAGAGAACTTGTCAGAAGTTATCATGCTGATAATAGAAGAACAGAGCAGCAGAAAGACATGGGAATTAGTGCTTTGGAGAGACATAAGTAAACACTACAGATCATAGGTGTGCGCAGCCTATTGCATTAGGGTGTGCACCCCAAAGCTCAAACACACATTCTCTGCAGCCTCTGCTGCACAGAACATTGAATGAATGGGAAGTGCTCTGCGCTGAGCGGCTTCCTGTTCATTCACAAACTGAAGCATAGTAAACACTGTTTGCTATGCTTCAGTTATAAATAGACACAGTGGGTGAGTGTATACACTGTCTTCATTTAGAAAAGGAAGGCACTGCTAAATTACATATTTACTAGCCCCATCCCCCACTTTCCATCCTGAAACATTCCCTGCAGCAGCTGGAGGGAGAGGAGGGAAGCCAGCAGCACCGAGGGGCTGGGGGCCAACACAGGGGGAAGCCCAGACAGTAGGGGGAATTGGCACCACACAGGCACACCTGGCACACCCCCTGCGCATGCCTATGCTACAGATATATGTGCTTAGGTCAAATTTCATGAATCAGGTTTACATCCACTTTAATCTTTTGCCGACCAGTTATACTGCGGCAGGTTGGCTCGGCTGCGCAAATCGCCGTAGGTGTACGTTGGGCTCGGCGATCTGTGGGCGTATGCCCATTGGCCAGTGGGGAGCCAATCAGCGGGTCCGGCGGACTTTGTTCTGACAGGCGATGACACACAGATCCTGTCTTTCTGCTATGCTCCATACGGAGCGGGCAGGACAACCCTCTAATCAAGTATCATTTATATGGGGACCCCGCGGCATTTGATGTTTGACAGAGCCCCCCTTGGACCTGTTTGGACCAACGTATCCCATTTCGGGAGTGATCCAGCTTTGTACAACTTTTTTTGGGAGCCATTTGGGAGTGAAACAAAGTCCTCCCCCCTTTTTTCCCCCCTCCCCGGATAACACTGGGATAAATGTGCCTCTCCCCTCTGAATGAGGAAAATACAAGGAGGTTTTGATCCGGATTTCCCTGTCACACCAGCATAGGAGCATATCTCACCTTTTTCTATCAAAACCTAAAAAAATATTTTTCTACTCATGATCTCATTTAAGGACACATTGAGACACTAGCAGATGACTCTAATATAATATGCTTTGTGCAAATAAATGTATATTTTGATACTAAGCAAAATTTAGAGTGTATTCTGTACCACTACCCTCAACGTCCCACCAATAGGGGTTTTTTCTTATTTCTATGCTGGAAGACGGATCTGTGTGTTGTCCCAAGCAGCCCATCCCCCACACAGTTAGAAACACACTGAGGGAACACAGTTAACCCCTTGATCATCCCTGATGTTAACCCCTTCCCTGCCAGTGTCATTAGCACAATGTCAGTGCATATGTTTAGCACTGATCACTGTAAAAATGTCACTGGTTCCCAAAAAAATGTTAAAATGAATGGTTAGGTGTCCAATCTGTCCATCACAATGTCACAGTACCGCTAAAAATCGCTCATCACCACCATTACTAGTAGGAAAAAAAATAATAATAAAAATGCCATACATGCGCAAACCAATCAATATACGCTTATCAGAGCAGTGCAGCAGCGGGCCGTGTACAGGGCAGCACCTGAGGACAGCTGCATGACTATTGCAAAGGATCGCATAGAAGGAGTCTAACGACCGGTGGGTCGTACTGGCTGACCATACGGAAGGATTGCGATTGGAGAGAAAAACGCACCCCAATTGGAAGAGCAGAACCCGCAAAGAAACCTTGATGCGCACAGGTCCTAACCTGCTCAGGTGAGAGTTCTGTGAGCACTGATCCAGTTGAAGCACCTTAAGAAAGGAATCCTTTTTGGGGTTATCAACCACCCCCCTGCACAAAGAGGCTTCCCACACCAATTTTTTATGAACTTTTGGAGCACAAGTCACTAATTTATCACTTTTATCACTTGATTTGAAAAAGGACATTTTTTTCTTGATATTTGATACTTTTGCACTCGTTATTATTTCCTATTTTATTGCAATACTGCAGTCATTCATATTTTATAATTTATTTTATGTAAGTTTTTATTACTATATCATCACGTCACTTATTCACTAGGTCTGTGTTTTATGGCTACTATTATTTATATACGTGTCTAGTATTACCAGAGTAAGACAGTAAGGCTCATTGTGTACTTCATTTGTATTATATTCCTACCACATTATGATTGAAGTAGAATACTGACAACAGGAGTAATTGTGTGGTAATAAGCCCCAGAACCACTAGGGGCAAGGTTCACATACTAGCACACTGCAATAGGCTGCGCAGTACCATTTTTTCCTTTTAGACCATATTTTATATCGTCAGATATTAGGTACAGCAGCAACCTAATCCCACCCCCAGTGTGTGACCATAGTAGCGCGAGGATACACCCATATACTGTTACAATATACGCTTATTGTTTTTTTTTTTTACCAAAAATATGTAGCAAAATACATATTGGCATAAATTTATGAATACATTTGATTTTTTTTTTTTACATTTTCTTATTGGGTATGTTTTATAGCAGAAAGTAAAAAATATTGTTTTTTTTTTCAAAATTTTCGCTCTTTTTTGTTTATAGTGAAAAAAATAAAAACCCGCAGAGGTGATCAAATACCACCAAAAGAAAGCTCTGTTTGTGGTAAAAAAAGGACCTCAATTTTGTTTGGGTACAACGTTACGTAACTGCGCATGAAGGTCATGAAGGGTGTAAATCCTTCTAGGGGTGAAATGGTTAAAGCACAACTTTTTAGCCAACAGAGAGCACTTAGTTAAATTTGTTTACCCACATGTGACGGGGATCATTTGAGTTCCAAGTGTTTGAGTTCCTTACCCACTGCAAGGTGGGACAAGTGCTTATAAGTCTTGTAATTATAGTAATGCCTCGTACACACGGGTCGACATACAACGGTTGTACAACAGAAGTTGGATGAGCAAACTAGAAAACTTGGTAGTACCAACAAGCGGTGGTACGACCGTTGTATCGTGTGTACAGAGAATTTGGTCCAACAAGTTGTATTGTCCAAAACACGCATGCTCAGAAGTCAGGAACGGCCGGATGCTAATTATATGCACCTGAACTTTTTCTTTATACGTTCATAAAACGTCACTACATTCGGCTTGGTCATACGATCGTTTTGGGCATGTCAGTATGCGAAATACAACAGCCAACATACAATTTGGGCCGTTTGGTCGTAAGATCGTCGAACTGTGTGTACGAGGCTTAAGTGTGTTATTGGCAGAAGCACCAGGTAATGATAAAGAAAGGGAAAAAAAAGCTTGAGGGCTGGTTCACACCATAAAAATGCACTCCAGATCCATTCCGGATATGTTTCTGCATGCACATTTTTAATGTGTTTTTTACACGTTCTAGTGCGTTTTTGATTAATTTCTGGCGCTCTTTTCCCTTCTATTTTCCTGTTTTTTTTTCACTATACCAGGGTCCAGTGCGTTTCTTATGTGTTAAGTCCTGGACTGCATTGCACTGGTGTGAACTATGCCATTGGACACAATACAACCTACTTTCCATACGTTTTTGATGCAGAAAAAAATGCACTGGACTGCATGTGGTGTGAACTGGCCCTGAAAGGGGAAAAGCAATGTAGTCACCACAACTAAGAAGAGATGAGTGGTAATATTTAACATTTTTCTTTTTGGGTTAAGATACACTTTAA
>BLSH010324866.1:7501-18237 GCA_018402905.1 Glandirana rugosa | reverse complement strand
CATATTAAGTTCCTGAAGTCGCTCTTGATATGTTTTATCCCCCAGACCTTTCACCGTTTTTGTTACCCGTCTCTGAACGCGTTCTATCTTATCAATATCTTTTTGTAAGTGTGGTCTCCAGAACTGGACACAGTATTCTAAGTGAGGTCTAGGCAAAACGGGTTCGGATGGCCAAGGGGAACCAGAGCTCCAGGCTCACACAGCCGCCATGGACGCTCCGCACATGCGCACTCCACCTTTCTTTTTTCATTTTATTCTTATTTTTATTTTGTTTTTTATTTTTTATATTTATTTTTTTATATTTTATTTATTATTTTCTATTTTTTTATATTTTGATTGAATTTTTTTTTCATACATTTTTTCATCATACAAATAATTCTTTCCCATATCATTATTTCACAACATTTTTTTGCCACCTGTGTTTCCCCACAGTTTTTTTAAATTTTTGTTTTTTATTATTTGCTCACCATTCATTTCTTTTATTTTATTTTTTCACTCTTTCAATTTTTTCCACTCTTTACCTTTCTCTGTAGGAGTTTCTCCAGTCTACTTTTTCTTTCTTTCCTCTTTTTTACTAATTTTATTTCTCTTTTCTTCACTTTTCCCCACTTCATTTTCTTTTATCCTTATATTTATTTGCTGCTTGGCAATGTTTTTTTACTTTATCTTCCCTCTCTTTTGATTCTCCCCCTTTTTTTTCTGTCCTGTTTTGGTGTTCTTTTCTTTCTTTATCCTGGTCTTTACTGCTCCGCAATGAAGCAGTCTCAGGGCATCCACCTAGTGTCAGGTTGCTTTTCACGTCTACGTACCCTGTCCCATCCATTCCCCCTACTGCATACTGCGTCAAGTTGCCATGATGCCCAGTATCGGCGTGGGTGCCGTCAGGCGCCTGAGCACAATGGAACTGGCTATTGGAGGCAGGTGACAAGCCTCCTACGTTGCCTGGCAACACCAGGGTAAGTTGGAAGTGGCCCTCCGTCTAGTAGGGACAGACGGACCACCTCGGCCCCACGCTGTCCCTCTTATTTTTAATACTGTTTGAATAATCATTCCAGAATAGAGGTTTTTAACCCTTGGGACCTACAAAGAAGATTTAGGTCAGTTGATTGCGGATTTGACCCCATTACAAAGTTTGCTTTTTTTACAGCGCCACTATTGTGTTTGTGTACATATTTAAGGCAGGAATATGATGTCATTTGATGTCAAGGGGTGGGTCTGGGGTCATTCTTTCTAGTCACTGATTGGTGGATGGTTCTTTAAATAGTGTCTTGGTTGTATCACAATTTGTCACATGCCTGATGAAGGGGTCCTGCGTGGCTCTGAAATGTCTTGCTGTAACAATGTGATCATCTATTAAAGATTGGACTCATTTGAAGATCCTGGTGTGCTGGTGACACTACCTGCCCTTAAAATATATACAGTCTAGTGTATCCAGATATACACGCAGCGTATTGAATGTACACTATATATCAGTGCATTCCAGGGTGTACGGTATATAGCACACTACTTGACGTGGTGTCTTAAAATATATACAGTCTAGTGTATCCAGATATACATGCAGCCTATTGCGTGCACACTATATATCAGTTCATCCGGGTGTGTAAGGTATATAGCACACTACTTGACGCGTTGTCGTAAAATATATACAGTCTAGTGTATCCAGATATACACACAGCGTATTGAGTGTACACAATATATCAGTGCATTCGGGGGTATACGGTATATAGTACTGTGTAGTGCGGTGTTAAAAAAAATATCCATCATGTCAGGAAGGCCACAAAGGAGAAGCAGGCCACTAAAATAGGGCAAGCAGCCTCTGTGTCTTCAGTGAAAAGTGGTGGTGGCGGACGTGGTGCATCCTCTGCAGGCGGGTCACGCTTGTCCTTTTTTTCTGCTGTTGGACGTGCTATTGAGCCACAACATGCAGAAGAGTTGGTGGAGTGGATAACAAAGCCGTCCTCATCCTCTGTCACCGAGGCTCGTATCAGTTTGCCTTCCAGCGCATCTGGCAAAGCGGCCTATTCCACTGAATCCTTGTCTACAGTTACTCCTTCTGTAGCCCCACCATCATGCACGGAGGAGTCACCTGAGTTGTTCCACCATAGTGTCGATTACATGCTGATGGAGGATGCGCAGCAGTTTGAAGACTCTGATGTTGGTTCCCAGTTTGAGGAAGGGAGTAGTGTTAGCCTAGAGACAGGGGGTGCCGCAAAAGGACAAGAAACTAGCAGTCATGTTCCCCCTGCTGCAGCATACTGCCAAGTTTGCTCCAGTGACGAGGAGGGAGGGGAGGATGAGGACACGGACTGTACTTGGGTGCCTGAGAGAAGAGAGGAGGAAAGTGAGGAGGAGGAGGCCCAACTCCAAGAAGGCAGGATGTCCTCCAGGGGCCAGCTTAAGGACAGCCACCCAATTGCATGAGACCACAGAGCTCCAAAGGTGCAGGACGCTGCTGCCTCCCCGCTGACTTCCAAAATTTCTTTGGTGTGGGCATTTTTCGGCACATGTGCAGTAGATCGCACCGTTGCCACATGTCTAAAGCGGGTCAAGCGTGTCCTGGACTCCAGCCACTTGGACATTACTGTCTTGACAAGACATATGATGACCAGCCATGCAGTCCGTTGGCAAGAGAACCTGAAGAACCCACACCAGAAAACAAGGTGGCCTTCTCCTTGCTCCTCATCTGGGATCTCAACCCCTAGTATACCTGCAGTCCTCTCCAAAACCTGCACTGAGAGGAATGAAGGTGTAGCAATGCGTGCCCCAACTAGTACTTGCAGCCAATCTGCTAGCAGTACACCATGAGGCGAATTCAGCAGGCAAATATCCCTACCCCAGTTGCTGAACCGCAAAAAGAAATACTGTCTCGGCCATCCACACGCTCAGCGTTTTAATGCTAGCTTGGTCAAATTGCTAGCACTCCAACTGCTGCCTTTTGGTAGACTCTGCTCCCTTTTGTGAATTTGTCGAATGTGCTGTCACACAGTGACAGGTTCCCAAAAGACATTTCTTTTCGCATAAGGCCACTCCAGCTCTCTACCGTCATATGGAAGGCAATGTTTTGGCCTCGTTGGATAGTGCGGTCAGCAGCAGGGTTCATATTACCGCTGACCCATGGTTCAGCAGGCACAGTCAGGGATGGTACCTTTCCTTCACGGCGCACTGCCTTACTCTGCTGGCAGCTGGGAAGGATGCAGGACAGGGTTCAGTTTTGGAAATCGTTCCGCCACCACGTCTCCAAAAAGCTGGTGGTTATTTTTCCACATACGCCTCCTCCTCTTCTTCTACCTCTGTGGCCTTTTCTGCAGAATTGTCCTCTGAACCTGCAGTGCTCCCTAATCGTTCAAGGGGCTATGCAAGCAGTCAGGCTAAAAGATGCCATGCGGTGCTTGAGTTAGTCTGTCTTGGGGACAGGAGCCACACTGGGGAAGAGATTCTTTCAGCTCTGCGGGGGCAGGCTCATAGGTGGTTGACGCCACGGCAGCTTGAGCCAGGAACGGTTGTATGTGACAATTGCACCAACCTTCTCTCTGCCCTCCGACTGGGTTGCCTCCTTCCGAATTCCAAGTAATATCTTTCTCCAATGATACCAGACTAGATCTTCAGCATCTAGCCCCTCAGTTGGCTCTCAGTAGCTTCAGCATCCAGGCCCTCAGGTTGTCCACCTGCGGCTTTACAAACAGCAAGCACATGGCAGCGTTGCCCTGGAGGGCAGTAGCTTTTCAGGCTGGACTGATCCTCTGCAGGAAAAGACCCAGGGTGCTACACTGCAAAATTGACTTGTAGTAGGTTTTAGCCTGTGAGATCGTTCTTACTCTATGGCAGAAGGCGATCCGTTTCTGGCTGGATCAGAACATGTGTAGGATAGTCCCTCATGCTTTTTTGACATCTCCAGCAGTGGTCAGAGGTATTAGATTAAAAATGTTTGCAAAATGTATAGGGTTCTGTAACATCTGGTTAGGATCTTAAAATCACTCTTCTGGAGTCTGGTACAGATTGATGATTTTAGGGAAAATTATGATTTTTCCCAACACTCTTCCGAATTGAAGGTCTGGTTTAGGTCTCTCATTGCAGATGGCAAATGGGTTTATAATCCTATTTGGGGGTGACTAGGAGAGCATATGGCATGAAGAGCAAATTACTGATGGGGCCAGATTCAACACATAATATTTCCAATATTGGCTGAGACAGCAGCGGGAGCTATTGGCTCCCACTCCTGTCAATCACAGCCACTGAGTCAATGAGGTGAGAGTGGAGGGCGGGACCAAGCCACGACTCTATTTGTTTTACAGATGCATAAGCAGGGCTTGGGAGCCAGCATGTACCAATGCCGCCATAGTAAGCAGCTTACTATTGGGGGCACTGATCAAGGGGGAGGAGCCAGGAAGGCCAACTGGGGAAGAAGAGGATCGGGGCTTCTCTGTGCAAAACTACTGCACAGAATAAGTAGGTATGACATTTTTGTTATTTTTTTTTTCATGTAGTTCCCTCTGTTATAGGTAGGTGCTAGAGTGAGGGTTTTTGGTGTAGGTGAGGCATATTCATTCAGGCCTGACTTTAGTGCAGGCCTGGTTGTTTTGCTTTTTGGGCAGGGGAGTGGCTCAGGAAGTACTGGAGACTGCAGGAAGAAACACCCCTTGGTTACCCCTTCCCTCTTCAGAAAATTCTGGAAAAGGGGATGGAAAGAAGAGGTGGGACTTTCTGAGGTATGTTGAGGAGCCCTGGATTGGCAGCGGGCAGGCCTCCTTAAATACCTGTGGTCTGCCCAGTGGGGGGAGGAGATTTCGGGTGGAAGTCTGGAGATGTGATAGTGTGGAGGCTGTCGTGGCCCAGGGGGAGCTCCCAGTCTGGGGGGTGACCTTGGGCCTGGAGAGCTCGGGTGCATCCGGGAGGAGTGAGATCCTGGATTGGAGACACAAGGGAGCAGAAAGGACAGCAGGAGAGAGCACTATCAGAGAGAAATCTTCAGTGAGGAACTACATGTGACAGGAATCTGTGAGCAACACACCCTGGTATACTGGAGGAGGCATGCCAGAGCAGATTGGGGTGAGAGACAGTCTGGGAAGAATGCAGACGCCAGTGTGGGACTTAGGTGTTGCTGTGGCAGTGGAGGAGGCCGTTGCAGCTGGAAAAGCTGGCAGGGCCTGGAAGAGGATGGGCTGGAAGTTGTAGTCCATCACACTAGCTAGCACATTAGTACATTGCTACCCTTTGGGGGCCAGCTGCCTTTGCCTGTAATGAGTGGTTCAGTGACCTGCTGCAACTATAGCAGGGCTCACCATATGCTAGCTAGGCCGGAACTAAGTAACTAAAGTCCCTATACACAGACGCTGTTCAGGTCTCCGGATTTTGACATCTCAGAGACCGGAAGTGACGCCAACGTGCATGACGCGGCCGCCTGACACGGTCACTCATGCACACTCCATGGAGGATGCCGGGGAGAGTGGCCGGCGCCATTCTCAGCTCTGCTCATTTCCGTGCGGAGCACAGACAGCAGGATCCTCCAGACGAGGATGGACGGGGAATGCTCACTATCGGTATCCGAGGTAGACCTGGTGTCCCCAGTCACTCCATTTGTTGTCTCTCCTTAGGATATCGTCCCACAATCCTCCCTTTGGAGTTTCCCCCTTTTTTCAATTCTTTCAGGTGAGCCTATATCATTAAATCTTATTGGGGACTTAGTGCCAAATTATTTGAACACTTTTCAAGCCTACCCAAATATAACCCAGAGTAATTCTGATATATAATTTTTAGTCTTTTCAGACTCATTATATGAATGTTGAACCGGTCATTGGATTACAACCTTCTGTCCCGGCATGATGGGAGGTGTCTTGAACACTGGATGGGGGGAACCCTTGAGAGTCTAGAGAGTGAAAAAACCCTCCCCCTTTTTCTTCCATTTTTTCATCTGTAAGTGATATTGAATGTGAATTATATTTGAAACTAATGTAAATTGAAACTATTCTGTATACAAGGTATTAGTATATACACTTTTCTGTGTTGCAGATAATGGTATCATCCCTGAAGAAAGAATTATTGTAATACATATTCTGAAAAGTCCCCACCGATAAGTGACCACCCCTACCCCTGAGTGTGTTCTCACTTTGGTTGGGGGATAACATAATCCCTTCGGGAAAGTTCTCTGTATCCATGTTTGTATGATATGTTTTTCTGCCTATAACTCTGTACAATGTTCTTTTAAAACCAATCTCCGATATTTTAATATAAACAAATAAAAGTTTGTAATTTTTAAACATTTGTTTTTTGACCTCTCAAATCGCCTTTATTCACCTTTCTCTCACGGAAATATGACAGTTTTTACTCCTAGCAACCGAAGTGGACTAAGCCAAGGAACTTTGTTGATGTGCCTTTAAATGAGGATTGAACCTGGGGGAAAGGATTTATGTGTTGCCAGCTAAACTGTGCTATTATAAGTGTGCCATTGCTCATAATATCCAGCAGGAGCTATCGCTAAATATTGCTGTCTGCATACCCAGTCGCCCCAACCAGCGCTGGGGCAGACACTTACAACAATCCTGCAACTCAGTGACTTTGTAACATGTGCTTTCCCCCGTGGGGCGATCGTGCCCATGGATTACAAATATGTCCAGCTCCCTGCGAATACTGGACATTTCTCACTGGATTGCAAATATGCCCAGCACTCTGCAAAGCATCTGAATTCTGCTTTCAGTAATGTAAGCCTGGAACTGTCTCCTGTTGCCCGGGGTGATCGGGGTAAGCCTGCGGGCGAGACTGTGCTAAGAGTGTTCCTTTCAGGAAGACAGTGGCTACTACAATTACTGTTGCTACCGGCAACCACCAGCAAGGTCAGGATGTCTGGATAAGTTCTGCTAGTGTCAGCATGTCTGCAAGTTTCTATCCTTTGCACAAGGGTTTACAGCAGTATGACCTGAAGCAAGCTTGCTTATCAGGATTGGCACCAGCCGTCTGGTAATGAGGGGGCGGTGGCATGCCCTGGAAGAGTCTCAGTTTGCCTCAGACACCACGAGACAGCGGAAGATGGTGGACCGACTGGAGCCTCGTGGGTGACTCACCCTGGGAGTGATAAAAGGGACTGTACAGCTGTGCTTACTATGCCCGGATTGTCGGATGCCCACCTCGGAAGTTGCCGCCTGGGCCCGGTGTGGCCATTGCGGGGAGTCGCTGACCCAGATGACATCCACACAGCAGGAGCCATCATACTATACGGTGGGTCTGTGCACAGAAGTTTGTCGTCCGCAGCTGCGGAAGTCCTGGAAGGCCGGAGCGGGCATGGGATCACCTCTACAAGGGGAGGTGGAGTTGCAGCCCAGTGACTCCCCTGCGAATATATAGGATGAAGGGAAGGAGGAGGCTGTCATGGCCTGCAGCCTGGTTGGGAATAGGGGACCGTGAGTATATGGGGATCATACGGGTGTCCGGGGTCCCTGAAATGGCAGCCGAGTCCCCACCTATAGTGATCCCTGCACGGCTAGAGTCAGTGAAGGAGGGGGATGTGCCCCCTGGTGAGCCAAGCAGGGACAGTGAGGACAGGCCCATAGACTGAAGGTCACCCAAACTGCTGGTGGAATTTGGCTCAATAGAGCACTTGGCTGAGTGGTCTTCTCTGGGAAAGAGCTCTGAAGAAGAGTGGATTATGGAAGGGTCTCAGTCTGTAGAGGGCTCTTCAAAGGCCGATATATCTGATTCAGTGCGGGACTCAAAGGAAGCAGCAGGCATCCCCAGTACCAGCAGCCAATTATTTCTCCACAGGCCCTCCACCACCCAGACCAGGGCAGCAACCTACAGCCAATGGGTAGTCCGATCCCCTGATACCCACATCCTACCGGGGAGAGGAAAAGCTAGGGATCTGCCTAGGCTCTCCCAGGTTCAGCGGGAGGTACAGCAGAGAGTAGCCCTGGAGTGGGGCCTGGACTATCCCTACCTCTCACCCTATATCATGGACATAGTAGAGAGCTCCAGAGAGGAGTAGGAAGATGAGATGATATGGGAATACCTTCATGTCCCTAAACCCTTAAGGGGATCTGAAAGCAGCTCATGGGAGAGGTTCAAGGCCTTGAAGGAGTAGAAACCTGGGGCATGCTATCCTAAAGGACTGTGTGCTTGTAGTCAAGGCGGCCAACCCGCAAAGAGCTACTCTATCTCAGTTCAGGAAGAAGGGGGAGGCTGTAGGTGGTTCTTAACTCCTGTCCTCGGGACCCACTAACAGGTCAGGTTTGCAGGATAACTGAAATGTGTCACAGGTGATATCAATTGCTGCTCAGTGATTGCAGTATTCTAGTCTGCATCTCCCTAAGGTAATACTTAAAATCTGGCCTGTTGGTGGGTCCTGAGGACAGGAGTTGAGAACCACTGCTGTAGGAGGTTGCCCGATCCTATATGTGAGGACTGTTTGGGACTACAGCGGATGTAAGTACACTCCAAGGACTGCTGGAGAAAGTACTGGAGTGTGTTGTTTCTTCCTGACTGGCGGAACAAGCCAGCCTGCCACCCTGTGCCCAGTGTAGATACTTGCCCATTAAAAGGACATTGAGGTGAGGCTTGTTCAATTGAATTCAATTATTTTCTTCCCTTTTTGAAGGCTGTGGCCCGGGGAGGGACCCCTCCCTTTTCCCCTTGCATTTTTTAGATCATGGGATGCCCTTGCTATTTTTTTTTTCATTTTTAAGCTGGGGACCAGCTGAGGTTTGGTGGGGGGGGGGGGTGAGTGTAGTGCTCCCTATTATAGGTAGGTGCAAGAGTGAGGGTTTTTGGTGTAGGTGAGGCAAATTCATTCAGGCCTGACTTTAGTGCAGGCCTGATTGTTTTGATTTTTGGCAGGAGAGTGGCCCAGGAAGTGCTGGAGACTGCAGGAAGGAACACCTCTTGGTTACCCCTCCCCTCTTCTTTAGAAAGTTCTGGAAAAGGGGATGGGAAGGGGAGGTGAGACTTTCTGAGGAATATTAAGGAGCCCTGGGCAATCCTTAACGTGGATTGGCAGCGGGCAGGCCTCCTTAAATACCTGTGATCTGCCCAGTGAGGGGAGGAGCATTCGGGTGGAAGTCTGGTGACTTGATAGTGCGGAGGCTATTGTGGCCCAGGGGGAGATAATCAGAGACTGCACATGGGATACAGGAGATGATCAGAGACTGCACATGGGATACAGGAGATGATCAGAGACTGCACATGGGATACAGCAGATGATCAGAGTCTGCACATAGGATACAGGAAATGATCAGGTACTGCGCATGGGATACAGGAGATGGTCACAGACTGCACAAGGGATACAGGAGATGATCAGAGACTGCACATAGGATACAGGAGATGATCAGAGAGTGCACTTGGGATACAGGAGATGATCAGAGACTGCACATGAGATACTGGAGATGATCAGAGACTGCACATAGGATACAGGAGATTTTCAGAGACTGCACATAGGCAGGGCCGGTGCAAGGATTTTTGTCTACTTAGGCGAAGGTGCATTTTGGTGCCCGCCCCCACAACCGTTCTCCTGCCACCCCCTCCCCTCCACAATGCAAACTGTCAATGTCGCTTCCAGTCCCGGACGCCAGGGATGGGCAAGCGACGCTTGGGATACATAGCAAGGGGAGGGGGCACTTTACTGGGGTGCAGTGTTGCCAACCCCCCGAAGTGTAATTTACTGAGAGGGCGCCCAAAATTTACAAACATCATCAATTTTTTACTGTCAAAATCGTGACATTTAATGACAGAGCCACATTTTTTACAGACACTTCAAAAAAGTACATAATGGCCGATTTCAGTGCAAATATCAATATTTAAGCTATATATTGTGCTAAGCTCACAAGTAATTACTGCGATTAGCCATGTGTTTAAGCTATACCAAAAGGCAAAAAACATATTCCTCCATTTATATGAGGGTCAGGTTAATATAACCCAACACAGGGTTTTCTTTAACAGTGTAAGGGGGAACTCTATGGACCCTTACATAAAAGGGAACATTCTAGACCTGATGTAAAGGGTAACTCTGAGGACTCTGATGTAATGGACAATGCTGCAGACTCTGGTGTAAAGGAGTCTCTAGTCACCACAGCCTCCTCCTTACACAAGAGTCCATAGAGCTCCCCCCTTACATTACAGTCCACAGAGACCACATACATTGCACATGGGCTTGTCAGAGACCACATACATTGCACATGGGATGTTCAGAGACCGCACACATTGCACATGGGATGTTCAGAGTTCGCACACATTGCACATGGGATGTGCAGAGACCGCATACATTGCACATGGGATGTTCAGAGTTCGCACACATTGCACATGGGATGTGCAGAGACCGCATACATTGCACATGGGATGTTCAGAGACCGTATACATTGCACATGAGATGTTCAAAGACCACGTACATTGTACATGGGATGTTCAGAGACCGCATACATTGCACATGGGATGTTCAGAGACCGCACACATTGCACATGGGAAGTTCAGAGACCGCACACATTGCCCATGGGATGTTCAGAGACCGCATACATTGCACATGGGATGTTCAGAGACCGCATACATTGCACATGGGATGTTCAGAGACCGCATACATTGCACATGGGATGTTCAGAGACCGCATACATTGCACAGGGGATGTTCAGAGTCCGCACACATTGCACATGGGATGTAAAGGAGTCTCTAGTCACCACAGCCTCCTCCTTACACAAGAGTCCATAGAGCTCCCCCCTTACATTACAGTCCACAGAGACCACATACATTGCACATGGGCTTGTCAG
>BLSH010324853.1:28744-39333 GCA_018402905.1 Glandirana rugosa | reverse complement strand
TTTACCCCCCCCCCCCCCCCCCGACCGGAGCACTTTTTGTGATTCGGCACTGGGTCACCTTAACTGAGCGTTGCGCGGTCGTGCGACGTTGTACCCAAACAAAATTGACGTCATTTTTTCCCCCACAAATTGAGCTTTCTTTTGGTGGTATTTGATCACCTCTGCTTTTTTTTCTTTTTTGCGTGACAAACAAAAAAAAAGCGACCATTTTGAAAAAAAAAAAAAAACAATATTTTTTACCTTTTGTTATAATAAATATGCAAAAAAATATAAAAAAAACAAAATGTATTCATCAGTTTAGGCCGATATATATTCTTTTACATAATTTTGGTAAAAAAATCACAATAAGCGTATATTGATTGGTTTGCGCCTACAATCTATGAGAATTGATTCATGGCGTTTTTATTTATTTTTTTTTTTACTATGGCGGCGATATTGCGGCGGACAGATCAGACACTTTTGACTCTTTTTCTTGGGACCACTGACATTTATACAGTGATCAGTACTATAAATAGCCACCGATTACTGTATTGTTGTCACTGGAAGGGGATGGGTTAACACTAGGGGGCGATCAAAGGGGTAAATGTGTTCCCTGTCAGTGTGTAATCTATGTGGGGGCTGGGCTGACTGGGGGAGGAGAGAGATCGCTGCTCCCATATACTGGGAACATACGATCGCTCTCCTTCTCCCCTGTCAGAACGGGGATCTGCTTGTTTACATTAGGGGATCCCCGTTCTGTCACTGCGGGGGAGCGATCGCGGGTGGCCGGCGGACATCGAGTCCGCCTCACCCGCTGATTGCCCCCCGCTAGCCAGTGAGCGCGCGAGCGCGCCCCCGGCAGCGCGCGCCCACAATACACGCTCCCAAGGCACCAAGTGAGTTTAATTACCACCTTAATCAGCCACAGAACCTGGGTAATTAATATGTGTTTGGGTTTAAAGGGATCAGGTGGCAACCCTACTTCAGAACAAGCTGTTTCAAAACATGGAAAATAATGATTTGATCCCCTGCAGATGGTGTAAGTTTGCCCACTTACAAAGAAATGGAGGGTCTATCATTTTTATCATCGGTGTATTTTATATGATAGAGACAGAATATCAACCAAAAATCCAGAAAAAACACACAATACAAATGTTATAAATGGAGTTGCCATTCAGAGAGTAAAATAAGTATTTGATCCCCAAGCAAAACATGACTTAGTAGTTGGTGGAGAAACCCAAGCACAGAGGTCAGACGTTTCTTGTAGTTGGTGGCTAGGTTTGCAGACATCTCAGGAGGGGTTTTGGTCCACTCTTCTTTACAGATCTTCTCTAAATCCCTAAGGTTTCTTGGCTGTCGCTGGGCAACTTAAAATTTCAGCTCCCTCCGTAAATTTTCTATGACTGACTAAGGCACTCCGTGAACTTAATGTGCTTCTTCTTGAGCCACTCCTTTGTTGCCTTGGCGGGATGTTTTGGGTCATTGTCATGCTGGAAGACCCATCCATGACCCATCTTCAGTGTTCTGGCCGAGGGAAGAAGGTTCTCATCCAATATTTTACAACACATGGCCCCGTCCATTGGCAATTATAGACCCAATATATAGAGCTTCCCAGGTTGCCACTGGAGTCCTCCTCCACTCCTCCATGACGACATCACAGGGCTGGTGGATGTTAGAGACCTTGCGCTCCTCCACCTTCCGTTTGAGGATTCCCCACAGATGCTCAATAGGGTTTAGGTCTGGAGATGCTTGGCCAGTCCATCACCTTTACCCTCAGCTTCTTTGGCAAGGCAGTGGTCGTCTTGGAGGTGTTTGGGGTCGTTATGTTGGAATACTGCCCTGCGGCCCAGTCTCCGAAGGGAGGGGATCATGTTCTGCTTCAGTATGTCACAGTGCATGTTGGCATTCATGGTTCCCTCAATAAACTGTAGCTCCCCAGTGCCGGCAGCACTCATGCAGCCCCAGACCATGACACTCCCACCACCATGCTTGTCTGTAGGCAAGACACACTTGTCTTTGTACTCCTCACCTGGTTGCCGCCACACGCGCTTGACACCATCTGAACCAAATAAGTTTATCTTGGTCTCATCAGACCACAGGACATGGTTCCAGTAATCCATGTCCTTAGTCTGCTTGTCTTCAGTAAACTGTTTGGAGGCTTTCTTGTGCATCATCTTTAGAAGAGGCTTCCTTCTGGGATGACAGCCATGCAGACCAATTTGATGCAGTGCGCGGCGTATGGTCTGAGCACTGACAGGCTGACCCCCCACCCCTCCCTTCAACCTCTGCAGCAATGCTGGCAGCACTCATACGTCTATTTCCCAAAGACAACCTCTGGATATGACGCTGAGCACGGCACTCAACTTCTTTGGTCGACCATGGTGAAGCGCTGTTCTGAGTGGAACCTGTCCTGTTACACCGCTGTATGGTCTTGGCCACCGTGCTGCAGCTCAGTTTCAGGGTCTTGGCAATCTTCTTATAGCCCTGACCTCAACCTGATAGAACACCTTTGGGATGAATCATATTGGAAACTGCGAGCCAGGCCTTCTCGTCCAACATCAGTGACTGACCTCACAATTGAGCTTCTGGAAGAAATATTCCCATAGACACTCCTAACCCTTGTAGACAGTCTTCCCAGAAGAGTTGAAGCTGTTATAGCTGCAAAGGGTGGGCCAACTCAATATTGAACCCTACGGACTAAGACTGGGATTCCATTAAAGTTCATGTGCGTGTAAAGGCAGGTGTCCCAATACTTTTGGTAATATAGTGTAGTGACCTGCCTGTACAGTATGTACCTAGAAGTCAATTCTCCAACTACAGAGTCATATTATAACCCATCTCCCTGTGCCTACAGCCTCTCATCCTGTCCTCTGCTCTCCAGTGAAGAATCTTCCCAAGTAGAGATTATCATCCTGAGATTCGTATCAGACGAGGAAGTCCACAAAGTCTTTGGCGTCGTTATGCCTGAAGGCAAAGTTGATATAGAATTTTATCTCCCACAAGGAAGGAGAAGGTCAGGGAAAGTGGTTGTTCTGCTGAACTTCCCTCAACTATGGTGGATCAGCGCTCATCCTACATCTGCATCTGTTCCTACACACATTTGGTGAATCTTCTTTAAAGCCCAACTCCACCTGTTTAAAGTGAATGATAATTAAAGAGGCATTCCGCCCATGCCCCCATTTGCTGCAGAAAGCATACTTACTTGCCCGGCTTATCCAGTTTGGTCCTAAGAAAGGGCAATCCCCACGTCCCCATCATCAGGCATCATCGGGAACTGGCTGTTGCCATCAGGAGCTTGCTATTGACATTGAGAGCTGGCAATCTCTTCTAGACTCTTGAAGCTGACCCCCGATGAGGTGCTGCCAGATCTGCCTGCAACCTTCTATAGAATAGCTTGGTCCTGCCACAGGCCGAGTCCCACATCACTGTCACCAGGCATCGGGAGTTGGCTGTCACCATCAGGAATCATCAGTCTCTCCTGGGTTCTTAAAGCTGGCGCCCAATGAAATAAGTTCAGGTTTGCAACCTTCTCTACAATAGCTTGGTCCTGCTACAAGCTAGATGCCATGCCACCATAATGAGGCATCATCAGGAGCTGGCTGTCACCATCAGGAGCTACAGGCAAGGTGCCATTCCACCATCACGTGACACCATCGGAAGCTGGATGTTGCTATTTAGAACCAGGTGTCACCATTGGGAGCTGACAATCTCACTTGGACTCATGAAGCTGACCCCCAATGACGTGTTGCCAGATCTGCCTACGACCTTCTCTACAATAGCTTGGTCCTGCTACAGGCTAGGTGCCATTCCACCACCATGTGACACTATCAGAAGCTGGATGTTGCTATTTAGAACCAGGTGTCACCATTGGGAGCTGACAATCTCGCTTGGACTCATGAAGCTGACCCCCAATTATGTGTTGCCAGATCTGCCTACGACCTTCTCTACAATAGCTTGGTCCTGCTACAGGCAAGGTGCCATGCCACCATCATGAGGCATCATCAGGAGCTGGCTGTTATCATCAGGAGCTATAGGCAAGGTGCCATTGCACCATCATGTGACATCATCAGAAGCTGGTTGTTGCCATTTAGAACCAAGTGTCACCATTGGGAGCTGACAATCTAACTTGGACTCATGAAGCTGACCCCCAATGACGTATTTCCAGATCTGCCTACGACCTTCTCTACAATAGCTTGGTCCTGCCATAGGACGGGTCCCATACCACCGTCATCAGGCATCGGGAGTTGGCTGTCACCATCAGGAACCATCAGTCTCTCCAGGGTTCTTAAAGCAGGCCCCCAATGAAATAAGTTCAGGTCCTCAACCTTCTCTACAATAGCTTGGTCCTGCTACAGGCTAGGTGCCATGCCACCATCATGAGGCATCATCAGGAGCTGGCTGTCACCATCAGGAGCTACAGGCAAGGTGCCATTCCACCATCATGTGACACTATCAGAAGCTGGATGTTGCCATTTAGAACCAGGGGTCACCATTGGGAGCTGACAGTCTCACTTGGACTCATGAAGCTGACCCCCAATGATGTGTTGCCAGATCTGCCTAAGACCTTCTCTACAATAGCTTGGTCCTGCCATAGGATGGGTCCCATACCACTGTCATCAGACATCATTTAAAGCCAGCTTTTTCTGATGGGAGCAGGCTGTCACCACCAGGAGCTAGAAATCTCTCTTGGATGCTTGAAGCAGATCCCTATTGACGTTCTACCAGGTCTGCCTGCGACCTTCTCTACAATAGCTTGGTCCTGCGCTACCATCAGGAGCCAGCTGTCACCATAGGGAGCTGGCAATCTTATCTGGATTCTTGAAGCTGACCCTAAATGATGTGTTGCCAGATCTGCCTGCAACCCTCTTTACAATAACGTAGTCCTGCCACAGGCCAGGTCTCAAGCCATCATAAGGCATCATCATGAGCTGCCTGTCACCATCAGGAGCTACAGGCTAGGTGCCATGCCACCATCATGAGGTATCATCAGGAGCTAGTTGTTGCCATTTAGAACCAGCTGTTACCATTGGGAGCTGCCAATCTCACAAGGACTCATGAAGCTGACCCCCAATGATCAGTGCTGCCATCAGGGGGTACAGGCAGTACTGTTGTAAGGGGCCTCAGTGTCTCAAGGGGCCCTTACAACAAAGACTTTAGCAGTCTTTAACATTGGAGTCTATGGGAGGGGGATACCCGGTTTGGGGACACCGTTCTCCCAAACCATAGCTGATAAAAATACCAAACTTGGGTCACATAGAGAGGGCCCACTGGACCATAACTGGTCCACGTTTGGGACCTCCAGCACCTGTAGTTCAGCCATACCGGGTCCCCAAAGTGACCAGTCATTGACCATCAATTTTCGGGTGAATTTCGGACTTAACATTGGATTCTATGGGAGGGGGGTCATCCGGTTTGGGGACATTGATCTCCTGAACCATAGGCGATAAAAATACCAAACTTGGGTCACATGGAGAGCCCCCCCGGACCACAACTGGTCTAAGTTTGGGACCTCCAGCACCAATGGTTCGGCGCAAGGTCTTATTGCAAACATCGGGTGAGGCTGTGCTGCCAGTGCACTTTTTTAACCCCTTGGATCCCACACTAGCATGCATTGCACACTTCACTTCACTTGAATGGGTCATGCTTGGCAGGCTACACCTGGTAAGTGTGACAGGGGGTATAATTCCTACTGCGGCTGCAACATGTGTGCACCCCTGGCCAGTGGGCAGATGTGGTGGGATGGCCAGTGGGCGGGAATGTTGGAGGTCAGATGGGGGGCCCAGGTCTAAAGCTGTGTAAGGGGCCCCAAAATTTCTGATGGCTGCCTTGCCAATGATGTGTTGCCAAACCTGCCTGTAACCTTCTCTACAGTAGCTTGGTCCAGTCATAGACGAGGTTACTCACCATCGTCCTCAACCATTATTGGGAGCCAGTTGTCGCCATTGGGAGCCAGCTGTCGCTATCAGGAGCTGGCAATCTATCTTGGACTCTTGACGCTGGCCTCCTGATGACGTGTTGCCAGTTCTGCCTGCGACCTTCTCTACAATAGCTTGGTCTTACCACAGGCCAGGTCCCACACCACCACCATCGGGAACTGGCTGTTGCCATCAGGAGTTGAATATCGCCATTGGGAGCCGCCAATCTCTTCTGGATTCTTGAAGTTGACCCCCAATGAGGTGCTGCCAAGTCTACCTGCAATATTCTCTACAATAGCTTGATCCTGCCATAGGCCAGGTCCCACACCACCAGTCATAATGGGGAGCCAGCTGTCACCATCTGGAAATCTCTCTTGGACTTCTGAAGTTGACCTTCAATGACGTGTTGCCAGGTCTGCCCGCAACCTTCTCTATAATAGCTTGGTCCTGCCATAGGCTGGGTCACACATCACCATCATCAGGTATCATCACCTTGAAGAGCCAGCTGTCGTCATCGGGAGCTGGCAATCAACTCTTGAAGCTGTCCCCTGATGATGTGCCTACAACCTTCTCTACAATAGCTTGGTCCAGTCACACCACCATCATCAGGCATCATCAGGAGCCAACATTCCTTCTGGATTCTTGAAGCTGGCCCCTGATGATGTGCCTACAACCTTCTCTACAATAGCTTGGTCCAGTCACACCACCATCATCAGGCATCATCAGGAGCCAACATTCCTTCTGGATTCTTCAAGCTGTCCCCTGAAGATGTGCCTGCAGCCTTCTCTACAATAGCTTGGTCCAGTCACACCACCATCATCAGGCATCATCAGGAGCCAACATTCCCTTCTGGATTCTTGAAGCTGGCCCCTGATGATGTGCCTGCAACCTTCTCTACAATAGCTTGGTCCAGTCACACCACCATCATCAGGCATCATCAGGAGCCAACATTCCCTTCTGGATTCTTGAAGCTGGCCCCTGAAGATGTGCCTACAACCTTCTCTACAATAGCTTGGTCCAGTCACACCACCATCATCAGGCATCATCGGGAGCCAACATTCCCTTCTGGATTCTTGAAGCTGGCCCCTGATGATGTGCCTACAACCTTCTCTACAAAACATTGACCATCCATCTGGAGTCCACTCTCCCCCCACTCCTCTTCTGGATTGGATGACACCCAGGATTATTCAACTCCATTCTTATGAGCCCAGGCTGTCATGGACACGCCCCCTGGAGGTGTACCAGCACACCAGCCTGGGCTCAGAGGTGGAAGGTTCTCACGTCTCTGCTTGTTCTACTCTAATGTGAACTAAATTCGGGGGCACCTTACAGACCAAGCCCACATTTATTGGGGGGTGGGACAGGGTCGGAGTGGGGGGGGGGGGGTGGGGATAATAGCAGCATGCTAGGTGCTTGGCTAGGTGTGGCCAAATTGTGCCAACAGTGGGAGGGGCTATGGTTTAATAATACATGAGCCTACTTTACTCTGGGGTGCACTGATGGTCACCATCACAAGAAAGGGCAAGGAGGTAAGTAGCCCGTATCCCTACCTCCTGCAATGAAGTCTGCATGAGCCGAGAGGGAGGGGCCAGGAAGGCCATGTAATATGACATCATCAGTAATGGCTGGGGGTAGACACACCCCTCCCTCCTCCTACTCTAGGCCAATCAAAGAAATGTTGCTAAGATGCTAACACAGGGCTATTTTTTTTGGGGGGGGGGGATCCCCTTAAAATTGAGGACTGTCCTCAGAAACTGGGGAAATCTGGTCACCCTATTCAATGCATCAGTCAGGTCCAACCACCGCTGGAGGAAGAAGAGGACCCCGGCAATGTAAGCAAGGAGTTAGCGTCTAGGCCAGGCTTTTTTTATTACCGTCACTTGCTGGGGAGATTTCTCCTAACTTCCTGTCCAAGTGAAAGTTGTCACAGGGAAAGGAACTGAGAGAAATCTCCCTAATGGGGACACAAACAGTAAAAAAAAAAAAAAAAGTATATTTCCCCACTCCATCCACAACAAAAGAAAGCAAAAAAGTTTATTGGGGGGGGGGGGTTCCCCCCACTGTGACACTGAGACAGGAAGTGAGGGGTGAGCCTCTCCAATGGGGACACAGCAATAAAACACTTCTTATAACAGGAAATGGTCAGGGCCCTGGTTTTTATTGCGGTCAGTGTCCTTCCTGGAGGGGAATTTCTCCCTACTTCCTGTCCTGGTGAAAGTTGTCACCGAGAGAGGAAGTGATGGAAATCTCCCCGATGGGGACACAGGCTCACAACAAGAAACCTGGCAGCTGCTCTTGCTATTCCCTAATCCATCCACAGCAAAACTAAAAAAATGATTACAATCTGCATCCCCATTAGGTTGATCCCCCCCCCCTCCCTACTTCTTGTTGTGTCACCAGGACAGGAAGTCAGGTGTGAGGCTCTCTGACGAGGAGGCAACAATAAAAGTGCTTCTGCTTTCAGTAGGCAAAGGTTACAGCCTGCCAGTTTTTTTTTATTACTGTCCTTGTTGGGGGAATCTTTCCTTACTTCCTGTTACAGCGAATGTTGTCACCGGGACAGGAAGTGAAAGGAAACGGGGACACAGACACCAAAAAATGACATTTCCCCGCTTCATCCACAGCAAAGTTTATGTGAAGCACAGAAGATCGGCGGGATGCTCCTAACTTTTATCCCAAGGTATTAAAATGCGATACAGAACCTCGCAAAAGACGATAAATTGTGCGAATGATGATCTCTGGATATTTAACTCCAATTTGTGGCGGTGACACCGGACCCCCCGAGCACGGCTCTACCTTTCTGCTTCACGGGGTCCAATCTACCGATCACCGACTTAATGAGCCGTCATTTCCATTCATTAGAAGTAATGGGGTTAAAGTGCGACGCCTCTGACTGCAGCACGCCGGGAGCCAGCGGGGAGCGCACACCGCCTGCGTCATCCAGGAGAGTCGCACAATCTGCACCTCGCTGGGTTGTTATATTTCTGCCGACTAATTGAGCCGCTGTGACTCTGCAAATCACCGCTGGACTTACATACCATGACGTTCACTCCGGACCCGGAGACCCGACCTAACCTCCCAGAGACCCGACCTAACCTCCCAGAGACCCAACCTAACCTCCCAGAGACCCAACCTAACCTCCCAGAGACCCAACTAAACCTCCCGGAGACCTGATCTAACCTCCCAGGGACCCGACCTAACCTCCCAGAGACCCAACCTAACCTCCCAGAGACCCAACTAAACCTCCCGGAGACCTGATCTAACCTCCCAGAGACTCGACCTAACTTCCCAGAGACCCAACCTAACCCCCCGGAGACCCGACCTACCCTCCCAGACACCTGACCTAACCTCCCGGAGACCTGACCTAACCTCCCGGAGACCCGACCTAACCTCCCGGAGACCCGACCTAACCACCCGGAGACCTGACCTAAACTCCCGGAGACCCGACCTACCCTCCCAGAGACCCGGCCTAACCTCCCAGAGACCTGACCTAACCTCCCAGAGAGCCAACCTAACCTCCCAGGGACCCGACCTAACCTCCCAGGGACCCGACCTAACCTCCCGGAGACCCAACCTAACCTCCCGGAGACCCGACCTAACCTCATGGACACCTGACCTAACCTCCCGGACACCTGACCTAACCTCCCAGACACCCGACCTAACTTCCCGGAGACCCAACCTAACCTCCCAGAGACCCTCCTAACCTCCCGGAGACCCAACCTAACCTCCCGGAGACCCAACCTAAACTCCCAAAGACCCGACCTAACCTCCCGGAGACCCGACCTAACCTCCCGGAGACCTGATCTACCCTCCCAGAGACTTGACCTTCCCTCCCAGAGACCCGGCCTAACCGCCCAGAGACCCAACCTAACCTCCCAGAGACCCAACCTAACCTCCCAGGGACCCAACCTAACAGCCCGGAGACCCGACCTAACCTCCCAGAGACACAACTTAACCTCCCAGGGACCCGACCTAACCCCCCAGAGACTCGACCTAACCTCCCAGAGACCCGACCTAACCTCCCAGAGACCCGATCTAACCTCCCAGGGACCCAACCTAACCCGGAGACCCAACCTAACCTCCCGGGGACCCAACCTAACCTCCTGGAGACCCAACTTAACCTCCCGGAGACCCAACCTAACTTCCCAAAGACCAGACCTAACCTCCCAGAGACCCAACCTAACCTCCCAGAGACCCAACCTAACCTCCCAGAGACCCGACCTAACCTAAATAAAGTGCATATGCAAGATAAATATTGATTTCATTGGAAAAGTCCATATAAGCAAAATTCTCCTGGGTACTGATGGACACCACCACCAACTCGTCCGCACCGCCACCTTCGGAAAAATGACCAACTGAGAAGGTGGATAGGTAGGTTATATACCGAAAAGGTAACCCTACTTGAAGAAAACCGGCTTGAAACAAAACGAATATACCTGAAAAGGTTACTTTAGTTATAAATAGAACGTATACGTGAAATAAATCCAATCCAGCCCAGAGACCCTCCAATCCAACCCAGAGACCCTCCAATCCAACCCAGAGACCCTCCAATCCAGACCAGAAACCCTTCAATCCAACCCAGAGGCCCTCCAATTCAACCCAGAGGTCCTCCAATCCAACCCAGGGGCCCTCCAATCCAACCCAGAGGCCCAATCCAACCCAGGGACCCTCCAATCTAGCCCAGAGACCCTCCAA
>BLSH010324853.1:9550-26194 GCA_018402905.1 Glandirana rugosa | reverse complement strand
GAGACAGGACCTAACCTCCCAGAGACAGGACCTAACCTCCCAGAGACAGGACCTAACCTCCCAAAGACCCAACTAAACCTCCCAGAGACCAGACCTAACCTCCCAGAGACCAGACCTAACCTCCCAGAGACCCAACCTAACCTCCCAGAGACCCGACCTAACCTAAATAAAGTGCATATGCAAGATAAATATTGATTTCATTGGAAAAGTCCATATAAGCAAAACAAAGTTCGGCCAAAAGAAGTTCATCCCAATGGAAAAGCCATATATTGGATGGATAGGTGGAAGAGTCAACCAGTAAAAAGGCTTCCACCGCCACGCCTGCTCAACCACCACCACAGGTAGTCATGGGTCCTCTTACCAGAAAACGGTAGTAAACCGGCATAGGAATCTGCATCTCAGATGTTTGGACCCGGACCTTCATCATCAGCACCGCGGCCTCCCACACCCAGAGGGCAGAGCACTCACAGGTTAGGCTTTGGCTCAAGATGGAATTTTAGCCGTCCTCATAGAAAGGAAAAAAAGGGCTCCCCAGTGTAACACAGCGATGCCTAAATATGCATTTCAAAAGAATGCACTTTAAAGGTGCTTCACATAGAGACAAGGAATTCCTGACTTATAATAGGGAGCGGGCTCACCACCACCAACGCGTTTCATCTGAGAAAGACTTCCAACCTAACCTCCCAGAGACCCAACCTAACCTCCCAAAGACCCAACTAAACCTCCCAGAGACAGGACCTAACCTCCCAAAGACCCAACTAAACCTCCCAGAGACCCAACCTAACCTCCCGGAGACCTGACCTAACCTCCCAGAGACCAGACCTAACCTCCCAGAGACAGGACCTAACCTCCCAAAGACCCAACTAAACCTCCCAGAGACCAGACCTAACCTCCCAGAGACCCGACCTAACCTCCCAGAGACCCGACCTAACCTCCCAGAGACCAGACCTAACCTCCCAGAGACAGGACCTAACCTCCCAGAGACAGGACCTAACCTCCCAGAGACAGGACCTAACCTCCCAGAGACAGGACCTAACCTCCCAGAGACAGGACCTAACCTCCCAAAGACCCAACTAAACCTCCCAGAGACCAGACCTAACCTCCCAGAGACCAGACCTAACCTCCCAGAGACCCGACCTAACCCCCCAGAGACCTGACCTAACCTCCCAGAGACCCAACCTAACCTCCCAGAGACCCAACTAAACCTCCCGGAGACCTGATCTAACCTCCCAGAGACTCGACCTAACCTCCCAGAGACCCGGCCTAACCTCCCAGAAACCTGACCTAACCTCCCAGAGACCCAGCCTAACCTCCCGGAGACCCAACCTAACCCCCCGGAGACCCAGCCTAACCTCTCAGAGACCCAGCCTAACCTCTCAGAGACCCAGCCTAACCTCCCAGAGACCCAGCCTAACCTCCCAGAGACCCAGCCTAACCTCCCAGAGACCCGACCTAACCTCCCAGAGACTTGACCTACCCTCCCAGAGACCCGACCTAACCTCCCAGAGACCCGACCTAACCTCCCAGAGACCCGACCTAACCTCCCAGAGACCCGACCTACCCTCCCAGAGACCCGACCTACCCTCCCAAAGAACCGACCTAACTTCCCAGAGACCCAACCTAACCTCCCAGAGGCCCAACCTAACCTCCCAGACACCCAACTAAACCTCCCGGAGACCCAAGCTAACCTCCCAGAGACCGGACCTAACCTCCTGAAGACCCAACTAAACCTCCCAGAGACACAACTTTACCTCCCAGGGACCCGACCTAACCCCCCAGAGACTCGACCTAACCTCCCAGAGACCCGACCTAACCTCCCAGAGACCCGACCTAACCTCCCAGAGACCCGATCTAACCTCCCAGAGACCCGACCTACCCTCCCAGAGACCCGACCTACCCTCCCAAAGAACCGACCTAACTTCCCAGAGACCCAACCTAACCTCCCAGAGGCCCAACCTAACCTCCCAGAGGCCCAACCTAAACCTCACAGAGACCCGACCTAACCTCCCAGAGACCGGACCTAACCTCCCAGACACCCAACTAAACCTCCCGGAGACCCAAGCTAACCTCCCAGAGACCGGACCTAACCTCCCGAAGACCCAACTAAACCTCCCGGAGACCCGACCTAACCTCCCAGAGACCCAACCTAACCCCCCAGAGACCTGACCTAACCCCCCAGAGACCTGACCTAACCTCCCAGAGACTCAACCTAACCTCTCGGAGACCCGACCTAACCTCCCAGAGACCCAACTAAACCTCCCGGAGACCCGACCTAACCTCCCAGAGTCCCGGCCTAACCATCCAGAGACCCGACCTAACCTCCCAGAGACCCAACCTAACCTCCCGGAGACCCAATCTCACCTCCCAGAGATCCAAACTAACCTCCCAGAGACCTAGCCTAACCTCCCAAAGACCCGACCTCACCTCCCAGAGACCGGACCTACCCTCCCAGAGACGCGACCTAACCTTCCAGAGACCCAGTCTAACCTCCCAGAAACCCGACCTCACCCCCGGAGACCCGACCTAACCTCCCGGAGACTGGACCTACCCTCCCAGAGACCCAACCTAACCTCCCAGAGACCCAACCTAACCTCCTGAATGACAAACCTACTACCTGAGGTCATTAATCATGAGCGGGGAGCGGATACATTGTAACGGCTTCTAAATGTATCTTCCTATCCAGCTTATAACATACAGGCTTTGCTTCTTTGTCTAGCAATTCGCTTATGGCCTGATTCACACCGGTGCGACTTGTCATGCGACTCTGGACCCTATGAGTAACGTTCATATCCATGCAGCTTCAAGTCGCAGCAACTTTAACGCAGTTCCTGCACTAATTTGGCCTGACTTTCATGCGACTTGAGGGCCATAGACTTCAATGTAAACCCTCAAAAGTTGCATGAAAGTGCCACCTGCACCTGACATGCAACTTGTGTGCAACTTTGTAGAGCACAAACAATCACATTGGTCAAAGCCAAAATCGCGTGCAAAATCGCAACAAAGTTGCAGTATAAAGTCACAATAGAAATCGCACGCTTTTGAAGTCGCACCAGTGTGAATGGACTCTAAGCCCCGCTTCACCTTGATTGCTACTTTAAATCCTTGCTACTTCACTTGAAGTCGCACGATTCCAAAGTAGCAGGTCAGCGCGATTTCAGGTGCGATTTGGCTGACGTCTGTGGCACTTCATGCAGAGATGTCTATGCAAGTCGCACCTGAAATCGCAAAAAAACAGCGCAGATTTGCTAAATCTGTGGGGCACCGCAAAGTCTGAGTCACCCCGATTCAAATGGTTCCATTGCCGATAATAGCGGCACGACTCGTCATGCGGTTTGGAACTGTCAAATCGCATGACAAGTCGCACCGGTGTGAGGAGGGGCTTAGGCTGCATTCGCACCTCAGCACATTTGCCGCGATTCCAAAGCGCTGAGGTGTGAATGACAAAAATCGCAGGACGCACATTTGAGATGCCACCTAAAATCACGTCCGTTTCTGCCGTGGTTGTCGTGCGATAAATCGCGCCGCAGTCGCATTGCGTAAAGCACATCGCCCCAAAAAAAAAATTCAGGAGCTACTTTTGGGGCGACGTGCTTCACCCGATGCGACTGTGGCACGATTTATCGCACGACAACCGCGGCAGAAACGCACCGCGATTTTAGGTGGCATTCAAATGAATGGGCATCTCAAATGTGTGTCCTGCGATTTTTGTCTTTCACACCTCAGCACTTTGAATCGTGGTGCACATTTGCCGCGATTTCAAAGCGCCGAGGTGTGAACGACAAAAATCGCAGGACGCACATTCGAGATGACAGTCATTTGAATGCTACCTAAAATCGCGGTGCGTTTCTGACGCGCGATAAACTGCTCTGCAGTCACATTGCGTGAAGCTTGTCGCCCCCCCAAAAAAAGTTCAGGAGCGACATGCTTCACCCGATGCGACTGCGGTGCGATTTATCACATGACAACCGCGGCAGAAACGCACCGCCATTTTAGGTGGCATTCAAATGAATGGGTATCTCAAATGTGCGTCCTGCGATTTGTCGTTCCCATCTCGGCGCTTTGAAATCGCAGCAAATCTGCCCGCCATGATTCAAAACGCTGTGTGAATGGACTGTAACTCTTATTTTAGCGAGGTGATAGGTCCTCTCCTTACTGCCTGTTTGAGCCCCTAAATGGTAAAATGCGCCTTGCGTTGCGTTACATTTTATATTTAAATTGTGAATTTAAATATAAAAAATAATTGAAATTTTATTAATTAAATTGCGCAAAAATGTGATGATGTGAATGAGCCCTAAATGTGAAAAAAACGCATTATGCGGTTTAAGAGAGACAGAAGTTAATTTTCTAACCCAACGATGTGGATGAGCCCCAAATGACAAGTACCTACCTGGTTGTCCCTGATTGGCAGTGAGCCCCCCCCCCGCCCCACACCCACTGAATCTCCTGCGTTTTTTGCACATTTATTTTAAAAAGTAACGCAACGCATTAAAAGTGTGCAAAAAAAACGCACTTTGCAATTTGAGAGAAACAGAAGTTAATTTTCTAACCTAACGCTGTGAATGACCCCCAAATGACAAGTACCTACCTGGTCGCCCCTGATTGGTGGCGAATCCCCACGCCCACTACACTTCCTGCACCTTTGTAATGCGCTGCGTTAAAACGCAAAGCATTAAAAGCGTGCCAAAAAAACCGCATTATGCGATTTAAGAGAGATATGAGTGAGCCTTAAAGGATCAGTACCTACCTGTCTGCCCCTGATTGATGGCGAGCCCCCCACCCCCACACCCACTAAATCTCCTGCGGTTTTTGCTCATTCATTTTGAAATGTAGCGTGATGCATTAAAAATGTGCAAAAAGAAAAAAAACGCATTGTGCGATTTAAGAGAGAAATAAGTTAATTTTCTAACCCAATGATGTGAATGAGACCCAAATGACAAGCACCTACCTGGTCACGCCTGATTGGCGGTGAGCCCCCCGCTCCCAATAAATCTCCTGCATTTTTTGCGTTCTTGAATTGTATTGGAACCGTACTTTCCCCTTTATGCTGCGCAAACTGCTGGCGCCATATAAATCCCGTATTATAATAATAAAACAGAAACGGGAAATGACGCAAACCAAATGTGCGTAAAATGCTCCTTGCGTTATATTTTAACAAAACGCATTGAAATGCGCAAAAATGTGATGATGTGAATGAGCCCCAAATGTGCAAAAAACGCATTATGCGATTTAAGAGAGACAGAAGTTAATTTTCTAACCCAATGATGTGAATGAGCCCCAAATGACAAGTACCTACCTGGCGGTGAGCCCCCGTGCCCACTAGATCTCCTGCATTGAACTGTATTGGAACCCCTCGGTGGTGTACAGCTCTGCGCAAACTGTTGGCGCCATATAAATCGCATATAGTAAAAATAATAAAACGGAGACGGGAAATGACGCGAACGAAAAGGAAGAAAATGCGCGCGAAATGTGTGAAAAGCGCACTTTGCGTTGCGTTACGTTTTAGCGCAACTCACTAAAAATGATCAAAAATGTGAGTGAGCCCTAAAAGATGGCGCAAAACATTAACAATGCGCAAAAAAACCGCATTATGCGATTTAAGAGCAACAGAAGTTCATTTTCTAACCCGATAATGTGAATGAGCCCTAAATGAGCACCTACCTGGTCGCCCCTGATTGGCGGCGAACTCCCTGTGCCCACTAAACCTCCTGCGCCGTTTGCACATTTACGCTGAAATTTAACGCAACGCATTAAAAGCACGCATAAAAACCCCCACAATTATGCGATTTAGGAGAAGCAAAAGTCAATTTTGTAACCCAGTGATGTGAATGAGCCCCAAACGACAAGCACCTACCTGGAGTGGTCACCCCTGATTGGCGGTGAGCCCCCTGAACCCCACTAAATCTCCTGCGTTTTTTGCACCGGACCCCAATGCAGTGAAAGAAAAAAGGAGAGGTAAAAGCATCGGAAACGCATCAAAAAACGCACTGGAATGCCACAAAAACGTGCATGCAGAAACGCATCCGGAACAAATTTGGAGTGCGTTTTTTTGTACGTCATGCGATTTGAGAGAAACAGAAGTTAATTTTCTAACCCAATGATGTGAATGAGCCCCCAACCCGATCGCCCCCATTTGAGCGGCAAATCCCCAGCGCCCACGCGCCTGCGTTTTTTACACATTTTAAAAATGTAACACAACGCATTAAAGGTCGGTCCACACCACATGCGGCCCAGTGCGTTTTTTTTAATGCATCAAAAACTCATGGAAAGTAGGTTATATGGTTTTCAATGGCGTAGTTCACACGCCGGTGCGGTCAGTTCCCGGGGATTTCCAGTTCCGGAAAAAAAAAGTAGAACATGTTGCATTTTTCCTGCACTGAACTGTACTGGAACGCAGTAAAACACACTGGAATGCACTGGAACGCATCAGAAATGCATCAAAAACGCATTGGACCCTAGTATAGCGGGAAAAAAAAACACAGCAAAAAAGAAGAAAAAAAGCACATGGAATGCATCCAAAAACGCACTAAAAATGCACTGAAGCCCATCAAAAACGCGCATGCAGGAACACATCCAGAACGGATCTGGAGTGCGTTTTTGTGGTGTGAACCAAGCCCTGAACTGTACTGGAACGCGGTAAAATGCATCAAAAACGCACCGGAACGCTCGTAAGGCTCGATTCACACTGGTGCGTTTTTTGATGCGTTTTGCATTTTCAGGGAAATCTTTTTAACATGGGTTCCTATGGAACGCGTTCACATTAATGCATTTTTGTGCCTCTGCGTTTTTGGAAAGGGTCGGGGACTTTTTTCTCGCAAAAAGCATTGTTTTGCACGTAATAAACTTCAATGGCAAGAAAAATGCAAGTGCTGCGTTTTTACCGCGATTTTGCTGTGTTTTTGCATTTTAAATCTGCCTAGCAACAAAATGTTCCCAAAAATAAAAGAAAATATAAAAAAAAAAAATTAAATATAAAAAAAATACGCATTGATGCGCATTGAGCCTAAACGCATCAAAAACGCACCGGAACGCACATGTCCTTATTTAGGGTCAGTTCACACTAAATGCAGTCCAATGCGTTTTTATTCTGCATCATAGGTTCTATGGTTTTCAATGGCTTTGTTCACACACCGGTGCAGTCAGTTCCAGAAAAAAAGTAAAACTTGCTGCATTTTTTTTCTGCACTGAACTGTACTGGAACACGGTAAAACGCATCAAATACGCACCTAAATGCACCAAAAACGCACTGGAACTCACATATCTTTATTTTAGGTTAAGAAAAAAAAAGGCGGGGTGCACTGGACTGCATCAAAAACGCACCAGACACCGCGTCAAAAAAGCACCGGAAAGCATCAAAACCGCACCGGAAAACATCAAAACCGCACGGGAAAGCATCAAAACCGCACCGGAAAGCATCAAAAAAGCACCGGAAAGCATCAAAAACGCACCGGAATACATCAAAAACCCTCCGGAAAGCATCAAAAAAGCACCAGAAACTTCAAAAACGCACCGGAAAGCATAAAAAACGCACATGCAAAAAAGCACCCGGAACGCATTTTGGACTATGTCTCTATGGTGTGAAGCGGCCCTTGAAGCGCAAACAAAAACGCAATCCTGCGATTTAAGAGAAACAACATTTAATTTTCTAACCCAGTGATGTGAATGAGCCCCACATGACAAGTAGTTACCTGGTCGCCCCTGATTGGCTGCCGAGCCCCCCGCGCCCACTAAATCTCCCGTATTTTTTTTTTGCATGTTTTTAACGTGCTGCGTTAAAACGCAACGCATTTAAAATCGCACAAGAAACGCATTATGCGATTTACGAGAGATACAAGTTGATTTTCTAACCCAGTGATATGAATGAGCCCCAAACGACAAGCACCTACCTGGTCTCCCCTGGTTGGCGGAGAGCCCCTGTGCCCGCAGGTAGCACGGGTAGCAGTTGGCGCGGTAAAAGCGGGGCACGGTGAACGTGGCTCTGGCAGGGAGCGCCCAGCACAGCAGACACAGGCAGGAGAGGAGTCTCATGTTACCGGAGCGCCGGCTCTTCTGCTTTGGAATTGTTTTTTCCCGATGTTGGGATGTCAGGAAGGTCCCTCCTCCCCCCATCCCTCCCTCTGTGTCCCCGTCTCCAGCAGGTAGAGGTTGGGGGATGACATCACAGAGTGACGACACACGCGGGGGGGGGGGGCGGTGATACCCCCCAGGCTGAGGAAGTCGCAGCGCTTTCTATACAACGTTACTTTTTTTTTTTCCTCTGGAAACCCGAAGACAAAAAATTCAAATGAAAACCACATTTTTTTTTTTTTGTAGAGGACCAAGAATTTCCCGGTGGGGGGAGGGGGGGGGGCGATCGGTTTCTGCTCATTCCAAAACTTAGATTCCGGAGGTTTAGCTGTGTTGGACTCGATTCGATTAATGGTTCGGGGGCATTAAAATCACACGGTTGAGCCGCATTTTTAACACCCCCCTAAGAAGCGAATGGGGGGGGCAGTCACATGCCGGAGCCCCAATGCCCCCCCCCACGGTAGGAACGCTCCAACATGGTGTGACCAAGACCACCAAACCATCGTAGGCAATTCACGCGGTTGCGACGCATTTGTTCGACAAGTATGGTGTTTCATTTTACATTTTGGCTGAAACGCGTCAGCTCTGTGTTGGAACTGATGTACCCTTTGTGACAGAATAAAGGCCTTTGTAGGCTGAAACGCGTCAGCGCCAGCTATGTTTCCAAACTGATGTGTTGCCCATGACAGAATAAAGAGCGATTTTATATTTACTCGCCTGCAAAATCACCCTTTATTCTGCCACAAGGAGTACATCAGTTTCAACACAGAGCCGTCTGATGCGTTTCAGCCTACAAAGGCCCTTAACTACAATTAAGGCATTTGTGGGCTGAAACGCGTCAGTGTTGGCTCTGCTCTGAACCCGATGTGCTGTTTGTGATACAACAAAGTCCTTTGTAGGATTGAAACGCGTCAGTGTTGGCTCTGCTTTGAAATCGGTGTGCTCCTTGTGACAGAATAAAGGCCTTCATAGGCTGAAACGCGTTAGTGTTGGCTCTGCTTTGAAATCGATGTGCTCCTTGTGGCACAATAAAGGCCTTCGTAGAATTGAAACGCATCAGTGTTCTGCTTTGAAATCAATGTGCTCCTTGTGACACAAAGGCCTTCGTAGGCTGAAATGTGTCAGTGTTGGCTCTGCTTTGAAATTGGTGTGCTCCTTGTGGCACAATAAAGGCCTTTGTAGGCTTGAAACGCGTCAGTCGTGGCTCTGCTTTGAAATCGATGTGCTCCTTGTGGCACAATAAAGACCTTTGTAGGCTTGAAACGCGTCAGCTTTGGCTCTGCTTTGAAATCGATGTGTTCCTTGTGACACAATAAAGGCCTTCATAGGCTGAAACGCGTTAGTGTTGGCTCTGCTTTGAAATCGGTGTGCTCCTTGTGACACAATAAAGGCCTTCGCAGGCTTGAAACGCGTCAGTGTTGGCTCTGCTTTGAAATCGATGTGTTCCTTGTGACACAATAAAGGCCTTCATAGGCTGAATCGCGTCAGTATTGGCTCTGCTTTGAAATCGATGTGCTCCTTGTGGCACAATAAAGGCCTTCGTAGGCTGAAATGCGTCAGTTTTGGCTCTGCTTTGAAATCGGTGTGCTCCTTGTGACACACTAAAGGCCTTTGTAGGCTTGAAATGCATCAGTGTTGGCTCTGCTTTGAAATCAATGTGCTCCTTGTGACACAATAAAGGCCTTTGTAGGCTTGAAACGCGTCAGTGTTGGCTCTGCTTTGAAATCGATGTGCTCCTTGTGACACAATAAAGGCCTTCGTAGGCTGAAACGCGTCAGTTTTGGCTCTGCTTTGAAATCGATGTGCTCCTTGTGGCACAATAAAGGCCTTCGTAGAATTGAAACGCGTCAGTGTTCTGCTTTGAAATCAATGTGCTCCTTGTGACACAAAGGCCTTCGTAGGCTTGAAACGCGTCAGTGTTGGCTCTGCTTTGAAATCGATGTGCTCCTTGTGGCACAATAAAGGCCTTTGTAGGCTTGAAACGCGTCAGTATTGGCTCTGCTTTGAAATCGATGTGTTCCTTGTGACACAATAAAGGCCTTCATAGGCTGAAACGCGTTAGTGTTGGCTCTGCTTTGAAATCGGTGTGCTCCTTGTGACACAATAAAGGCCTTCGCAGGCTTGAAACGCGTCAGTGTTGGCTCTGCTTTGAAATCGATGTGTTCCTTGTGACACAATAAAGGCCTTCATAGGCTGAATCGCGTCAGTATTGGCTCTGCTTTGAAATCGATGTGCTCCTTGTGGCACAATAAAGGCCTTCGTAGGCTGAAATGCGTCAGTTTTGGCTCTGCTTTGAAATCGGTGTGCTCCTTGTGACACACTAAAGGCCTTTGTAGGCTTGAAATGCATCAGTGTTGGCTCTGCTTTGAAATCAATGTGCTCCTTGTGACACAATAAAGGCCTTTGTAGGCTTGAAACGCGTCAGTGTTGGCTCTGCTTTGAAATCGATGTGCTCCTTGTGACACAATAAAGGCCTTCGTAGGCTGAAACGCGTCAGTTTTGGCTCTGCTTTGAAATCGATGTGCTCCTTGTGGCACAATAAAGGCCTTCGTAGAATTGAAACGCGTCAGTGTTCTGCTTTGAAATCAATGTGCTCCTTGTGACACAAAGGCCTTCGTAGGCTTGAAACGCGTCAGTGTTGGCTCTGCTTTGAAATCGATGTGCTCCTTGTGGCACAATAAAGGCCTTTGTAGGCTTGAAACGCGTCAGTATTGGCTCTGCTTTGAAATCGATGTGTTCCTTGTGACACAATAAAGGCCTTCATAGGCTGAAACGCGTTAGTGTTGGCTCTGCTTTGAAATCGGTGTGCTCCTTGTGACACAATAAAGGCCTTCATAGGCTGAAACGCGTTAGTTGTGTCTCTGCTTTGAAATCGGTGTGCTCCTTGTGACACAAGGCCTTCATAGGCTGAAATGTGTCAACGTTGGCTCTGCTTTGAAATTAATGTGCTCCTTGTGACACAAAGGCCTTCGTAGGCTGAAACGCGTCAGTGTCGGCTCTGTTTTGGAACTGTCCAATCAGGGGACCCTTTGTACTGCACAGTGGTACCGGCTCCTCCCCCTGGACTGAATTTTTTTTTCTGAAATCACTGCACACTGTGAGCTTCTCACAATGTGCATTAGAAACTACAGCAAGTCAAATAGAGCGCCTCCTCATTTCCTGGCTGGAGGACATTCAGCATCATCTAGCCCTTTCCTCCCCAGCCTGACTGCCCCTGGCCCCACCCCCTTTAAATTGGATTTCAGTTCTTTCAATCATGGAGGCTCGGCATCACATGTGGGAGTTACCTATGCAAATACAGCCTGCCTAGGAACGCCCACTCCTCCAAACCGACACCCGCCCATCAAGTCGTTGTGATATTTACATAACTCCTCCCAAGAGCCCGCCCACTGCTTACATCAGAGTACTGAGGGCTCCTGGGAGGAGTACTGAGACAGGGGGGGCTGTGATGTTTTCAGGAAGCTATGTGCACTACCCTGCTGGCCCCTCCCACCAGCCCCTCCCACCAGCCATGATCTGCCTGCATTGCATAGAGAAGCACAGAGACCCGGTGATGACATCATTGGGTCTAAGATAAAGTGTGCAGTGATGAAGCGGAAAAGAAAAACCAAGGAAAGTGAAATATAAGAAGATTTAACTGATTGTAAAGTCTTGGCTTTCGGCTTTTTAATAACAAACATCTTACACTTCCCTCCTAATGGATTTGCACAGAGCGGCCCGGGTCCTCCTCTTCTCAGGTCCTCCTCTTCTCAGATCCTCCTCTCCTCGGGTCCTCCTCTCCTCGGGTCCTCCTCTCCTCGGGTCCTCCTCTTCTCGGGTCCTCCTCTCCTCGGGTCCTCCTCTCCTCGGGACCTCCTCTTCTCCGGACCTCCTCTTCTCGGGTCAACCTCTTCTCGGGTCCTCCTCTTCTCGGGTCCTCCTCTTCTCGGGACCTCCTCTTCTCGGGTCCTCTTCTCAGGACCTCCTCTTCTCAGATCCTCCTCTTCTCGGGTCCTCCTCTTCTCGGGACCTCCTCTTCTCGGGACCTCCTCTTCTCCGGTCCTCCTCTTCTCGGGTTCCTCTTCGATGCTCCTGGCCCCTCCCTCCTGTTCAGTGCCCCTTCAGCCAGCAGTTTTCTATGGGGGCACAATAGCCGAGTCGCTGTTCTGTCTGTCCATTCAGACACAGAGCTTCTGTTTGGCCCCACCATCTCTCTCTCCTGATTGGCTAACTGACTTTGATTGACAGCCGCAGGGGCCAATGGCGCCGTAGCTGTGTCTTAGCCAATCAGGAGGAGCATCCCGGACGGCCGAAGGTCCTCCTCTCCTCGGGTCCTCCTCTCCTCGGGTCCTCCTCTCCTCGGGTCCTCCTCTTCTCAGGACCTCCTCTTCTCCGGTCCTCCTCTTCTCGGGTCCTCCTCTTCTCGGGTCCTCCTCTTCTCGGGTCCTCCTCTTCTCGGGTCCTCCTCTTCTCGGGACCTCCTCTTCTCTGGTCCTCTTCTCAGGACCTCCTCTTCTCAGATCCTCCTCTTCTCGGGTCCTCCTCTTCTCGGGACCTCCTCTTCTCGGGACCTCCTCTTCTCGGGTCCTCTTCTCGGGACCTCCTCTTCTCAGATCCTCCTCTTCTTGGGACCTCCTCTTCTCGGGACCTCCTCTTCTCCGGTCCTCCTCTTCTCCGGTCCTCCTCTTCTCCGGTCCTCCTCTTCTCCGGTCCTCCTCTCGGGTTCCTCTTCGCTGCTCCTGGCCCCTCCCTCCTGTTCAGTGCCCCTTCAGCCAGCAGTTTTCTATGGGGGCACCCAAGCCGAGTCGCTGTTCTGTCTGTCCATTCAGACACAGAGCTTCTGTTTGGCCCCACCATCTCTCTCTCCTGATTGGCTAACTGACTTTGATTGACAGCCGCAGGGACCAATGGCGCCGTAGCTGTGTCTTAGCCAATCAGGAGGAGCATCCCGGACGGCCGAGGGAATCGTGGACATCGCTGGAGAGAGATGGGGCTCAGGGAAGTATTGGGGGGGGGGGGGGGTGCACACAGAAGGCTTTTTATCTTAATGCAAAAAAAAAAAAAACCTTTCGCCTTTCATTTCTTTTAAACTTTTCTTTAAAAAGTACAATGGGTTTCAAACGCATCCTACAGAAGCGGCTTTCACCTCTCCTGAACCCCTTCTTATCCCTCATTACTCACATTTTATGCTTTTTCACAGAAAGAAAACATAGACAGTAAAAACAAATAATAAAAATAATAATAAATAATCATTTAAAGCACACAAAATAATAATACAATGAATATTATGATGATGATTATTAATAATATCATATTATTATTATTTGTACTATTATAATGATTACAATTTTTTAAAGAATAAATACATAATAAAAAGTATTATTAAAATTATTATTATACTTATTTATTGTAATTGATCATTTTTGTATTTGATTGTTATTCTGTGTGCTTAAAACTATTATTGTTTAGTTATTATTTTTATTATTTGTTTTTTTCTGTCCATTTTTTCTTTCTGTGAAAAAGCATAAAATGTTGTGACTAATGTGGGTCAGTTTTTTTATTATTATTAGAATAAAATAATAATAAAAATAATAAAACGTATTATTATTATTGTGATGATTAATATTATTATTTTTAACAATAATATTAATCAAGTAAATAGTGATCAAATATAATAATAATAATTATTATTATTATGATTACTATAGATTATTAATATTAACAACAATAATAATAAGTATTATTATTGTTATTATTATTAATAATTGTTGTGATGATTATTACTATTATTATTAATGATAATAATAATAATATTAATCAAGTAAATAGTGATCAAATATAATAATAATAATACAGACTATGATTATTACTATGTGTTATTATTATTAACAATAATAACAATCATAATTATTATTATTATTATTATTAATACATGTTTGATGATTAATATTATTATTGTTATTATTATTATTATTAATAATCATAATAATAATAATAATAGTAATAATACGATTATTAATCAAGCAAACAATGATCAAATATAATAATAATTATTATTATAATTACTATTTATTATTATTATTATTATTAACAGCAACAGTAATAATAATCAAATAAATGAAGCACACAAATACCAATCAATTACACAAAAAAAAAATGAAAAAAAAACCCACAAATACAAGGAACACTTAATGAGATAAACTGTTCTAAATATAAATAAATATAAAAAGATCTTTGAATAAAATAAAAAATTGGATTTTTCAAGCACGTCACACCAGCCTGGTACAATAGAATTGGGTGATGTTGTGATGCCCTGGCGCAGACTGTGGGTGGCACTCCAGCATGGGGGGGCAGTTCTCTAGGCAGGAATGTGCGCAGGGTAATTACCTCCCAGAAATGTGTCGCCATGTGAAATCGCGATGACGCGTGAATTATTAGGACGCCGCACATTCATAGGCCACATGTGGGATGAGAGCACCATTTATGGCTCACGCCAAGGGCCTTGAACCGGTTGGTCACGGATGCAGCCAATACCCTGGGGAGAAATATTTTGCTGCTTTCCTCTAATACAACCCTTGCGCAATAATGACTGACAGCCGCCATTCCTGAGAAGGCTTACCGTACGTCTGAATGCATCTACAGGGATTTGATTTTTGGTCCCTGTGTGTGGCCACTACAGGTCCTCGGCGTGCTGCAGCAGACCTGAGGCAGCTTCTATTGTACAGCATGGACCCCCCCCCAGTGTAGAAGAGCCTGAAGGGCCCCCGATTTTTTTCCCCCCCGATTCAGAGCTACGACGTCTCCAGGGCCCAAACCCCCCTGAGCATTTTTCCCCTAATTCACTTTTCATTAAAACCAAAAGAAACGCACGAGGCCGCAGGTTTTGGTCCCCAAAAGGTTTCAAAGGGAGCTCCTGAAAAACGCACCTCCTGATTTTCCCACGTTTCCTGCCTAGCAACTGGAGTCCCATTGGCTAAAAATAATTTTGTAAAAAAAAATTTCTAAAGCCCGAAATGAGCGCAAAAACACAAAAAAATAAAATAAAAAACTGACCAAAGATACTGAAATGTGAATGGGTCCAGGTGTAGGGAAAACGGTTTGGCTTCAGTTTTATATAAACTTTATTTTTTTTTGTTTAATATCTTCAAGTTGTTACTTTGTTAATAAACATTTAATACAAAACACAGGAAGAAGAAGAGCAAGGAGAGCACAGCGCCGGCAAGGATTTAATTTCTGTTTTGTTTTTTAACCTGCACTGTATAGAGAGGAAACTATACTGTTTAGTTTAGCGCCGGACGGCAAGGATTTATCTTCTGTTTTGTTTTGTTTTTTAACCTGCACCGTATAGTGAGGAAACTATATTGTTTAGTTTAGTGCCGGACGGCAAGGATTTATTTTCTGTTTTTTTTAACCTGCACCGTATGGTGAGGAAATTATACTGTTTAGTTTAGTGCTGGACAGCAAGAATTTATTTTCTGAGAGAGAATGAAAAGAAGAGAGAATGAAAAGAAGAGAGAGAATGAAAGAGAGAGAGAGAATGAAAGAGAGAGAGAGAGAGAGAATGAAAGCGAGAGAGAAAGAGAGAGAGAAAGAGAGAGAGAGAGACAGAGAGAGAGAATGAAAGAGAGACAGAGAGAGACAGAGAGAATGAAAGAGAGAGACAGAGAGAGAGAGAGAATGAAAGAGAGAGAGAGAGAATGAAAGAGAGAGAGAGAGAGAATGAAAGAGACAGAGAGAGAGAGAAAGAATGAAAGAGGGAGACAGAGAGAGAGAATAAAAGAGGGAGACAGAGAGAGAGAATGAAAGAGGGAGACAGAGAGAGAGAATGAAAGAGAGAGAGAGAGAGAGAGAGAATGAAAGAGAGAGAGAATGAAAGAGAGAGAGAGAGAATGAAAGAGACAGAGAGAGAGAGAAAGAATGAAAGAGGGAGACAGAGAGAGAGAATGAAAGAGGGAGACAGAGAGAGAGAATGAAAGAGAGAGAGAGAGAATGAAAGAGAGAGAGAGAGAGAGAAAGAGAGACAGAGAGAGAGAATGAAAGAGACAGAGAGAGAGAGAGAGAGAATGAAAGAGAGGTAGAGAGAGAGAATGAAAGAGAGAGACAGAGAGAGAGAATGAAAGAGACAGAGAGAGAGAATGAAAGAGACAGAGAGAGAGAGAGAGGGAGAATGAAAGAGAGAGAGAGAGAAAGAGAGACAGAGAGAGAGAATGAAAGAGACAGAGAGAGAGAGAGAGAGAGAATGAAAGAGAGATAGAGAGAGAGAATGAAAGAGAGAGACAGAGAGAGAGAATGAAAGAGACAGAGAGAGAGAGAGAGAATGAAAGAGGGAGACAGAGAGAGAGAATGAAAGAGAGAGAGAGGGAGAGAGAGAGAGAATGAAAGAGAGAGAGAGAATGAAAGAGAGAGAGAGAATGAAAGAGAGAGAGAGGGAGAGAGAGAGAGAATGAAAGAGAGAGAGAGAATGAAAGAGAGAGAGAGAGAGAGATAATGAAAGAGAGACAGAGAGAGAGAATGAAAGAGAGAAAGAGAGAGAGAATGGAAGAGAGAAAGAGAGAGAGAGAGAGAGAGAGAGAGAGAGAGAAAGAGAGAGAGAAAGTAAGA
>BLSH010324803.1:130896-155821 GCA_018402905.1 Glandirana rugosa | reverse complement strand
GTGGGAGGTGTCGATTGTATTTGTTTTTTGGAATAAAGGAGAGAATTCCTATTTTGCCGAACTGCTCGATTATATGCTTCCCTCAAAATTGTCTTACTATAACCTCTCTGCCGTAGGCGTTCTCGCAATTCAGCTGCCTGTTTAAAGAAATCCGAATCATGTGTACAATTGTGTCGTAATCGGATATATTGAGCATAGGGTATGCTCCGAATTAGTGGGGCAGGGTGCCCGCTCTGTGCATGGAGTACGGTATTCCCTGCGGTTTTTTTACGATACAGTTTAGTGGCCAAGCCACTACCATCTTTGAATATTTGCAGATCGAGGAACGAGAGAGTATTAGGATGCCAACTCATTGTGAACTTTAAATTATAATTGTTAGTGTTAAGAAGGTCCATAAATGTGTTAAGGGACTGAATGGTACTTGTCCAGACGAGGAATATGTCGTCTATGTACCTGTACCAGCACAAGGCCTGGTCCAGGTACCGACTATACTCCTCGTCTGAAAATAACTTCCATTCCCACCCCCCCAGGTACAGATTGGCGTACGCCGGGGCACAAGCTGTGCCCATGGCGACGCCCTGCACCTGGAGGTAGTGGGAACCTAGGAAGGTAAAAGTATTATGCTCCAAAATAAACAAAAGTAGCTGCAAAATGAAGTTCCCAAACTCCCATTGGTGATGGTCAACCTCCAGCAGGAATTTTTGAACTATTTGAGTGCCTAACCTATGCGGTATACTGGAATACAACGCTTCCACATCTATTGATACTAGGAAGGCCTCCGAGGGGATGGTAATACCATCAAGTCGGGTAAGAAGGTCCAATGTGTCCCTAACATAAGACGGTAATCTGCTGACATGGGGCATCAGAAAAAAATCGACATATTTACTGGCATTCTCGGTTAACGCACCTATCCCTGATATGATAGGTCTTCCGGGTGGGTCCCGGGAATCCTTATGGATTTTGGGGATCGAATAAAATGTCGCCGTTCGGGGATGTAGGGTATTTAGAAATTCGTATGTTTCTTTATCAATTAATGCGTTAGAATAGGCCGTAAAAATCAATTGTCTGTATTGTTGTTCATAAATTTGGGTGGTTTCTGCCGTGATTGGCCGATACCATTCTTGGTTTTTTAATATATCAAAACACATTTTCTCATATTGTGAATGAGTCATCACGACGATGTTACCTCCTTTGTCAGATGGTTTAATAATTGTTTCTTGTCTATTTTGTAGTTGGATAAGGGCCTTTTGTTGTCGTGTGGTGAGATTGGAGGGTGTGCGTGGCACATGTAGCCTCCTAATTTCACCAACCATTGCCAGCAAAAAAGCTGATATATGTGGACTGGTAGTTAAATCTGGAAAGTGTCTCGATTTTCGTCGAAACCGCGATCGTGAAGTTTCCAGATGTGTGCTCGCCTGACTTGCATTGAGTTGACTGGATTCTGTTTGGCTAGAGACATTACCCTCGTCTAGGAGGTATATAAGGTCACGTAGGACCTTAAAGTCCTGCATAGTAAATTGTTTAATTTGTTCTGTTAGTTCCTTCTCGTCTCTTACTCTCTTACGGTCTGCATCAAAGATGTAATTGTATGTAAGTTTCCTCGCAAATAAATAGAGGTCTTGATGGTATTACCATCCCCTCGGAGGCCTTCCTAGTATCAATAGATGTGGAAGCGTTGTATTCCAGTATACCGCATAGGTTAGGCACTCAAATAGTTCAAAAATTCCTGCTGGAGGTTGACCATCACCAATGGGAGTTTGGGAACTTCATTTTGCAGCTACTTTTGTTTATTTTGGAGCATAATACTTTTACCTTCCTAGGTTCCCACTACCTTCAGGTGCAGGGCGTCGCCATGGGCACAGCTTGTGCCCCGGCGTACGCCAATCTGTACCTGGGGGGGTGGGAACGGGAGTTATTTTCAGACGAGGAGTATAGTCGGTACCTGGACCAGGCCTTGTGCTGGTACAGGTACATAGACGACATATTCCTCGTCTGGACAGGTACCATTCAGTCCCTTAACACATTTATGGACCTTCTTAACACTAACAATTATAATTTAAAGTTCACAATGAGTTGGCATCCTAATACTCTCTCGTTCCTCGATCTGCAAATATTCAAAGATGGTAGTGGCTTGGCCACTAAACTGTATCGTAAAAAAACCGCAGGGAATACCGTACTCCATGCACAGAGCGGGCACCCTGCCCCACTAATTCGGAGCATACCCTATGCTCAATATATCCGATTACGACACAATTGTACACATGATTCGGATTTCTTTAAACAGGCAGCTGAATTGCGAGAACGCCTACGGCAGAGAGGTTATAGTAAGACAATTTTGAGGGAAGCATATAATCGAGCAGTTCGGCAAAATAGGAATTCTCTCCTTTATTCCAAAAAACAAATACAATCGACACCTCCCACCACCAAGCTTATTACCCGTTTTTCAGCTCAGCACAAAGAATTACAAGCCTGCCTCAACCGCCATTGGCACTTACTTAGGGAAGACCCAGTTTTGGTGAAATACGTCAGGGAAACCCCTGAAGTTGTTTACCGAAAGTCGGTGTCAATTGGAAACAAAATCACTACGAGCTTTTATGACCCAGTTATGGCCAACACTGATTCAATACAGGGTATATATATATGTGGCCAATGCACCTATTGCCCCTGGGTTAGGACAGGGACCCATTTTTATCTGCCAAATGGAGAAAGATTCCGCCCACGGTTCTATGCAGATCGTGACACCCAAGGAGTCATTTATCTCATGACATGTAGGTGCGGAGCATATTATGTAGGAAAGACGATCCGTAAATTCAAAAAAAGAATCTATGACCACATCTACTATTCTCAATTTGCTAAGATGATCACCCCGGTCAGCCGCCACCTGGGTCTCTACCACAAATTTGATACGTCCTTCGTTCAGTTTGTGGTATTAGAGGTAGTCCCTCAAGACCCACGTGTCGGTGACTGGGACAAGAGGGTTTTGCAGAAAGAGACATTATGGATCGAAAGATTAGAGGCCTATAAGCCCCCAGGGATTAATGAAATAATCTCATACAAACCCTTTCTCTAGAGTTGTCCCATACTGTAATATATAAGATATGGACGGCTATTATGCAAGCTACGACATAAAATTTGCGCTTCTATAACATGGCATCCTGCTTGCGCTGCAGGTGTTTGGGGTCTAGATGGGCTTGTCCAATTGATCAGAGGGAGGACTGATAGGTGGAGATTTGTGCAAAAATTCCCTACTTTAACAGGTAGGATTTATGTGAAGTATTCATAATGATGGCCTATTGGCGGGTAGTCTCGAGTCTTTGCGAGGCATTCGCCAGTGGTGCAATCATGGGAGATATTTATATTTTCTATGTCTTTATATGTTTAAGTTAGATCTATACCCATTAAATGTATTGATGGTTGATATGTGCAATGTGCTCATTTGTGCCGGGGGTCCCCAGGCAGACGTTCCTCCGAGCCGCCGGGGGGCCTCCTCCTATCTTTGTTCCCCACCAGCAGCTGCTAGTTGAGTGTGCGGCCGCCCAGGCCGCGCGCCAGGTTCCAGGCGGGCCTTTGCTCGGGCCCCATCCGGCAGTGCCGGCCTCCTGGGGGGGCGGAGTGAAGACGCTGGCTTGGACTTGCGTGACGGCACGCGGTGACACAAGTCGCCATTACGTCTGCCCGCCCTCCAGCACTATGTGGATTCACTCCTAGATGGGACTGCGCATGTGCGGACACGACCTGGCCGGGCTGAGTGACGTCAGACGCTCTGACGGAGGACCTCAGTCGGGGCACATATAAGGATCAGGGTAGATGCAGTTGGCTGACGCCACGGTACAAGCACCTGCCCTGCTAAGCGGATACGTCCAGGCCTCTCATCATCCCTTGATCCAGAACTAGGTAAGCTACACCGAATGATTAGACGCCTGTTTTGGCGCCAATCGCAACACACTTTGCTGAACCATTCAACCATGCCCTTGTCGCCCCAGGGTTTTCTGGACCTACGGACAGTGACCAGGTGGGCCATCGAGGGCCAAGTGAGGACAGTTTTCTCGCCCTAAATGATACGTTCAGGTAAAATTGTATACCTAGACTTATGGGGGTTCCCCTGACCTATATGATAGTATGTTGCTATTAAGGAAAGGCTTCAATACTCATGTTACATATGTAATTATTCAGATACCCTGAAATCATTCAGGCTGTTACCAAATGGTGGTTGGCTAAACTGCTCAAAGAGAGTGGGCGTGGACCCCCGTTGTTAACCGTATACAATTGTTTGCCTGGGGACCTGAGAGGCCACAGTAACAAGTGACATGTAAGTGCACGTTAGGGGTTGTTAGCAAACCTAGGTTTGGCTATCTATACAACCAATTTCCCCTTACCCATACTAACCCGCGTACTCTTGTTATGTCTAGTTTATACATATGTGCCCCCATACTCAGCACAATACGGCTGGGGTGGGGTCGGGAACGGACGGGTCCCCTCTGGCTGGTTCACTGGGGTGGACGTCTGTTGGTTCAGCTGGCGCAAGTGAGTAAGCACATGTTAATGCTTTCTATAGGTTGTTGTTTTTAATAATATGCACTAATGTATGTTTCTATTTACATTGTTAAGAATAGAAAGTTGAGCTCCTGAGGAAGCGACCTTGAGTTGCGAAACATGTCGAGCCAGAATCAACGAAACAATTAACTTGCACCAAGATAACCAAGTGGAACTTTCCTCTGTGGGCAACTACCATACAAAGTGATGATGCATTGTGTGCACTGGTATATATACCAAATTATGTCCCATGAGGGTCTCTGTTTAACTTGGTGGTAATTTAGGGTAATTTTATGTATGTCAGATACTTTTTGTGAAATACCATATATGCATATGTGGTGTTAAAAAAAAAAAAAAAAAATTTTTATAATCACTCAATAAATTTGTTTTTATTTAATATCTGTGTACGTGCCGACAAAGTCCATTTTTCTTTGTTTTCCAAAACATTCAATTGACTAGAGGAAATAGACATTAGGAGGTCTGGCAGACCCAAAGCCACAACAGAATCCGAAGACAAGATTCTGAGAGGCAATCGTTTGCATGACAGGCACCTCAGAGGACACCAGCTTTAAGCACAGCCTAACATATGACCTGATGAAAGTAAGCAAGTCTCCATTTCAACTGTGCATAGAAGACTGCAGGTTTGACAGGTCGAGTGGCTGTAAGAAATCCATTGCTAAGATGGAAAAATTGGCTTGCTTGGACCATGAAGCAACGCCAGTGCACTTTTGAAGACTGGAGAAAGGTATTGTGGACTGATGAATGAAAATGTGAGACCTTTGAGAAGAATGTTTCTCCCTCAGTCTCCCAACTCACCCCTCAGTGTAAAACCTAGTGAACCCTTCCTTTTACCATCCGGTTGGATGGATTAATCTTAAAGATGAAGATATTTCTACCTTAATTCTTGTATTTTTTCATAACACCCCAGTCTTTTTCCCCAAATCTCTTTCAAAAAAATTGGATGGTATTGTGGTGTCCTTTGGGCTGGGCGAATTCCCCATTTAACCAAGACGACTCTACAACTTCCACTATCTCACAATGGCCTTGCGTTTCATAACATTCAATTCTAATACTGGGCAGCTGTACTGGTTACCCCGCGGTGGTGGTTCTTTCAGCCTCGACAGAACTCTGCAGAGACTCTGCAGACGTCTCTCCTGGGTACTTCTGCGGCTTTAAGTAACCTGGTTTTTAGAGGCCCTCGTGCTCACCTATCTATAACAGGACCTAATGAAGGTTATAGTCCGAGTGTTGACCCAAGCTCGTAGCATATATAGGGAGCACTCCAAGTTTTTGCCACATCTTCCCCTGTGGGGTAATCAATCCCTTTGCCATCTTTATTCGATCCCTAAACCAATCCTATGGGCTTAACGTGGAGTGACAACTTTGAAGCATGTAATTTCGCATGGTGAGATTATATCCTTTCCCACCCTGCGACATGTACTCGGCCTACATCCATGAAGTTTAGATATTTGCAATTGCAACATGCCTTTCGGGCCCAATTTCCAGCCCCCCTCATGCTAGAGTCTGATTCTTTTGAGTGCCTTCTGTCTTTGAAGTTCATGGGAAACCCTTGTATTCTTTGTACCTCCTCTTGTCTGTCGCCTATGACACTAATGCTTACCCGTACTCTTGACCATTGGCTGGCCGATATCCCTGCCCTCAATGAGGTTGACTGGGAGGACTGTGTCTCTCCTTATGTGACTTCTATGATTTCAGCTAAGGATAGATTTATACAACTGTAATTCCTTTACAAGGCATACTACACTCCCAACAACTGGCCACCATTTACCTCCAGACAGACCCATGGTGCACCAGATTTGCCACAGAGACTGGTATTTTTTTTGCACATGGTGTGGTCTTGCCCCATGCTTCGTCCCTACTGGGAGTCTGTGGTTGATACATTTGGTGAGCTTTGTGGGGTGATCTTGCCCCTGTTTTGTTGTTGAACTATATGAAGGATGTTGAGGCTGATAGATACACTGAGTTCTTTCTTATTTACGCTTTATTTTATGCAAGAAGTGAAATCTTGATGCAGTGGAAGTCCACTACCTCTCCTACTCATGCTACCTGGTGAAAGGCTATTTAATTCAGTTTTGCCACTATATAAAATTACCTATGAGAGCAGAAATTACCCTAAGAAATTTAAGATATGATCCACCTGGATTGATGCATATGGTCAAGAATCCTGTGCAAGAAAAGAATCTCTCCCATGGGGCTTTGTTGCAGCAGAACACAAAAAATAATAAATACATTTCATAAAAGGTCACTATTATACAAAAGCTCAAATACAGATACAGAAATAGTCCAATCATATTCAATGATGGAAATTTGTATCACAGAAGCAGCGCTCCTTCCCACTCTTGACCAGTGGTAACTAGTAGTAACACGAATCGGGTAGAAACAGTGCACCGTGAAAGAAAAGCCGAGAAAGAAGTGAATACGTTCTAGGTTGCACTGTGCACCATACACCTTCACACTTCACCTCGTGGACATTCCCCGTAAGACCTGCAAGGAATATGCCTTAGTGAATAGCCCAATCTTTTCTTCTTCGGATTATCACGTATGTCCCGTCTCATTCAGGCATATAAGAAAACCAAAACGCCAAACATAGCATAAAATCTTCCAGTTTTATTAAATATCCCCTGCTAAAATACACTTACATAGTACACATGCAAAAGCTTGTATAGTTCGTATAGTGAATAGTACATCACCGCACGCCAGTACTCCAAGCCCCGGCTTCACAGGTGAGCCTGCTGCTGCTATTCCTGGTGCTGGAACACACACGTCACTTTCTAATGCCGCTGGGTCACGCACTGACACGTTTCGTCTTCACGACTTCAACTCAGGGTGTGACCTGGCGGCGTGACACGTCAGTTAAATAGATAGCCTTAACAGGCACCGCCCCATGACGTCCCCTCCCGGCTTGGTAAGCCGTGCACAAGAGAGGTGTGTGTACTATAGTGGGGCCCTGTCCAAACGAGCGTGCGGTGCTGTGCATGTCCGCCCATCGCTCGGCACTTGGAACAGACATGCAACACTGTGCATTTCCGTCCATTACCTAATAGCTAGAACGGGCACCAACTGGATAGATACCCATCCCTGGGTGAGCCTGCGCAGCGCTCAAACACCCTTACATAAAACTAAAAGAACAAGAAATATCAAGCTTTCACCTGAATATTTCCTCATGAGATACACAACACTCATAACGGCATAGATCCATCATTTATATGGTCCATATTGATACCGTGACATTCGTCATATATAAAAAATGGGAATCGCCATATCCAGTGTTGTGATTACAACCATAAAAACATATAGTACTAACCAATACTGCTAAATCTGCACACACTTAAAACAGTATTAGCTCATCCAACACCCCTCACCTGATGTTACCCAATTTCTGTTGGTATTAACCACTCTTATGGCACTCTATCATATGGGGCCATCCCCATGTTAATGAGTGTTCAAAAGTCACTGATGAAACAGTTAATATCAAGATCAATATTCAACCCCTTAGGTGCCAGGGAGTCAGTCATATATATCCATTGGGTCTCACGTTTAGACAGATCGCGGACCATATTAGAACCCCACCATACTGGTTTAATCCTATCTACCCCCCAGAATTTGAGGCCTGAGGGGTCCTGTTGGTGGTGCAACTTAAAGTGGAGGGAGACATTGTGGTCCTTGAATCCCAATTTGATGTTTGCTATGTGTTCGGCAATCCTGACCCTCAATGGTCGATTGGTTCTCCCGATGTAAGGCAACCCACAAGGGCACTCCAAGGTGTACACCACATGCGTCATGTTGCATGTGATGAATTCCTTGATCTGGAATTCCCTACCATTCGCAGGGGACATGAATCTATCCAAGCCTCTCGGCACAGCCTACATCTACGGCATGCAAAGAAACCTGCACAGTCCTAAAAGGTTCGGGAGTGTGTTGGTGGGTCCAAGACTTTCTTCACCACCCTATCCCCCACACTGCCAGCCTTTCTATAAATAAATCTGGGTTCACTCTGCAATACCTGTCCCAAGGTTTTATCCAGCGCAGTATATGCCAGTGTCTTCGGATAATTGTGTCCGCTTCTTGATATTGGGTATGAAACCCCGTAATGAAACCCCATTCATGACCTTCATTCATATTTCTCTCTGTCCTTTCACTTAACAGGTCTGTGCGTGAAACTAATGAAACTTCCTCAATGGTCTGATCAATACGAAGAGGATCGTAACCCTTTTCACAGAACCGATCTTTAATGATTTGGGCTTGATCTAAATAACCATCCAAAGTGGAACAGTTCCTCCTTGTTAGTTGGCCTTTTGGTATATTCCTTAACCAGGTGGGATGGTGTCCACTCTGGATAAGAAGATAGCTGTTCCTATCTGTGGGTTTGAAGTAACCTCTGGTCTCCAGATGATCATCTCTCTTAAGAATGGTTACATCCAAAAGATGGATCTCATCCTTACTCCATTGACTGGATTGATTACTATTCCTATTCAGATATTCCATAAATGGGATCAAAGATGCTTCAGAACCCTTCCATATGAGGAACATATATTTTTATAGAAGACCAGCTCACTCCTTTGATTAGCGTAAATAAATTTATCCTCCCATTCGGCCATGAAGAGGTTTGCAATGCTCGGCGCGAACTTCACGCCCATTGCAACCCCTCTTCGCTGTATAAAGAAATGGCCATCGAACCAGAAGTAGTTATGGCTCAAACAAAAATCTAGAACATTACGCAAAAATTTTTTTTGTCTATGGGGTAAGTCATCCCTTTGGTTCAAATCCCAATTAAGGGCAAGTAGGGCATCTTTGTGTTGGATTATCATGTATAGGGATGAAACATCCGCAGTGACCAAAAACAATTCACTGTTATCATCCACTCTTACGTTCTGTAATTCTACCAAAAAATCTTTGGTGTCCTTTAGGAACGCCTTAGTCTTTACTACACTGGCCTGAAGAAAATGGTCCAGGTATTGGCCCAATCTTGATGTAATAGATCCAATTCCATTTACAATAGGGCATGCTGGGGGATTGGCAGTGTCCTTGTGAATTTTCGGGAGAATGTATATTGTGGGTATCCGACAACTACTAGGAATCAGATACCTACTCTCCTTGTTAGGACACCCATCCGGGCTCCTCCTCCTATCAATTTACTGAGCTCATCTTTATATTGGGGTCATGCCTAGTCTTACGCAGGTGTTGGTGTCCTATAACATGTCCCTCAACTGATTCACATAAAACTCCTTCGAGAGTATAACTACCCCTCTGCCCTTATCGGCCGGTCTCATAATGATGTCTCTTCTTTCCTCTAATCTCTTAATACATTGTTGGATATAGAAAGGGTTTACATTCTTCTTGGGGGTAACATGTTCAAGATCCCTTAATACAACATTTTTAAATACCTCAAGGTACTGGGTGGAGTTATTCGGAGGATTGAATAGAGACCTATTTCTAAGTCCACTATCCACTCCCCCAGTACTTCCTATTCAAAAAATATTTTTTCACACTCAATTTTCGTATAGATTTGTGAACATTGACGTACATGTCGAACTTGTTGATAGGCCTATTAAGGCCACACTTCAGACCTAAATTGAGAATATTTGTCTCTTTGGGTGTTAATTCCACACCAGTTCGGTTGTATATACCTCCTACTCGGTTTCCTTTCTTCTTCTTTTTTTGGATCTTGGATCCTGCCCTGCAGCCTCTCTTTCTCCTTTCTCGGTCCGATTCCGTAGATACGTATTCGGTTGCCGAGACGGCCACGTCTGCCCCTGAGGCTCCTGATGCTCCCAATTGTACTGGAGGGCCTGATGGTACCAGGAGTCTACTCCCCTCGTAGGAGGTCTCTCCCTCCTGAAGGGTCGACCTCTGCCTCTTTGGCCCCTGCCTCTCCCTAAAAAAATTTGGGTTTGCGTAAATTGTGGGTCATAGGATCCCATGTTTCTTTCTAAAGGTTCAAAACGGTTATTTACCGGTATCGAATATTCAAAGTTCCCAGTTCTAGGGGTTTGTGGGATCCTTTGATTGGCCCTAGAATCACTCCAGCCCCTTGGTGCTCTACCACCAGTAACAGGTCGAACCTCCCTCCTAGGTGTAGGGGTATGCTGGTCGTTCACTCTCAATAGATCAGAACGTCCTGGGATCCCGGGGGTTAGCGGGGCCATACTACTACCAACAGGCTTCTTCTGATTCATAGCTAAGGCACTTTCATTTCGTTGCCATCCATAAATAATTTTGTTGTTAAAGTCAGTTAGATCTCAATGACATTTTTTAACTTTCTTTTTTTGAGTCTCCCTATCAATCTTTTCTATTTTTTTCTTAATCCTATGATTAAAATCAATAACCTTTTGGGACTCTTTCACTGGGTCGAGCTGCTGCTGCAAGTTGCATGCCTGTTCCAAGTGCCGAGCGATGGGTGGACATGCGCAGTACCGCACGCTCATTCGGACACGGCCACACTATAGGACGCACACCTCTCTTGTGCACTACTTACCAAGCCGGGAGGTGACATCGTGGGGCTATTTATTTAACTGACGTGCTGCGCCGCCGGGTCACACCCTCAGTTGAAGTTGTGATGACGAAACGCGTCAGTACGTGACCCAGCGGCATTAGAAAGTGACGTGTGCGTTCCAGCACCAGGAAGAGCAGCAGCGGGCTCACCTGTGAAGTCGGGGCTTGGAGTACTGGCGTGTGGTGATGTACTATTCACTATACAAGCTTTTAAATGTGTACTATGTAAGTGTATTTTATCGGGGGCATTTAATAAAACTGGAAGATTTTATGCTATATTTGGCATTTTTGGTTTTCTTGTATGCCTGAATGAGACAGGGCATCCTTGATAATCTGAAGAAGAAAAGATTGGGCTATTCATTAAGGCGTATTCCTTGCCGGTTTCCGGTAAGTGCAGGTCTTATGGGGAATGTCCACGAGGTGAAGTGTGAAGGTTTATGGCGCACAGTGCAACCTAGAACGTATTCACTTCTTTCTCGGCTTTTCTTTCACGGTGCACTGTTTCTACCCGAATCGTGTTACTACTAGTTACCACTGATCAAGAGTGGGAAGGAGCGCTGCTTCTGTGATACAAATTTCCAACATTGAATATTATTGGACTATTTCTGTATCTGTATTTGAGCTTTTGATATTGACTTTATTTAAGCAGCAGCTCTAACACATATTGGACTTTTTAGCAACTGTTGGCGCTGAAGGATTGTAGAAGGGCTCGTTTAATCTGTTTTTTTTTTTATCACTATTATACAAAACCAATTAAACATATACATGTATTCAAATCTCGCGGAGTTGGAAATGCACATCGTTTCATGTTGCCTTGTTGTAGAAGGCAAAAAGGTACACCTATGCCACACTCTATTTTATGGTAGAGAAGGAAAAGGAAAGGAGGCGTTAAACTAGAGGTAGCACCTCTTAAATCTATAGTATTAGCTAGCAAGTGCCAGCAACCATGATTACCAGTCTACGACTGGGCCTAGAGCATGGGCCTATTGGGGAACGCAGATAGACAAGGTCGGAGAGAAGAGTCTCCGGTCCTCCCTACCCCTCCCGACATATGTAAATGTAGGTGCATGCTATCATAAAATGGCAACATTTCTAGCATTTGAAACTTACAGCTTGAAGCTTAAACCTTTGAACAGAGATATGTTAAGACAAAAATGGCATTTCAACGTATAGTATAGAGAATAAGTTCCTGGGATTGTAGGGCCTGCAGCACCAGGTCTTCTCATATTCCACCATGTGACTGTTCCCCCACCCATATGTTTGTCTCAACCTCAATCACCATGGCACCCCTCTGGCATTCAGTATGGGCTCACCTCGTCTGGATGGGTGCGGTATCCCGCACCAGCGCCATTCCTCCATATCACGTCCATCACCTATGTAACGCTCATCTCGATGTCCAATGCCACACATCAGAGCCCCCCCACCCCCGCAGAGCCACCCGAACCGGGTGCAGTGAGCAGGCAGCCAAAGCCAGCCACAGCACGGCTCCGGGTATCTGGAACTTAGGCCCCCGATACAATCAGTCTTATTTCTAGTTGCTCCGGCACAGGTGTCGGAGGGGGGACCCCAACAAAGGTGTCTCTTACAGCATTGTAGCAGGAGGGTCAGAAGGGGCCCCCGCTGGGGGCGGGGGCATCCAGTATCAAGATCTCCAATGCCGGGTCAGGGTAGGTGGGATACAACAGCCGGGACAATCAGCAATGCAGTAAACTCCCAGGGATCAAGGAAGGGTCCCCGCCAAGAATCCCCCAAGTGAAGATCCAGCACTGCTCCCTGGGAGGGTGTAAGGTCATCCGTGTCACATATATGGGCAATCCTCATCCCCGTCCATCTCCCCCCCCCCCCCGTGGAAGTCTCAGGATGGGGCTCCCGCACCATGGAATTTGCATTAAGTGGATAGCTGGAAACTCCCATAGTGAGCTTGCTGAAGCCTTCCGTTTACATTGCACCACGGTCTGATCAAAGTTCTCTGGTGGTGGGGTCACTCACCTTGCCCCAATATCTACAGCTCTCTAAAACAAAACCTTGTGGTACTGCCTGTTGTCAACTTGTGTATTCAAAAGTCTTAGGAACTATATAGAACTAGTGTTGCATCTTAAAGACAAGGAACTTGGTTATAGTGCTCTTAAAATTGGGCAAGACTACATTTCCCTTGACTCATGTGACCGTTGCTGGCGAGCAGGTTGGGGGACTTGGTTTGGCGGAGGGCCCTGGCGTCCCGCCGGGCAGGGTAATATCGCTAGCCAATTTGGCACCGGGATGGGATCCACACCTAGGAAGGAGAAGAGCGCCCGTAGATCCGCGGGTGTGCGGAGCGTGACGGTATCGGTGGCTCTCCGGAAAGTGGTTGTCAGCGGGTATCCCCATCTGTATGTACAGTCGCTGTCCCTCGCCAGATCTAGCACCGGATGTAGTAGAGCTCTCCTCTGAAGGGTCGAAGTGGTCCGGTAGAATCTTGATGGCCGCTCCATCAAAATCCACTGTTCTCCGTTCCCAAGCTTTGCGGAGGATGCGTTCTTTATGCTGGTATCTGTGTAGCCTGCATATCACATCTCGCAGTCTATTGGGATCCGTTGATCTGGGGCCCAGTACCCGGTGTATCCTGTCCAACTCCAACCCAGGTAATGGCGTCTCCAGCACCTCTTGAAATATGGCCAGTGCTGTCGCGGACAGATCTTCTTCACCCCCTGTTGCCTCTGGCAGGCCGTGCAGTCTTAAATTGTTTCTGCGGCTTCTGTCCTCGAGGTCTTCCAAATGAAGCTGCAGGTCGATCGCTGTTGCTGCTTGGGTAGATTGAGAGTTCTCCAACTGCGCAATCCGGAGCTCCAGTGCCTGTATCAAGGATTCCCCAGAGTCTACACGTTCTGTCAGGGACTGCACATCGGCCCTCACCTCTTGTATGTCTCTGCGGTGGGCCTCCTCCACATGGTGGATCAGCGCTTCTATGTCCTGCTTAGTGGGGAGGGCTCGCAGAAGCGCCTGTATGTCCCCCTCCATCTCGTTGTTTGTGTGGGGGTGAAGGGTGTCCTGCATCTACGGTCTCAATGCTGTCGGAGTATCCTCTAGGAAATCCGACGCAGAGGAGGCTGTGCGTGAGGCTGGATGGTCCGGCATGTCTTGTTCCTCTGCACGTGTGCCACGAAGTGCTGCGACAATGGCGCCTGGCGAGGTCCACGGTGCTCTCTGGAAGAAACGCTGTATTCCTCCCGGGGACACCTTTGAGTGGGGAGTCCGGGTCATTGATCGTGTCCTATACCGTTTCGCCGATAGCATGCCTTAGTATACTGGTGTGGAAGCCGTGTGATCGTCGGGACAAGCAGGGAGAAGCCCAGAGCTCAGTACTAACACGTCCTCACACCGCCATGTCCAGGCCGCACCCCCGTCCCATTACTTTTGGTCCCTTAAAAAGAGGGAGGCACATATACAAACTGTTGTAATTCCTACACCGTTCACTTGATTTGGATGTAAATACCCTCAAATTAAAGCTGAAAGTCTGCAGTTAATGCACATCTTATTTGTTTCATTTCAAATCCATTGTGGTGGTGTATAGAGCCAAAAAGATTAGAATTATGTTGATGTCCCAATATTTATGGTCCTGACTGTAGAAACATAGAAAAGTGACGGCAGAAAAAGACTAATTAGTCTATTGAGTCTGCCCCTTATTATTTTTATTTATTTATTTATTTTGTTTTTTTATTTTCACTTTAACTTTGTTGTCTGACTATAGATTTATGTTTATCCCAAGCATGTTTGAAGCCATTTACTGTTGACTGTCTCACAACCTCTGTTGGTAGTTTATTCCAATCATCAATCACCCTTTCAGTAAAATAATACTTTCTAAGATTAGTTTTGAACTCCCCTCCAGTTAGAGGTCATGTCCCCGTGTTCTTGATTTTAGTTTCATATTGAAAAGACTGCCCTCCTGAACCTTATTCACCCCCTTGATGTATTTAAAGGTTTCAATCATGTCTCCCCTCTCCCTTCTTTCCTCCAGACTGTACATATTAAGTTCCTGAAGTTGCTCTTGATATGTTTTATCCCCCAGACCTTTCACCATTTTTGTTACCCGTCTCTGAACTTGTTCTATCTTATCAATATTTTTTTGAAAGTGAGGTCTCCAGAACTGGACTCAGTATTCTAAGTGAGGTGTCACTAAAGATCTATATAGAGGAATCAGAACCTCCTTCCTCCTGATACTGATCCCTCTACTGATACATCCCAGAATTCTATTTGCTTTTCCCACTGCCTGGTCACAGGCCTGGTTTGTTCAGTTTGCAATCATCTGAAATAAGCACCCCCAAATCTTTTTCTTCTGTAGTGCTGGCTAACACTGTACCCCCAATGCTGTACTCTCTAAGCGGATTGTTCTTCCCTAGATGCATTATTTTACATTTAGAAATATTGAAATGCAGTCTCCACTGCTTTGACCAATCTCCCAGCAATGCCAAATCATGTTCCATGTTACAGACACCTCCAGGGATATCAACCCTATTACACACCTTTGTATCATCAGCAAAGAGACATACCTTTTCCAACAAACCTATAGTTATATCACTTACATAAAGGTTAAATAGAACAGGACCCAGTACAGAGCCTTGTGGTACCCCACTAATGACTGTTTTCTGTTCTGAGTGAACCCCATTTACAACCACACTCTGGGATCTATCCTTTAGCCAACTGCATATCCACTGAACCACCCAAGGGTTAATATAAGTACACAACAGACCAAAGAAGTTTTCTGTTCGCATCCATCAAGTAGTGGCATACTTAAAATAGGCGCCATATATTTTGATCAAATTTTTAAATAGATATAGCTCTTACCTGCAGTGGTAAAAGATGTCCACTACAAGAGAGATCCGTATTATACGGAGAAAAAAGAGGGTAAGTGAAGACATAAAATCTCCTGGTGTAGATAGGCCTGCCAGCCCATTGAACATTTCCAAGGTCAACAATGCCTTGAAAATGTATTCATACCCCTTGCAATTTTCCACATTTTGTAATGTTACAACCAAAAACGTTAATGTATTTTATTGGGATTTTATGTGATAGACCAACACAAAGTGGCAAATAATTGTGAAGTGGAAGGACAATAAATGCTTTTCAACATATTTTACAAATAAATATGTGAAAAGTGTGACATGCATTTGTATTCAGCCCCCCTGAGTCAATACTTTTGTCGAACCACCTTTTGCTGCAATTACAGCTGCGCGTCTTTGGGGATGTCTCTATCGGCTTTGCACATCTAGAGCGTGACATTTTTGCCCATTCTCCTTTGCAAAATAGCTCAAGCTCTGTAAGATTGGATGGAGAGTGTCTGTGAACAGCAATTTTCAAGTCTTGCTACAGATTCTCAATTGAATTTATGTCTGGACTTTGACTGGGCCATTCCAACACATAATTATGCTGTACTCTAAATCATTGCATTGTAGTCCTGGCTGTATGTTTAGGGTCTTTGTCCTGCTGGAAGGTGAACCTCTGCCCCAATCTCAAGTCTTTGGCAGACTCGAACCGGTTTTCTTCTAAGATTGTCCTGTATTTGGCTCCATCCATCTTCCCATCAACTCTAACTAGCTTCCCTGTCCCTGCTGAATAAAAGCATCCCCACAACATGATGCTGCCACCACTATGTTTCACGGTGGGGATGGTTTGGTCAGGGCTATTTGCAGTGTTAGTTTTCCACCACACATAGCGTTTTGCTTTTAGGCCAAAAAGTTCAATTTTGGTCTCAACTGGCCGAACTCCTTCTTGCAAATTTTTGCTGTGTCCCACACATGGCTTCTCACAAACTGCAAACGGGACTTATGTCTTTCTTTCAACAATGGCTTTCTTCTTGCCACACTTCCATAAAGGTCAGATTTGTGGAGTGCACGACTAATAGTTGTCCTGTGGACAGATTCTTCCACCTGGCAACCCCCTGGCTGGCTCCCTCCTGGCAGGAAGGGCCAACTCTAGGAGGGAATTTACTCTCAAATAGTGGATAGTAGCCACTATGGTAAAAAAAGGGAGAGGATGCGGGCCTACAAGAACCAAGTAGCTCACATAAAACTGTCAAGGACAAAACAAAAGTCGCTCAGGCAACGGTAGCCAAATTAGAGAAATTTTCTCACACTCCTTCTGGGTCCCCGGCTAAGGGAGGGCAGCAGCCCCAGACCAAGACGCAGAAAAGCAGTAGCTCCGGCAGGATGAGCCAGGGCCAGCCAACCGTAGATCAGGGTCCAGAAACCAGTGTGGCCAGTGCTACTGGAGGGGGTAATCTTGAATCGCCTATCAGCCTCCCATAATCATCTCCCACAGGACCTTCATTGTTGGAGGTCCTGCAAGCAGTAAATACCTGTAAATCCACCCTATGTGAACTTTCTGAACAAACGAGGGGCATTAGGGAAGAGATTTCCCATATCCGTCACGATATCCAGCAGATACATGAAAGGACGGCAGTGGTGGAGGAAAGGGTTAGCACTTTGGAAGATGAACACAACTTAATTAAAAAGTCACTCCAGGATTTGGGGGAAAAAGTGAAAACGTGTACCTCCAAAATTGATGATATGGAAAATAGGCTCCGGAGGGACAATATTAGAATAGTAGGCATGCCCGAGCAGAGTGAAGGCCCAAAACACCGGGGCATTATTGGAGGAGTGGTTCAAAGAGACTCTGGGGGAGAACATCATGTCCCCCCATTTCTTTATAGAGAGGGCACTTGCCTCTGTCAGGGGGCCATCCTAGACCCTTATTGGCAAAAGTATCTAATTATAGGGACAGGGCCATTATCCTCCAAAAGGCCAGGGAAAAAGGCAACATGTTCTTTAAGGGAGCAAGAGTCTCCATATACCCGGATTTCTCTCCGGATCTCCAAGAGCGCAGAGCTAAGTACATGGAAGTAAAACGCTCTTTATCTCAATTGATGATCAAATACGCTTTATTATATCCTGCACGTCTAAAGATTACTACAGTTGGGGGTATACAATTTTTTGACTCTCCTGTGGGAGCCCAGAGGTGGTTGGAAGAAAATAGAGAAAAGCTGCGAAAAGACCAAGAGGACTAGCAGAACCCCGAGAGGTTAAACAATTAAGAGAGAAACATAAACACTTCGAAAGTATGGCTAATGAACTACGATTAATAGATACAGCATTCTAATAAGGGAAGGGGTTTCTCCTTCCCTGCCTATTTTTTTTTTCTCTTTTCATTTTTTTTAGGTAGGGTTGAGACGCCGCACAAGGGAAGTAGGAGTGCTGGTGTGAGCAGTTCTTAGGGACGAGCAAGAGGCGGGGAGGGGCGGGATGGTTGGGAGGTGTGGGCGAATGAGGGTGGCTCACACAGGGTATGTTTGGTCACAACAAAAGCTCCCAAGGGTAACCTGGCTAGGTTAGGGAGGGTGGGTGAGTGTTTGGAATGTATGTATGGAAGTTTGAAGTTTGAGTTGGGGGTTGATTCCAAAGGAAGGCTAGTAAATGGTTTGCTAGGAAAGCCGGATTTATAAATCTTATATTATTTTTCTATGTTTCACAAGTTTTGCACGATTAAGAAGGGGAAATATAATCGCCCTTCCTGAAGTGTGCTTTTTTATCACAGATAGTATTAAGCACAGAAGGAAAGACACACAAGATATGTATAGAAATTTTTAATAGCTGGATGCACAACATTATCACAATTACGGTAGGCCTCATTTATACACCATTGATTTCACTTGAAATTATTGTAGAATTGTCCACCTTATTACTCTTTCTTCTAGATGAGGATTAAAAGGGTTAAAGTTGCATCATGGAATGTCAGGGGGTTAGGCAGCTCGATAAAGAGATCCGCCGTGTTTTCTTATTTAGATATGCATCATGTGGATGTGCTGTGCCTGCAGGAGACACACTTTACGAGGGGAACTATTCTCTCCCGAGGGGTCAAAGGGTTCCATACCCATTTCCACTCGACTTACTCCTCCTATTCTAGGGGGGTGAGCGTGATGGTGAGGGATGGGGTGCTTTTCTCCTGCAGGCGCAGTAAAGTTGATAAGCACGGTCGGTATATCTTGCTGCACTGCTTGATAGAAAACACAGAAATGATTCTTGCAAACATATACATTCCACCGCCATTTAGTATAGATGCCTTAAATGAGGTTCTGGAATTTACATTAGATAAACCCCATATCCCAATTGTGATAGTAGGGGACTAACGCGGTAACTGATGAGGTCAAGGATAGACTCCCTGCAAGGCCTAATATAACTAGCCAGCTAAAAGGTAAATTCCCTCAGTTCCTGGAGGATGCAGGATGGATGGACGTTTGGAGGTCTCGGAATCCTGGGGCCCGACAATTTTCTTGCCAGTCGTCCACGCTTGCCACCCTCTGCAGGATTGATCTGGTCCTGGGGAATGAACAGGCTTCATATATAATTAATAATATTCTCTACATGCCGAGAGGTCAGATCATTCTCCCTTGCTGTTATCAATAGATCTGGATGGCCAGCAGGTTAAAAGGAACTGGAAACTAGCCCCATATTGGCTGGAATTGTTTGGTGAGGCCGATAGAATCCCGAAAGCATTGGAGGAGTTTATAGAGATCAACAAGGGCACTGCATCGGTGGAAACGACATGGGACGCACTAAAAGCATACCTTCGTGGTCTACTGATAGAGCAGGTTAGCTAGGATTAAAACTGATTCGAAGAGATGGGAGGAGATAGGAAGTTACAAATCCAACCAAAGAAAACCACAAGCTCTTAATAGACCGACAACAGAGTTATAGGTCGGCATTATTTAAGAAAGAGGAGAACAGGAGGCTTTCGGCGAAACAAAAGACATTTGTGGAAGGAGAGCGTGTGGGCAGAATATTGGCCCCCTCGATTAGGACCAATTCCCCCTCCAACACTGTCCCGTTGATACGGCTCTCTGGGGGAGGGATTACCTCACACCCATATGAGATAGTGGAGGAGTTCAGACGGTACTATGAGAACCTCTATAGGGCCCAGGACACGGGACAGGCTGGGAGGGTGGGGGACGTTTTGAGGGAGGTGAGGCTCCCTAGTCTCTCAGACAAAGAGAAGTAGGAGCTGGAGGCACCTATAACATTGGTAGAGATACAAAAGGCAGTAGGGGAGATGGCCGGGCAAAAATCCCCTGGGCCAGATGGGCTACCAATTTAAATTTATAAACGGTATGGAAGCATACTGCTCCCGGAGCTCTTGAGGGTAGCACAAGGGGCCATTAGTAATGGGAGGATCCCCCCCTCAATGAGAGAGGCCACAATTCTAGTCCTGCATAAAGGTAAAGAGCCGTTGGAGACTTCCTCATATAGGCCGATTTCACTGTTGTGCTCTGATATCAAAATCTTAGCGAAAGTTTTGGCCAGTAGGCTAAACAAAGTCATCCAGAGGCTTATTCATCCAGATCAGTCTGGATTTATCCCCCTCCCCCTATCTTTAGGAGGGAGATGTAATTTGATCCGAATGATATGGCTCCCAAAGTTGCTATATATATACTCCATAACTCTCCAATCTGGATTCACAAATATTGGTTTCGTAGAATAGATACGCTGTTTAGAGTATTGATCTGGAAAGGGCGGATACCCAGGATACGGTTGAGTATTCTTCAACTCCAACTAAAGGAGGGAGGGTTAGCCCTCCCCCATCCTGGGAATTATTACCTGGCAGCGCAACTACAGCACCTGTTGGGATGCGGGAAGAGTGGCGGGGTAGATGGGAATAGTCGACTGATGCTGGAATGCACGCCACACGAGATGGTTGTGGAGGCATTGGAGGCACAGTCCTTTGCTCCCGACGCCCCTACGCTAAAATTAGCCATGAAGATCTGGATCCAGGTTAAGAAGCAAATGGGCTATAATGGACTTCTGGAAAATACCCCCCTCTGGGACAATAATCAGTTACAGGAACTACAAGAAATAGGCACGATAAGAGAGTGGAAGAACCTGGGCATCAATTATTTTGCTCAACTATATACAAAAGGCCATATGAAATCATTCACAGAGCTAAGAGAGGTATATGGGATTCCAAAACACTTCTTCTTCAGATACCTCCAGGTTAGGCATGCCATGAGCCAAACTTGAAGAAAGCGCACAAACTGCTGCAGCCAGTGGGGAGGAAGCCTGTAAATGTATCCGGGTGCAAACCTCGGCTCGCCGCCCTGCACAGTAAGAAAAAAACGGTAAAGCAGCACTCCACAGACAAATATAAAGCTTGCAGTTTTATTGTATCAGGCAATGCAGGTACAGATATGCAGGTAGACGCGTTTCACTCGTCCATAGCGAGCTTAATCATTACAAAGGACATAGTGCTAGTACCCCACCTCTTATGGAGGTGCTCGTCAAACAAGCACCACCCACACAGGTGAGTAACATTATCATGTGAGTACACTGATTGCAAATTAAAAGCATTTTGATGTAAGACTACAAATGTTAAAACAAAAATACATTACAACAATATATCTCCAATCACTAACAATGAATACTCACAAAAACAATTTGTTCTACAGAATATTGGACTTCCCCAGATTATGCTATCATACATAAAAGCACTATACTCCTCCCCTCGCGCTAGGGTCCGTGTCAATGGCCACCTGTCGAACGCCTTTGAACTACATAATGGTACCAGACAAGGCTGCCCTTTATCTCCTCTTTTGTTTGTCCTGACCTTAGAGCCCCTTTTAAACAAAATAAGACTAAATTCGGACATTAAAGGAATACACATAGCAGATCACACATATAAAGTAGCGGCCTTTGCTGACAACCTCCTGTTGTTCCTGTCTGAGCCCCTCATATCCATCCCCAACCTACTTAAAGAACTGGAACAATTCCAATTAATATCTAACCTCAAAATTAATTATTCAAAATCATCCGCCCTGAATATAACCCTCCCACAGGAAACCGTCCATCAATGTCAGAATAACTTTCCATTTAAATGGGCCAAAGATTCCATCACATACTTGGGCATCAAACTTCCCCACTCACTATCAAATCTCTTTCAATACAATTTTGCACCCATTCTAAAAGAGACAAAAGAAGACCTTAAAAGATGGAACGCTCTCAATGTGTCATGGTTCGGAAGAGCTTCCCTTATCAAAATGACGATCCTTCCCCGCTTTTTATATCTCTTCCAGACTATCCCCATCAAAATCCCTAACTCTTTCTTCCAATTCTTCCGACAATCATGCTCCTCTTTTATATGGCGAAATAGTCAACCCAGAATCAAATTCGATAAATTAACCTTACCTAAAAGCAAAGGTGGACTAGCGATCCCAGACCTCCGTCGCTATTATTGGGCAACTCATCTCACAAGAATTGTAGACTGGAATATTCATAAACATGTAAAGGATTGGGTGTCACTTGAGCACTCCAGTTCTCTGCAAAAATTGAACACAGCACCCTGGTTACAACCGCAACACATTAATCCCTTACTTAGACAACACCCTCTTATAGGCCCAACCATAGCTATCTACCACAATGCACTCAAAAAATCTAATCCAAATCCTTGGATAAGCCCCTTAACCCCTCTAAGGGAAAATCCTGATTTCCCCCCAGGTATGAGCAAATTTTTTCTTACTAACATCTGGCCAGAAAATGAAATACTTGCACATCACTTCTTCTCTGGTACCTCACTCATTTCTTATGAAGATCTAAATGCCAACCTATATCCCAAAAAACTGCCTTTATGGACATATATGCAAATTAGGAATTTCCTCACTAAAACTTCTAACACCAAGCAGTGGATGAAAAAACTCACCACCCTTGAGGACCTTTGTACTAAGAAATCTCCACAGACACTTAATATCAACTCTTTACTCTAACACTTTTACAGAAGAGATAGCACTCTCTGACTACAACCGCACCAAATGGGACCAAGACTTAAATCTATCATTATCTCAGGATGATTGGAAACTTATTTACTCTTACGCACACAAAGGCTCCCTCAATGTAGCTACACAAGAGTGTAATTATAAGATTATCTCGAGATGGTACAGAACTCCAGAACTGCTAAATAAATTCGCATCCTCTATTCCCAATAGATGCTGGCGATGTGATGCGGAAGAAGGATCCTTCATACACATCTGGTGGTCTTGTCCCCAGATCCAGACTTTTTGGCGAATGGTACATGATACCATCACAAATGTCACCAAAGAAAATATTGAATTCTCACCTGCACTCTACCTGCTCCACTACACATCAACACCAAAAAACAAACATCTAAAATCATTAACAATGTTTATGATTAACGCTTCCAAACACTGTATTCCACACCATTGGCGCTCCACTACCATTCCAACGAGAAAGGAATGGTTCAGTAGATTAGACTATATCGAAAAAATAGAAGAACTCATCAGCATCTCCAACAAAACCCTTATTAAGTTCTCAAAGACATGGTACAATTGGCAACAACATAAGAAGTCTAATTCCCTCTCAATAGACAACACCTAATCTCCTACTCTCATAGAGTGTCCAACTACTGATTCCAATTACAGTCTGGTTGTGTGGGTGAAAAGGGGGGTTCGGCAGATCTGCACCCCTCCCCACAAGCCTCTTCTTTTCTTCCCCACTCTTATATCTCACACATACCCTTATCTTTCTGAACTGAATAGATACACGATACCTATTAAGTTGCTTCCCACCCTAAGATACCTTGGTATACACAGCCCTCTTTAATCTTTTTTAGCCACAAAATAAACACTTACTCATTAGGTCTTTTCTTATTAAATGGATTCTATCAACCATTATTCCTTTATAGAAGAAACGTGTTTTCATTATCTGTTTTTATCCAGAAGGTTGTACTCCTTAAATGTAATTATCGTCTTCTATTGTACAACAAAGCATTCTTTTGTGTATAAATGTTCTATACATTTGTATGTAACCTTTTGCTGAATAAAACTTTATGAAACAAAAAAAAAAAACAATTTGTAACAGAAAACACAAAATTTAAAAGAGGAGACAAATAAGCAAAAAAGAAAAAAGAACAAAAAATTCAATACAATATATATATATATGTGTATACATATGTACGTATTAGGTAGATCAACCAGGACCACCCCCATATATATCTCTCCTCATATTAAACATAGAAAAGTGACGGCAGAAAAAGACTGAGTAGTCAATCGAGTCTGCCCCTTTTTATTTATTTATTTATTTATTTATTTATTTTTTTACATTAACCTTGTTGTCTGACTATGGATTTATGTTTATCCCAAGCATGTTTGAAGCCATTTACTGTTGACTGTCTAACTTTGGAAATTTATGTAGTTCCCCCACTTATTCCAAGTCCTCCCGTCAGAAAAGTTATACTTTGGTTTTAGTTCTTGTGCCCCTGTACTGGAGTTTGATTGACCCCCCTTCAAGTTTTGATTAGAATCTTTCATAATAAAATGACTTTCCCACCAACTACTAACCTTATTTGATGGTTGTCTCCAACACTCTGTCAGTTGTCATTTACCGAAGTTTGTACGAACCCTATTTGTATTTAGGTATCAGTCTGTTGTTCCAATTACATTTTTTTATTTATTTATTTATTTATTTATTTATTTATTTTGTATAGTTCTCGCTGAAGTCCTTGAATTATACATGTCAGACCTCCTTTCTTCCCTCTCCCCTCTGTACTAACTTTGGAAATTTATGTAGTTCCCCCACTTATTCCAAGTCCTCCCGTCAGAAAAGTTATACTTTGGTTTTAGTTCTTGTGCCCCTGTACTGGAGTTTGATTGACCCCCCTTCAAGTTTTGATTAGAATCTTTCATAATAAAATGACTTTCCCACCAACTACTAACCTTATTTGATGGTTGTCTCCAACACTCTGTCAGTTGTCATTTACCGAAGTTTGTACGAACCCTATTTGTATTTAGGTATCAGTCTGTTGTTCCAATTACATTTTTTTATTTATTTATTTATTTATTTATTTATTT
>BLSH010324803.1:118216-130123 GCA_018402905.1 Glandirana rugosa | reverse complement strand
CCTAGATGAACAGTTTCCTGGAAAGTGGATTGGTCGTCGTGGGCCAGTTGAATGGCCCCCAAGGTCTCCCGATCTGACCCCCTTAGACTTCTATCTTTGGGGTCATCTGAAGGCAATTGTCTATGCTGTGAAGATACGAGATGTGCAGCACCTGAAACTATGAATACTGGAAGCCTGTGCTAGCATTTCTCCTGCGGTGTTGCTATCAGTGTGTGAAGAGTGGGAGAAGAGGGTTGCATTGACAATCCAACACAATGGGCAGCACATTGAACACATTTTATAAGTGGTCAGAAACTTGTAAATAACTCATGAAAGAATAAAGTTACGTTAAAACCAAGCACACCATTGTTTTCTTGTGAAATTCCCAATAAGTTTGATGTGTCACATGACCCTCTTCCTATTGAAAAAACAAAAGTTGGATTCAAAATGGCCGACTTCAAAATGGCCGCCATGGTCACCACCCATCTTGAAAAGTTTCCCCCCTCACATACGAATGTGTTGTTGGGGTACCCTTTTCATAGGTCAGATAGACTGATAGCCCTGCCCGGGTTGATCCTCGTCTCAGCGAGCTCGGAGATCGATTCGGTTGAACAGAACACAAGACAGGCAGTGGTGTTGTTCAGAAAAGATCTGATAAGTGCTTTTATTTTCTCCGTTTATATAGTTTTTTTCTGCTAATCAGAAATACATAAAATGAAACATTTCTCATAACAAATGCAACGAAGACCATAACAGGAATGATAGTCAAAATACATGACGAGAATGGACCTTGGCTAGCAGATAAATAAGCGTCATTTCGGGGAAATAACATGTTTTGCTCAAACTTGCTTATCTGGTGAGAAATGTGTGTGAGAACTTCTATACAAAACTTTTTAACTAGTTTAAAATGACTGCTGTAAAACAAAATGGAACTGAACAGGTATAGCAAATTACTTCATATTATTTCATGTGCCACAAACAGGAAGTTAATATCACCAACCATTCCCATTTTATTAAGGTGTATCCATATAAATGGCCCACCCTATAGACTATATGGCTGTTTAATCTATGCCCTAGGTACAATCTTTATGGCATACATACTTTCGGTATGATTTTTTGGACGTAGGTTAAATAGTAAGTGGGGGGTTTGATTTGCATCAATAAAATACATTGTCATGCAGGTTTTTACATGTGCATAGATTAACAGTGGATATGTATTATGAGGTTTGTTTTTTGGAATTGGAGAGGATACACATGTATCACCTGTAATACGAGGATAGACATGAGGGTGTCTTTCGGCTGACATACTTGATTGCATTGCTCTTTCTGCTCACTAGTCGGTCTGTGTATGGACGCTTTTTTTGTTTCCTCGGTTTCTTTTTCTTCCTTCCTCTTTTCTCTCTGTTTCCCCTGTCCATCAATTTAGGATGCAATTGGCCATATAGATGATAATAGAGCCTCGTAGCATAAAATATATTACCAGGCAGGTTTTTACACGTGCATTGACTGGTAGTTTTTATGCTTTATGAGGCTTGCTTTTTTGAAAGGTTGAGAGGATATACATGTATCACCTACAATATGAGGAGAGATATATATGGGGGTGGTCCTGGTTGATCTTCCTAATATGTACATATGTATACACATATATATATATATTGTATTGAATTTTTTGTTCTTTTTTTTTCTTTTTTGCTTATTTGTCTCCTTCTCTTTTAAATTTTGTGTTTTCTGTTACGAATTGTTTTTGTGAGTATTCATTGTTAGTGATTGGAGATATATTGTTGCAATGTCTTTTTGTTTTAACATTTGTAGTCTTACATCAAAATGCTTTTAATTTACAATCAGTGTACTCACATGATAATGTTACCCACCTGTCTGGGTGGTGCTTGTTTGACGAGCACCTCCATAAGAGGTGGGGTACTAGCACTATGTCCTTTGTAATGATTAAGCTCGCTATGGACGAGTGAAAGGCGTCTACCTGCATATATGTACCTGCATTGCCTGATACAATAAAACTGCAAGCTTTATATTTGTCCGTGGAGTGCTGCTTTACCTGTTCTTTCTTAGGCATGCCATGACCAAACAGTTCAAAAACTCAGAGGCGGAATTAGGTGTTATGCCCATCTTACAGACAGTGATAAGAACAAGTTGTAGTAAAGGCTTGATCTCGAAACTGTATGCAAGTTTGGGAAAGGAGTTGGGAGGACAAAGGGAAATTTTTTCCCTAAAAGCAAGGTGGGAGAAAGACGTCGGCCCCTTGACTGAGGAACAATGGAGAGAAGTGTTGGGGTCATGTTTACAGGTCTCGATGGCCCCCTCTCAGAGGGCATCACAGCTGTTCTTGTTGCACAGGGCATACTATACCCCTCAAAGACTCTACAGCTTCGGAAAAAGGCAAGACGATAAGTGCCCTAGGTGCCGACACATGGGCGACCTCCTGCACATGATGTGGAGGTGCCCGAAATTGTACAGATACTGGGAGGGGATAGTGAACACCATCAGTTTAATATTTAGAGTTAATTTGAAACTAGATGCCAAGCAATGTATCCTGAGTGGAGCAGGAGATCCCATTCAGCCTATAGTTCATAGTTGCCTCTTCCAAGCGAGGAGATTGATCACTCAAAAATGGCAGGCGACAATCCCCCCCTCACTTGAAGAATGGAAAAAAAACTATAGATGAAACATTGTGGAAGGAAAGGGGAATGTACATTAAGAGAGGTCATTTCTCCATGTTTAAAAAAAGATGGGACCCCTGGCTAACTAATAGGGGTTATCCCCCCTGAGATGATATGCAACTAGAAAATTAAACGTAAACAAGCCCTAGGAATGATGTAAACAGACACGTTATGGAGTGGGAAAGGAGAGGATTTAGGTTAGGATTTCCGGCCCTTAGAATATGAGTGTATGTGTATGAGTGCATGGGGCAGGTGCGGGGGGGTGGGGACTAATGGGGGTGGCAGATAGGGGCATCAATGTAGCAATCAGTATTCTCTTCTTTTTCTTTTCTTCCCCCTTTTTGTAGAGCGCTTTGTTCCCCCCGCTTTGGTAACCAGATATAAATGATAAAAATCTGTAAAATAATCAAGCACAAGTAATAATAATGAGAAAAAGAAAATGAGGTGAAAAGGGGGAAAAAGGGAAGAAAATACCACAATGATGTGACTAAGGAAGGATTTCCTAAGAAGTGATAAGTCGCAAATGATCTCCGAAGTGGTTAACTGAGTGGTAAAAAAAAAAAAAAAAAGGTTCCCTAACAAACCTCTGAGGGCTTCACAGAACAGCTGTATTTATACCAAGATTAAATTACACACAGGTGGATTTTAATTTACTTATTAGGTGACTTCTTAAGGCAGTTGGTTCCACTAGATTTTAGTTAATGGTAGCAGAGTAAAGGGCGCTAAATACAAATGCACACCACACTTTTCAGGTATTTATTTGTAAAAAAAATTTAAAAACCATTTATCATTTTCTTTAGACTTCACAATGATGTGCCACTTTGTGTTAGTCGATCACATAAAATCCTAATAAAATACATTCACGTTTTTGGTTGTAACATGACAAAATGTGAAAAATTTCAAGGGGTATGAATACTTTTTCAAGGCTGTGTGTGTGTGTCTATCTGTGCTCAAGTTTACATACACTGGCAGAATTTGATTTCTTGGCCATTTTTCAGAGAATATAAATTATAACACAAAACTCTTGGTTAGTGTTTAGCTGAAGCCATTTATTATCAATCAACCATGTTTACTCTTTTTAAATCATAATGAAAACAGAAACTACCCAAATGACCCTGATCAAAAGTTTACATACCCTGATGATTTTGGCCTGATTACATGCACACAAGTTGACACAAAAAAAAGTTTGAATGGCTATTAAAGGTAACCATCCTCACCTGCGACCTGTTTGCTTGTAATCAGTGTGTGTGTATAAAAGGTCAATGAGTTTCTGCACTCCTGACAGACCCTTGCATCTTTTATCCAGTGCTACACTGACGTTTCTGGATTCTGAGTCATGCTGAAAGCAAAAGAATTGTTAAAGGATCTGCAGGAAAAGGTAGTTGAACTGTAAAAAACTGAAAATGGATATAAAAAGATATCCAAGGAATTCAGAATGCCAATCAGTAGTCTTCAAACTCTAATCAAGAAGTGGAAAATGATGGGTTCTGTTGAAACCATACCATGGCCAGGTAGAGCAACTACAATTTCAGCCACAACTGCCAGGAAAATTGTTCAGGATGTAAAGAAAAACCCACAAATAACTTCTGGTGAAATACAGGACTCTGGAAACATGTGGTGTGGCTGTTTCAAGATGCACAATAAGGAGGCACTTGAAGAAAGATAGGCTACATGGTCGAGTCGCCAGAAGAAAGCCATTACTATGCAAAGTATCCCGCTTACAATCCGCCAAACAGGACAGAGTCAGGCTTCAAACCTTCTGGCAGAAAGTCATTTGGAGTGATGAGACCAAAATTTAGCTTTTTTGCCCCAACCATAGACTCTACATTTGTAGAGGAGTCAACAATGCTTATGATGAAAGGTACACCATTCCTACTGTGAAACACGGAGGTGGATCACTGATGTTTTAGGGATGTGTGAGCTACAAAGGCACAGAAAATTTAGTCAAAATTGATGGCAAGATGAATGCAGTATGTTATCAAAAAATACTGGAGGAATATTTGCATTCATCAGCCAGGAAGCTGCACATAGGACATACTTGGACAGTCTAACATGACAATGATCCAAAACACAAGGCCAAGTTGACCTGGCATTGGCTACAGCAGATTAAAGTGAAGGTTCTGCAGTGGCCAACTCAGTCTCCTGACCTCAATATCATTGAGCCACTCTGGTGAGATCTCAAACGTGCAGTTCATGCAAGACAGCCCAATAATTTCTAGGAACTGGAGGCTTTTGGCCAAGAGGAATGGGCAGTTTTACTATCCGAGAAGATAAAGAGCCTCATCCACAAATACCACAAAAGACTTCAAGCTGTCATTGATGTTAAAGGGGGCAATACATGGTATTAAGAACTGGGATATGTAAACTCTTGATCAGGGTCATTTGGGTAGTTGTCATTATGATTTAAAAAGCGTAAACGCAGTTGATTGATAATAAATGGCTTCAGCCAAACACTAACCACGAGTGAAAGAAACGTTTTTGTGTTATTCATATTCTCTGAAAAATGGCCAAGAAATCATAAATTCTGCCAGGGTATATAAACTTATGAGCACAACTGTATACACTGATCAGCCATAACATTATGACCACCCACCTAATATTGAGTATGGCCCCCTTTTGCTAAAACAGCCTTGACCCATTGAGGCATGTTCACCAAAGTAACATCCACATGAATGGCAGGACTCAAGGATTCCCAGCATAACATTGCCCAAAGCATCACACTGCCTCTGCCAACTTGCCTTCTTATACCACATCCTGGTGCCATCTCTTCCCCAGGTAGGGGACACACACACGCACCCGGCCATCTCCATGCTGTAAAAGAAAACATGATTCATCAGACCAGACCAACTTCTTCCTTTGCTCCGTAGTCCAGTTCTGATGTTCGTGTGACCATTGTAGAAGCTTTTGGCTGTGGACATGGGTCACCGTGTACTTCACAGCCCCGTACACAACAAACTGCGATGCCCATTTCTCTTTCGTTCGTCCACAGGCACAGCGACTCTTAGGACTAAGTGGGTTATACTGCCCTCCTCAGGAGTTTACTAGGCAGAACAGGCAGTTCTAACAGCAAAAAGAACAGCAACAGGCACAGCCCCTCCCAGGGGGCTGTCCCCACTGGCAGATAACCCCACACCCAGCTTTGCTGGCTCAGTTTTTTCTTCCTAGTGCAAGGAGTTAGACCTAGGCTCCCTGTTGGGATCTGTGGTACCTCTCTGTTCCACTTCGGCTGTCCTGGGACAGCCTCACAGATGAAGACTACAATCAAGCAGCCGTGCTGGGTGACAGGCTGGTTCTTGGATCCAGGTAGTCTCCCCAGCCGGCCATCACGCGTTAGACCGGATGCTTTGCACTGGGTCAATTGCGACTGGCCCCGACCGGATGGGGTGGCCCTGCGGGTTAAATGCCACGCCATTGCACGCTGTGTGCCCAGGGCCTACAGCTCCCTCCGGCCTAGCCGTGAGAGTGTAAGCTGTCTCGGGTGGGATCCCCCGCACCGCCCGACTAGATGGGGTAAGTACGTCCCCCCTTCCCTTCGGGGGGAGCGCAGTGGGTGGTCTCCCCCCTCCTCTTCGCTCGTGCCCTTCCCCCACCCCTCCAGTACCCCTCTATTGCACCCCCCCTCCCCCTCACCGGGGCTCCCAAGGCGTAATGGGTGTATGGGCCCTAGCTGGTCCCCCTGCGCCTCACCCCCTGCCCCCCCCTTGCCTTGTGCTCGGGGGTCGGGATGGTCAGCGGCCATTTTGCCGACGCTCGGCCGCCATTTTCTTGTAGTCGGCCGCATTTTACATGCAGGGGATCATTCGGTGGCCATTTTGGTGTAGCCGCGGCGCTATTACACGAGGTTTCGGCCTCTAGTGTGCATCGGCGGCCATTTTCCTGTGGTTTCTACACGTGGAATGCCTGTGTGTGCTGAGGGGCGGTCCTGGCCGTTTTCTGGCCCCGATTTACCCCCCAGCATGGCACGGATCTCCCTGGCGGCGGACAGCAGCAGGAAGCGGCTCGGGTGGTGAGTCCCCCTGGGGTGCCCACTGTGGCAAGCCTTGCGCAGGTGGGGGGTGCAGTGGTCTCCTGGCAATAGGCCTCATTTTTCTGGGGCGGCCAGGGTGGGTGACAGTATGGCAGCCGACGCGGGTGCTTCCCCACCGGACCTCTCGGTGCCTGCAGCCAGCACCTCAGGGGTCCCTTCCCTTGTAGACGCCATGTCCACGGTTCTGGAGACGTTCGTCTCCCAGGTAGAGTCGCTATGGAATCGCAGGGATGCCAAAACGCTTTACTTGCCCCCCCTTCTTCTGGGGAGGCCTCTGACCCCGAGGGGGGCGCCTCCATTGCGGGGACCCCCCTTGAGCTGTCAGACAACGAGATCCCAGATGCCCCTGATAGCGGGGATGAGTCTGAGGCGTCCTCTGCTGCGCGCGAGAAGGCTCTTGTAGACGCTCTGATCACCTCAGTGCGTGAGACCCTGCAACTGGAAGAAGCAGCGGGACCCTCTCAGAGGGTGCCCGTACCCTTCAGGTCACATAGACCGAGCCCTGCGGCTAAGGTCTTTAAGTATGTGGATTTTCTGGATAAGTCTGTTTATAGGGACTGGGCTCGGCCCCAGAGCTCCCTTCTCATTCCGAAGCGCTTCGCTGTGCGTTATCCCTTTGAGGATAGATTGTTGAAGAAGTGGGCATCACCCCCCGTGGTTGATCCCCCTGTGGCCTGCCTGAGTAAGGCAACCACCATCCGGTGGAAGGCACGCCGTCCTTTAAGGACCCGGCTGACAGGAAGGCTGAAGCTTACGTTAGATCCCTCTTTGTTCTAACGGGGTCTGCCATGTGGCCCATTGTGGCTTCTGTCCTGGTGTCGCAAATGCTCACTGAGTGGGCGAAGCTGCCACACAGCGAGTTACGCAGGCATCTCCTGAGTGTGTGTATCTTGCAGATCGCATGATCCAAGGGGCTCCGTATCTGTGCGATGCAGCCCTGGACGCGGCCCCCCTGATATCCAAGGCGTCCGCGGTCTCGGTGGTGGCCAGACGGTGGCTTTGGCTGAAGTGTTGGTCTGCGGACCAGGTTTCTAAGAAGGCCCTGGCGGACTTGCCTTTCCGGAGGGGTGGCTCTTCGGTGACCCCTTTGATGAGATGATCAAAAATCTCACGGGAGGGAAGAGCACCTTCCTCCCAGAGTCTACGAGTAGTTCGGACCCCCGTCGCCGACAGGGTCCCTCCTTTCCGGGCCTTAGGCGGCCTTTTTGTCCCTTCCTTTCCTCTGGCAAGGGTTAGCAGCCCACCAGGGCCCCCGCGGGTGGACAGAAGCGCCCCTGGCCGCGTAAGCACGCCAAGCCAGAGGACAAGGTCTCCTCCGCATGGAGGGTTGCCCCCGCCCGGTGTTTGGGTGGGGGGACGTCTCCTGGGGTTCACAGACAGGTGGTCCCCCTGCATCTTGGACCGCTGGGTGCTCGAGGTGGTCTCCTCGGGGTACAGAATAGAATTCTGTTCCCGCCCCCCAGACAGGTTCTTTGCCTCCAACCTGCAGCTGCCTGCGGGCCCTTTTCGGGACTGTGTAGGACCTGCTGGGTCAAGGGGTGATTGTTCCCATTCCACGGGTGGAACGTTCCCATGTGTTTTATTCAAAACTTTTCGTGGTTCTAAAGAAGGACGGGGTTCATCCCATCCTGGACTTGAAGGACCTCAACAAGTTTGTGCGGGTCTGCCGGTTTCGGATGGAGTCGGTCCGCTCGGTAGTGGCGGCCCTGCACCAGGGCGATTTCCTGGCCTCCCTCGACATCAAAGATGCATACCTGCACGTTCCCATCTGCTCCCAGCACCAGCGCTTCCTGCGCTTTGCGGTTGGGGAGGATCACTACCAGTTCATGGCCCTCCCGTTTGGCCTGGCATCGGCGCCCTGGGTTTTCACCAAACTGCTGGCCCCGGTTCTGACTCTGCTGAGGCAGAGGGGCATCGTGGTGGTGGCGTATCTGGACGACCTTCTCCTGCGAGCGGAGTCGGCTCCAGCACTCAGGGACAATGTGACGATCATCCTGCACACTCTTGCAGGAGTTCGGATGGGTGATCAACCTCCCGAAGTCGGTTCTGATTCCGTCTCACCGCCTGGAATATCTGGGGCTGATCCTGGATGCAGCCCAGGCGAAGGTTTTCCTTCCGACAGCCAAGCGGCAGACGCTTCAGTCAGCGGTTCTGTCCCTGCTGTCCCAGAAATGGGCCTCACTCCGGTTTTGCATGCGGGTCCTGGGCCTTATGGTGGCCTCCTTCGAGGCGGTCCTTTACGCTCAGTACCACACCCGGGTTCTGCAACGGGAGATTCTCCTGAGATGGGACAGGTCCCCATCTTCCCTGGATCCGGTGATCAGAATGGATCACCCAGTGAGGGCCTCACTGCTCTGGTGGCTGCGGTCCCCGGCTCTTCGATCGGGGAAGTCCTTCCTCCCCCTTCACTGGACAGTGATCACGATGGACGCCAGCCTGACAGGCTTGGGTGGAGTCCTGGGGCTGCTCTCAGCCCAGGGACGGTGGTCTCCGGAGGAGTCTTATCTCCCGATCAACCTCCTGGAATTGCAGGTGATTTGGTGCTGCCTTTCCCATTGGATGTCGAGACTGCACGGGTGCCCTGTCCGGATTCAGTCAGACAATGCCACGGTCGTGGCATAAGTGAACCACCAGCGCCGGATGAGAAGCTCGGCTGCAGCCTCGGAGGTAGCTCCCATCCTGCGGTGGGCAGAAAGCCACGTTCCGGCAATCTCTGCTGTCCACGTACCGGGCATAGAAAATTGGCAGGCAGACTATCTCAGTCGTCAGCGCTTGGACCAGGGAGAGTGGTCCCTGCACCAGGAGATGTTTCATCAGATTTGTCTGAGATGAGGTGTCCCGGACGTGGACTATCGTCCGTCTCAATCGGAAGGTGCGGACCTTTGTGAGCAGGACAAGGGACCCTCTAGCGGATGTGGCGGATGCTCTTATAGCTCTGTTGGCTTGGTATCGGCTCATCTATGCCTTTCCTCCTCTGAAACTGCTTCTGCGCAGAATAGAAGCGGATGGTTTACCGACCATTCTGGTAGCTCCAGATTTGCCATGGCGTCCTTGGTACACAGACGTAGTACGGATGGTGGTGGACGTTCCCTGGTGGCTCCTGCTTCGCGAGGATCTTCTGTCCCAGGGACCCATCCTGCATCCTGCTTTACCCTCTCTGGCTTTAACGGCCTGGCTATTGAATCCCAGGTGTTGAGGGATCGAGGGGTCTCAGACTCGGTGATTCCTACCATGTTGAAGGCCCGTAAGGCCACTTCACGTAGGATTTACCACCGCACCTGGAAGGCTTACATCGCCTGGTGTGAAGCCGGGGGGTGGAATCCTCGTTCTTTCTTGGTGTCTCGAGTTCTGGCCTTCCTACAGAAGGGCATCGACCAGAAACTGGCATTGAGCACTATCAAGGGTCAGGTTTCTGCTTTGGCAATCTTTTTTCAGCGTCCTTTGGCGACGCATTCATTGATTCGTACTTAAATGCAAGGGGTTCGACATGTCGCCCCCCCAGGTACGTTCGCCTTTGGCGCCATGGGACCTCAATTTGGTCCTCTCGGTACTTCAGAAGCCGTCCTTTGAAAATATCAGGGAAATCTCTCTGCAGTTGCTTTCGCAGAAAGTAGCTTTTCTGGTGGTTATCACATCCGCTCGACGGGTGTCTGAGTTGGCGGCTCTGTCTTGTAGGTCTCCTTATCTGGCCCTACATAGGGATAAGGCGATCTTGCGCCCGTCTCCTTCCTTTTTGCCAAAGGTGGTGTCATCCAACCACATCAATGAGGGCATTGTCCTTCCTTTTCTATGCCCCCACCCGTTTCACCCTAAGGAGGTTGCTTTGCACTCCCTGGATGTTGCTCGGGCCCTGCCGGTGTATCTGGCGACTACGGCCTCCTTTCGGAGGTCAGACACTCTCTTTGCCGTGGTGGATGACCCACGCAAAGGTTTGGCTGCCTCATCGGCTACTATCTCACGTTGGATTAGACAGGTGATGACCCGAGCCTATGCTTTACGGGGAGCCTCCTTTTCCGGTTACGGCTCATTCTACCAGGGCGATTAGCACTTCCTGGGCTTTCGGTCATCAGGCGTTTGTGTCTCAAGTGTGCAAGGCGGCTACTTGGACCTCTGTGCACACCTTCTCAAAGTTTTACAAAGTTACCGTAAAATCCCTTTCTCTGAGTTTGTCGACAGGCACAGCACCTATCCCTCTGGATGTTGCACTGCTTGTTACGAACTGAGCCAGCAGAGCTGGGTGTGGGGTTATCTGCCAGTGGGGACTGCCCCCTGGGAGGGGCTGTACCTGTTGCTGTACTTTTTGCTGTTAGAACTGCCTGTTCTGCCTAGTAAACTCCTGAAGAGGGCAGTATAACCCACTTAGTCCTAAACTTAGTCTAGACTCGCTGTGCCTGTCGACAAACTCAGAGAAAGGGATTTTACGGTAAGTCAAAAAATCCTGTTTTTTTTTTTTCTGCTTTCACCACATCAACTTCATGGACAACATGTTCACGTGCTGCCTAATATATCCCACCAATTTGCAGATGCCATTGTAATGAGATATTCCCTTTCTTTCAGTGGTCATAATCTTATGGCTGATCGGTGTATATGTATTAACCGCTTAACAACCGCCCCATAGACAATTGACGTCTACAGGGCGGTTGCTTAATTCTGGGAGGACGTCTATTGACGTCCTCCCAGAATCGCGGTTCCCGCGCGCCCCCTGGGGCGCGCACACGGGAACTTCCGTGACCGTCGGGTCCGGGGGACCCGACTGATCACGGATCCCGGTGAATGGCCGCTGTGCGCCGGCTTGTCTCTCCTCTCCGCACCGATCGGTGCAGTGTGAGAGGAGAGAGGGGGGAGAGAGGAGGTGCTGCAGCGCTGTGGGCAATGTGCAATGCCCACAGCGCTGCCTCCTCTCTGTTCGGCCGCGTGTCGCCGGTAAGTGGCCCTAGGCACTAGTCAGCCCAGGGGGCCTGGGCTGCCAGTGCCTTCAAGGGCACACGCGCGGGGTCCCCCGCGCGCCCTTGGCGCTAAGACCCTCCTGCAGTTATCTGCAGGAGGGTCTTAATTCGTTGGCGGGACATCTGCAGTTAACAGATACCCCGCCAACAATTCGCCAATTATGTATATGTGGCTAGTCGGTATTCTAATACTGGTGACTTTCTTTCCCTTATAGAGTAATGTTACCGTAGACGTTTAACCACCCTATATAATCCGTCGTGCACTTGTACAACAGGTACT
>BLSH010324803.1:96481-116490 GCA_018402905.1 Glandirana rugosa | reverse complement strand
TCAGTGATTGGCACCATAACTTGTAGGCTCTATAACTTTCACAGAGACCAAATAATATACACTAATTTGTTTTTTTTTTACCAAAGATAGGTAGCAGTATAAATTTTGGCCAAAATTTATGAAGAAAAATTACTAATTTGCAAAATTTTATAACAGAAACGAAGAAAAATTCATTTTTTTACAAAATTTTCGGTCTTTTTTTAATTATAGCGCAAAAAATAAAAAACCCAGAGATGATTAAATACCACCAAAAGAAAGCTCTATTTGTGTGAAAAAAAGGACGCAAATTTCATATGGGTACAATGTTGCATGACTGAGTAATTGTCATTCAAAGTGTGAGAGCGCTGAAAGCTGAAAATTGGTCTGGTTGTTAAGGGGGTTTAAGTGCCCAGTTGTCAAGTGGTTAAAGATCAATGCCCTGGACTAAGTCAGCCCTTCTCCCCCTGGATGGGGAGGTGCACTCACAAATCAATACATATTACCCGGTCCCTGTGGTCCAAAAATTTTAATACCTAGGTATAATAATATCCCCCTCAATACTAGACTTTTGTAGACTCTACGTCCAGCTATTGCTGGTGGGATTCATGGACAGGGTTAGGATCTGGAATAAACTTTGGCTGTCGGTGGCGGGTAGGGCCAATTTAATTAAGATGTTATTGATGCCCCAATTGTTGTATTACCTGCACAATTCCCCAGTGGTGATCCCCCTAAAGATCTTTCGAGTGGTCAATACCATTTTTAGATCTCTACTATGGAAGGGAGGAACATTGCGCATTAAACTTGAGAAATTGCAGAAAACGAAGGATGCGGGGGGGTTAGCGGTGCCAAACCCATGGTTATATTACTTGGCCTCCCAGCTCCAACATTTTGTGGGCGGGATGACACAGGAGGTGACAAGTGCCACATTGAATATAATGTTATACCACACGAAGGCGACCTCACTTCCGGAGGGACTATAGGCACTAAGATTTTCTATGTCTAACAAACAATTCCCAATGTATCGGCTGCTCCAAAAAGTATGGGATAAGGTTAAACAATTGCAGGGAGCACAGGGACTCACCAACTATAGTCCTATATGGGACAATCACCATTTCCCCGAACTACTAAAGCTACAACACGCCACTAGGTGGCGCAGATTGGGCATAACGCATATGAAACAAATATTTGAAAGTGGGACCCTGCTCACTTTTGCGCAATTACAGTACAGATATAAAATTCCTTATAATATGTTGTTTTATTACATGCAACTTAAACATGCTGTCAAGTATCAGAGAGCACTGGATACACCTACTTTCTGTACAACACCAGTGTTTTCGTTCCTGCAGCAGACCTCATCCACTAAGGGGGTTATCTCCAACTGCTATGCCAGTTTATTGGGCATGCACTTGGAGAAACACCCCAGTACCGCCTGTGAGAAGTGGGAGGCGGATGTAGGGGAAATACCGGTAGAGCTATGGGAGGAAGCCCTGGAAAATGTTCGATTATGCTCCTTGAGTGTAGCGCAGAGGATGTCACAGCTATATATCTTGTTGCGAACACATTATACGCCCCTTAAACTACATAAGATGGGACTCCGTCAGGACGCTAAATGTGGGAGGTGTGAAAGGGAAGAGGGGGATTTGATTCGCCTCCTGTGGAGATGTCCTAAGCTATATCGTTATTGGAGATCGGTAGTGGCGGCGATTGCCGACGCCCTGCGGGTCTCGATTCCGATGGAACCTAAACGCTGCATTTTAGGTATGCTAGACAGTATTATCCCAGATAAACATGTGAAGGAGGCAGTGACACGGACATTATTTCAGGCCCGTAGGCTTATACTTCTGCATTGGGTCTCTCCGGACCCCCCCACGATTAATCAGTGGTTGGATCAGGTGGGCACAATGCTCAGATATGAGAAACTTATTTATCAGCATAGGGGAAGCCCCCTCAAGTTTGAAAGGATATGGAGCAATTGTTTGTAGACTCCAGGCATGGCTCCTACTGATATGGTTATGGAAAGACTACTGGTTTAAATAGGGGGTGATAATAACTGGCGGAATAGAGATGGACATGGAAACATGGTGGGTGAAGTGATAAATGATGTGCAGGATGAGGGGTTGGGGGTTTGGAATGATTAAGGGGGATGGTTGCAGTGCGCACTGGTCTTGTCTGTGCCTGTTTCTTAATGTTCAATATTAATGTAATGCTGGTATGCTTGTACTGTTGACATCTCAATAAAAATTGGTTTTGATTTAAAAAAAAAAAAAAAAAAAGATCAATGCCAGATCAAGATAATATCCAGCCAAGTATCCCTATTTAAACTTACCTCCCGGCCGGGAGCTCAGGGTAATAGAGGCTTACACTACAAAGGGTCTAGCCAAACTGCACCCCTAGAAGCTGGGAAAGCCCTCATATAGGTAATGTGGGTGTGTCCACTCCCAGCCAGGGGCAGGCTCCTACCATGAGGTGTATAACACTGCCCATAGTTGGGGGCGGGCCTCTCCCCCCTAGATGCCATCAAACATTCGGTCGGCCAGCCACACAATCTAGTAAATAGTGTCCCAGTCTCCAGGGTTGAATGGCAGTCCTGGGTAGCATCAAGCATGAAGGGAAATGTCACGCCAGCTTCCCATGCCCAAAAATATCCACAAAAAAATAGCGGCTGAACATCCGGCCGCCAGGCAAGCACCCAGTCGCTACGAACCAGCACAGGGAAAACCTCCTGCATTTGTGGCTACAACACAGGCTTCGAAAAAGGACAAAGCAAAGTACCATAAAATATATTAACGGAGTGTAATATATCCAGGGTACAACACATCACACTCATTTAAATGATTAAAGAGGTATAAGTTCATGATTGCATAAAAAGTCCCGGTAAGAAAGGCAGGAGGAGGTCCGTGAGTCAGTAGAGAAATAAACACCTGAAGTGTCCCCTTCACCAGAAGACTGATCGCTTGGCTCACCTTAGAGTGATGACCCCTGAGCTAACAGGTGGTCACACACGCTTGTACCCACTTGCCCGGGTCAGGCTAACCTCCTAGATCCAGAATGCTTGCGTACACTCTCTCCGTACACAGGAGCAGATTCCTCTCCCACACAGTGCTCCACTCTCACTCTGTAGATTGGGCTCCCATCTGTCCCAGCTGCAAGTGAGAGAACAGTAACTAGGAATTACAGCCCTTCCCTCCACGGTGTACGGAGAGAGTGTACGCAAGCTTTCTGGATCTAGGAGGATAGCCTGACCCAGGCAAGTGGGTACAAGCGTGTATGACCACCTGTTAGCTTAGGGGTCATCACTCTGAGGTGAGCAATGCGATCAGTCTTCTGGTGAAGGGGACACTTCAGGTGTTTATTTCTCTACTGACTCACGGATCTCCTCCTCCCTTTCTCACCGGGACATTTTGTGCAATCATGAACTTTTATACCTCTTCAATCATTTAATGAGTGTGATGTGTTGTACCTTGGATATATTACATTCCGTTAATATATATAGGTTTATTGCGCTGCATTTTTTGACATGTATGTATTTATGAGACCTTGTGGATATCTTGGTGTGCTAGGGGCATTTTTTCTTAGGACATTTATATATTTGCGCCCAAGGAAATGTGTAAACAAATTAGAGCAGCAACAAAGAAAGAGAAGACACAATCTCAAAAATATAATGTAGAAAAAATGTACAGCGCTCCTGTGTGGCAAAACACCATATATAGGATACTAAAAAGTACCATAAACACATAGTGTAGTCCAAAGTTCTATATAATATGTGTACAGTTCATTCCAAACAAATGTCCAGATTCTGTGAATAAATCACCATAGGATTCACACGGGATGGTGAAGATGGCAACTCACCAGATCCAAATGTTGCCTCAACCAAGAGGACAGCCAAAACGCATTCGGTATCACCAGCGATAATGGACCAACAAATGGCCGTCTCATCCAGCGATCATTCCAAAATACAAAGAGAAACAAAAAACAATAATTGTGCAATACGTCCAAACTCCTCATAAAGCTGGAATGTGTAAGAACCTTCACCCGTGTAGGATTCACGTGGTTATATTTAAAATCACCAGAAAAACATCACCGAACACCATGTGTACTAGCAACTCACCAGATGTTACATCAATAATGCACATATCACCCCAGCTGGATCCATAGGAAGCAGAGCTTTTCAGTGTAAATGGATGATAAATGCTTGTACATTCCAGGTGGGTATATAGGGATGTATATATCATACGTGTGTCAACGGCATTCCCCAATAAATAAAGGAGAAAGTATCATAGCGTAATCACACATTTAATCAAGGATAAAATCATTACAAAACATGACAAAGAACTTTCAAGTTAAAAATAGCTGCAACATCCGCTGGCCAAAGAATGGCGCAGTAAATGTAAAATCATAAAAACATACCCCCGATGCGTTTCAAGCTCTCAACCGTTATCAAAGGGTTATTTCAAATTACCCTTTGATAACGGTCGAGAGCTTGAAACGCGTCAGCATGTTTTTATGATTTTAGTTGAGGCAGCAGCTGGATCTCGTGAGTTACCATCTTTACCATTCCCGTGTGAATCCTATGGTGATTTGTTCACAAAATCTGGACATTTGTTTGAAATGAACTGTACACATATCATATAGCACTTTGGACTACACTATTTGTTTATGGTACTTTTTAGTACCCTATATAAGGTTTTTTACCACACAGGAGCGCTGCACATTTTTTCTACATCCAACCAAAAAGGTGTCCGGGCCGGTTTACGCGCCTAAAACCCAGCATGCAGCCAGAGATGGACATAAAGAAACAGGTAAGAGCCTGCAATGTTAGTATGGCTAGATAATAGTAAGTAGAGTAGACATGGGCCGGAGGCTCAGATCACCACTACCTAGGGTATTAGTATGGTATTTGTGTTTCTCAGCGAAATGTCTGGCAATAGGGTTATTTAGGACCCCTGTAGAAATGTCTGTAACATGATCGTTAATCCTCTTTGAAAATGTTCTCTTCGTTTTGCCTACGTAGTAGCACCCACAGCCGCAGGTAAGAAGATATACTATTCCAATGGTGTTGCAATTAACTGTTTAGGCCTAATACTTCCGAATCCGGAAGTATAAACACTTCACTTTCATTAACCACTTCAATACCAGGCACTTACTACCCTTCCCGCCCAGACCAATTTTCAGCTTTCAGTGCTGTCACACTCTGAATGACAGTTGCGCTGTCATGCGACACTGTACCAAAACTACATTTTTATCATTTTGTTCCCACCAATAAATCTCTCTTTGGTGGTATTTGATCACCTCTGGGGTTTTATTTGCGCTACAAATAAAACAGGACCGAATATTTTGAAACCAAAAGTTTATCTTTGTTTCTGTCACAAAACTTTGTAAATAAGTACGTTTTCTCCATCACTGATGGGCACTGATGAGGCTACACTGACGGGCACTGATGAGGCAGTACTGATTGGCACTGATGATGAGGCACATCTATGCAGCACTGATAGGGGGCACTGATAAGCAGCACTGACAGGCACTGATAGGTGGCACTGATGGGCTCTCATAGGCAGCACTGATAGGTGGCACTGGGGGGCACTCATAGGTGGCACTGGTGAGCACTGATGGGTGGCAATGATTGATGGCACTTTTATGCAGACATTCCCTGGTGGTCCTGGGTGACATCCAAAATGGCACTGAGTGCCATCCATGTTGGGCACTGTGCCCCTTACCTGGTGGTCCCTGGGTGTGCTCCCTGGTGGTCAGGGTGGGTTTCCCTGGTGGTCTCCCTGTTGGTCCATGGGTGGGCATTCCCTGGGGGTCCTAGGTGGGCTCCCTGGTGGTCCTGGGTGGCAGTCTTTGAGGGGGCTGCGCTGATAAACAATCAGCGCAGACCCCCCTGTCAGGGGAGCCACCGATCGACTCTCCTCTACTCGCGTCTGCAGACACAAGTAGAGGAAAAGCCAATATGCGGTTCTTCCTATCTACACTGTGAACAGCTGGAATTCCTCACAGCTGATCACATGGTAAAAAGTTTCTGACAGAAGCTCTTTACCACAATCGGAGATGCGGTATGTCAGACTGACACACCACATCACCGATCACCGCGCTGCGTGTCCCCGTGGCCGCGCGCTAGCTTGTTTTCCTACTGGGCGTCATTTGATGCCCAGTCAGGATACCTGAACCACTTTCCGGCAATCATTTTGCATACGGTGGTAGGGAAGTGGTTAATAAAGCGGCAGTGGTCTCATGTTCCACATTTGACCATACCTCGTGGACGTGTTCCACAGGGGTCACTCCTCCCCTGTGGTAGAAAGTGGCTCGACGTGAGCATGTCTCTCAGTGGTTTGTTTCTCCTAAAGGTAAGACCTGGCCTATCGCCTATATATTTCTGGAATGCAGGATCTTCTGTAAGAACATGCCAATGTTGCATAAAAATACGTCTAATTTTGTTCGTTTGGGTGATGTATTTGAGAATAGGGCGAATCTTGGGTGTTGTCTTATTTATTTCTCCTTGAAATAAAAGCAAATCTCTAGGGCTTTCCTTAGCCCTCTTATACGCCTTATTTAGGGATTTTTTTACTTTAATCCCCATTTACAAATACGGTTCCTAAGGATGGTAACCTGTTGTTCAAAGTCTGCTTCATCAGTGCAATTCCTGCAATTTTGCAGGTATTGGCCCACCGGAATCTCCTTAATCAAATGTGAGGGATGTGCGCTCTTGTAATGTAAGAGTGAATTACCTGTGGTAGGTTTTCTATACTCATCAGTCTGGATATACCCCTCATTGTCTTTTCTGATCATAAGATCCAGAAAGGGTAAGGATTCCTTGTGCCATGTCAATGTGAAGTTGAGGTTGAACTTAATGTTCATTATTCATTCATTAGTTCCTGTCCAGAATATTAAAATATCAGCAATATACCTTCTCCATAGAGATATATGGCCAAGGTATTGTGTCAGATCTTTGCAGGCAAAAGAAAATTCTCCCTCCCCAGGTACAGGTTTGCATATTAAGGGGCACAGGTACTCCCCATTGCAACGTCCTGTACTTGGAGGTAGTGGAAGTCTTTAAAAAGAAAGACATTGTGTGTAAGAACAAAACCTAATAGGTCCAAAATAAATTGGTTATATTCCACATCTTTGCTTTTCTCCTGTAGAAATGATGAGATGACATCCCATGCCCTTGTGTGGTATATTGGAATATAGCGCCTCTACATCAATCAAGGCTATGATGGTATGTTGTTTGACGTGGAGGCCATCTAACATACCCAATAGATGAATAGTATCTTTAAGATAGGAGGGCAAAGCTTCCACATGGACTCTAAAGTAGTCCTCTATTATTTTGTTGGCCCAGTGGGTAAGTGACCCAATCCCTGAAATGATGGGTCTACCAGGGGGGCCTTAAAGGCACTTGTACAATGTAGGAATGATAGGATCAGATTCTTTTAAGTATTTACGTGTGTCTTTAGAGATCAATTGATTAGCATATGCTACATCTATAATCCTGTTAACCACTTGCCAACCATCCACTGCACTTATACTGCGGCAGGTTGGCTCCCCTGCATGAACCGACGTACCCGTACGTCGGTCCGTGCATGTGAGGTTGCGCGTGCATGCGCTGCGGGCCGCGGGAGCGTGCTCCCAGGTCCGGCAGACTGAATGTCCTCTAGCCGCCCACGATCGTATGTACACAGAGGCAGAACGTGGATCTGCCTATGTAAACAAGGCAGATCCCTTTTCTGACAGGGGACATCTCAGAGATCTGCTGTTCCCAGTGATCGGGAACAGCGATCTCTGTCATGTCCCAGGCAGCCCATCCCCCTGCAGTTAGAACACACCCTGGGAACACAGTTAAATAGTGTATGGGGTACTCCCGCGCTACCACCGGGGTTGGAACACAGATATTAAGATCAGGGGAAGAAACATGATGATGCGCGTCGGGATTGGTCCACTAGCACACCGGAAGTGAAGCAGTAGGAGGAGCTTGCAGGGTTTTTGTGTGGTCGTGCTCTGTTTTTACTATTTTAAATGTGAGTGTTTGATTATGAGAGTTTGATAAAAAAAAAAAATTTCTACCAAACGTTATTACACTATCCTGGGCATTCCCCTTTCTTCCTCTCTCACCCTGCATGGGAGATGTATATGGGGAGCTTGTAAACAGAATGGCACAACCACTATCCATCCCAGAGTAATACCCAGAGGAGTGTTACAAACAGTTAGGAATTGCTTGCCACCTGCAGTTACATTCGGGAGAAGCCTGGAGGAGTCTTACCTTGGGCTTTGTACCCACATATGCTGTTATCCCACAGCAAGAAGGTGAGAGGCCACCTTGCACATAGGTGTTTGCACTTGGGAAGAAGTGACACCACTTGTTTGTTTTAAATATTCACACAGAATATCACAAGAGGAGGTTTCATTTGATTTATCATATCACCTGTTATTTTGGGACTACACCATATATTCTACTTTTATTTTCATAATTTTGATCTACATTTATATATTAAGCTCATTGTTTCACCATTGTTATATTATGCACGTTTGCTGATGTGAGGCTTATTCTTTGCTTCTCACTTGGAGCCCATATTATGTATTGTTATAAGCACTGATGCACGGCGATTGATGGTTTCCATCATGATCTTTATATGTATATGATTTGATGGTTTAGTGTGTGTGTGTGTAGCATCACACTTGGACATTCACTCACTACCACAGCGCAACACCACTCCACATTTATATTCAAGGAGCACAGTTAACTCCTTGATCTCCCCCTAGTGTTAACCCCTTCTCTGCCAGTGTAATTTATACATTGATCAGTGTATTTTTATAGCACTGATCAATGCAATTCTTCTTACTGGTCCCTAAAAAGTGTCATTTGGGTTCAGATTTGTCCGCTGCAATGTCGTAGCCCCGCTAGAAATCGCAGATCGCCACCATTATCAGTAAAATACATAAATAAATAAAAGTCCATAAATCTATTTCATAGTTTGTAGACGCGATAACTTTTGTGCAATCAATATACACCTACTGCAATTTTTATTTTTATTTTTTACCAAAAATATGTAGAATACATATTAGCCTAAACTAATGAATACATTTTGTTTTTTATTTTATTTTATGTTTTGGATATGTATTATAACAAAGTAAAAAAATTGTGTTTTTTTTTTTTCTCACAATTGTCACTCTTTTTGTTTATAGTGCAAAAAATAAATACCCCCAAAAGAAAACTATTTGTGGGGAAATAAGGACGTCAATTTTGTTTGGGTACAGCGCGGCACGACCACGCAATTATCACTTAAAGCGACGCAGTGCCATATCGCAAAAAATGGCCTGTTCAGGAAGTTGGTCAATCCTTCTGGGGCTGAAGTGGTTAAACTTGGCTTGTAAAGCCTTCACGTTTAGAATTGAGATTTGTCTATACCAGGTTCGGTTTTTTCAAAATTTTATAATGACGATATTCTCACCCTTATCAGAATATTTGAGAACGATGTCCTTCCCTTCCGATTGCTCTTCCAGGGCCGATCATTGATCCCTGGTAAGAACTGAGCTATGTGACCAGGTCCATAAATAGTTTAACCGCCGAAGGTTCATGGTTCTTGGAAATATGGTTGATTTCTAATTATATTCACAGTATTGTGGGAACATGGTCAGTCTGTTCATTACGTTCTTTGAATAAATCTTGTGGGTTGTCCCATATACCACCCTCCTCTTCTAAGCGTGTAAGATTTTTAAGGGCCCGGAATTCTGCTCTTGAATATCCTTGCCAGCTAGGTTTAGGTTCTTGTTCATGAAACATAGACTTAAAATTAATTTTACAGCCAAATAGATGTAGATCTTTAATTATGTCAAAGTGATCTAGATTGGTCGAGGGACAGAAGTTGAGGCCTAGTTTAAGAACAGATAATTCCACACCAGAGAATTCAATTGAAGTAAAATTGATTATATCAAAAGTGACTTGTGTATCCAACTTCGATGGATTAATGTATAAGGTATCAGATAGTTGTTGTAAGAATGTGACTTCTATGGTGTAATTAAATTGAATGGACCACATAGGGGTATAAGTTCCCCAAAGGGACCTCCTTCAGTAATGATTTGGTGCTGTCTGTGCGTTCCTTAGGATAGATAGTATGAGGTATAAAAGAGGGGCGCCTGATTGTGGTAAAGGTGTATAATTGTGCTCCAACCCATCACCAATGTCATTATAAGTAAACTAAGAGTAGACCATTCATAATAATGGGATGTTTCAATTGCAAATATTTGTACATTTTCTGTGATCTTTGTTTTTCTTATTAGATATATTTAATCAGAGATTTATCCCTTGAAATGCGTAGACCAGCTTACTATTGATCACATATAACTAAGCTCTGTATTATGTGTATATTTTAATCGTGTGTTGGTACATGTTATGATACCTTTCTAATGTATATTTTAAATAAAAATTTTGTATTTTTACAAAACAATTTAGTGCTTACTGGGCTCTCATGGACATACTTAAAGTCCCGTTATCCTTCTGTTTGTTTTTGTAAAACATGCATAAGCTAACTAAAAGAATAATTCCGCAAGTGCACTTTCGCTTAAAAGAAGTATTAGTTATTTTATTTATTTTTTTGCATGATCTGAATCCTAGTGAGCTGCTGCTTTCAAAAATGATTTCTAACCCTCAGAAATGTACACCCTTGTGAAATTAAAGAAAATATCTGTTGGAGGGGCTAAGGTGTCTCATCCAGTGTCATCCTGACAATTTTGGGATCCACCTGCCATCCCCCGTCTTTCTCCTCTGTATGACTGACATGAGCTCTTGGTAGCCCGTTAGTTCCAGAGAGTTCAGCAGTGCTTCAGCTCCTCTCAGCTTACTCCTCCTCCCCCTCTAAGCTATACTTGATGTGACTTTTCTGCACACACCTGCTCTCCCCATCTTGTGGCTCAATACTGAGTCTATGGGGAAAGCGTGGCCACAGCTGAGGGCTGAAGGAGGAGAGAATGAGGGAACAGATCACTCCAGATGTAACCGTCCCCTCCACACTTTCAAACCTGAAGTGGATTGTTACTTAGCCCTAATCAGGACTTGTAATGGGCACAGCAAAAATGGAGCAACACAAGAAAGAAAGAAAAACTGTTCTGTGGTGAGGGTAGTTAATGCTATTTGTACTATCCCATACTTCTCCTTTTAAAGCGTTACACGGTATGTATCCTTCTTGCCTAACTCCTTTGACCTAATGTAACCCACACTCCATCCTAGAAAAAGCCTGTCCCAGTCTTCCATAGCCCCTGGCCAGAATTTTCTCAATACAGGCTTTGCCCACTATAGGGCCATTTCCTTGCTGGACAGTTAGTGTGTACTGGAATGGTCAGTGACATCCTGGCCTGTCCACTAGGATTGCATACTTTGTGCACAGGGCTAGCTAAAATATAGCTTGTCAATCAATGTTCCTTTGGCAAAGTGACCCCTTCTGAGCACTTTAGTTTACAGATTGTGGATACCTAGTGCTTTGTCAATGTTTCTTTTTTAAATTCTTACTGAACATGGTGCCCTTTAGACTAGTGGTGAGAAGAAAATTTCTGTGTGAACTGGGCCTAATGTACGGTAAACTGAGAATAGCTTCTTTTTCGCTGCTCTAGAGAATTAGCTGGGCTGGAACTTCATCATTGCAAGATATGTTACACAGCCTTCTGCATGCCAGCTGAGATGGCTGAAATCTAAATAAGGGTCACTTTCATTGAAGCTACTTGGAAGGTTATTTTCTATTTTCCCCAGTTAGCAGCAACCTGGATTTTCAACTGTGGAGAGGTTGTAGAATATATGAATTTAAAGGGTTAATTTATTTTTGTCTGGATTGTAGCTTTTATTACAAAGCAACTTTTAACATGCTGCTATTAGAGGTGTAATTTTGCTAGTGGGCTCCCAAGACAGGCATGCTAAATGAAGATACATTTGCTATCTTGACATACAGTGCCTTGAAAAAGTATTCATACCCCTTGAAATTTTCCACGTTTTGTCATGTTACAACCAAAAATGTAAATTTATTTTATTGGGATTTTATGTGATAGACCAACACAAAGTGACACATAATTGTGAAGTGGAAGGAAAATGATAAATGGTTTTCAAATTTTTTTACTAATAAATATCTGAAAAGTGTGGCGTGCATTTGTATTCCACCCCTATTACTCGGATACACCTAACTAAAATCAGAAGTCACCTAATTAGTAAATTAGAGTTCACCTGTGTGTAATTTGATCTCAGTATAAATACAGCTTTGTGAAGCCCTCAGAGGTTTGTTAGAGAACCTTAGTGAACAAACAGCATCATGAAGGCCAATGAACACACCCGACGGGTCAGGGATGAAGTTGTGAGGAAGTTTAAAGCAGGGTTAAGTTGTTAAAAAAAAAAAATATCCCAAGCTTTGAAAATCTCACGGAGCACTGTTCAATCCATCATACGAAAATGGAGAGTATGGCACAACTGCAAACCTACCAAGACATGGCTGTCAACCTAAACTGACAGGCCAGGCAAGGAGAGCATTAATCAGAGAAACAGCCAAGAGGCTCATGGTACCTCTGAATTCGCTGCAGAGATCCACAGCTGAGGTGGGAGAATCTGTCCACAGGACAACTATTAGTCATGCACCCCACAAATTTGGCCTTTATAGAGAGTGGCAAGAAGAAAGCCATTGTTGAAAGGAAGACAGAAGTCCCTTTTGCAGTTTGCGGGAAGTCACGTGGGAGACACAGCAAACATGTGGAGGAAGGTGCTCTGGTCAGATGAGACCAAAATTGAATTTTTGGCCTAAAAGCAAACACTATGTGTGGCAGAAAACTAACACTGCACATCACCCTGAACACAGCATCCCCGCCATGAAACATGGTGGTAGCAGTATCATGTTGTGGGGATGTTTTCCTTCAGCAGGGACAGGGAAGCTAGTCAAGAGTTGATGGGAAGATGGATGGAGCCAAATACAGGGCAATCTTAGAAGAAAACCTGTTAGTCTGCAAAAGACTTGAGACTGAGGCGGAGGTTTACCTTCCAGCAGGACAACGACCCTAAATATACAACCAAAGCATATTGATATGTTAGAATGGCCCAGTCAAAGTCCAGACCTAAATCCAATTGAGAATCTGGCAAGACTTGAAAACTGCTGTTCACAGACACTCTCTATCCAATCTTACAGAGCTTGAGCTATTTTGCAAAGAAGAATGGGCAAAAATGTCACTCTCCTAGTTGTCTAAAGCTGGTAGAAACATACCCAAAAAGACTTGCAGTTGTAAGTGCAAAGAAAAGTGGTTCTACAAAGTATTGACTCGGGGGGTGAATACAAATGCGTGCCACAATTTTCAGATATTTATTTGTAAAAAATGTTGAAACCCATTTATCACTTTCCTTCCACTTCACAATTATGTGCCACTGTGTGTTGATCTATCACATAAAAGCCTACTAAAATATTACATGTTGGTTGTACCATGACAAAATGTGGAAAATTTCAAGGGGTATGAATACCTTTTCAAGGGACTGTAACATTTCTGAAGCTTGTAAGCTCCAGTATGCTATGCATTCCTGTAGTAACGTTTATAGTCCTCTGACATAGGTTGGAAAAGCATGTGTTCATCTAGATGTGACAGAACCTCTAAACCTAAGCTCATTAAACTAGTAACACCAGTGCTGCATGTTTAATACTAAAGTGTCATAACCACATTAAAAACTATCAATAAATGCTGTTCATGCTCACTCAGTCACTATGGGATTAGTTTTCTGTATTCTGTAAAAAAAGAAAAAAAAATGGTTGATAGTGCTGTTCTCTATATCCCTCTTCTGTCCATGTCCCCACTGCAGTCATGGATTTTGCAGAGCAGTGTTGGCAACTAGTGCACATGCTCACTTTTTAGTGTATTTTCTACCCTGAGCATTTCCTCCCTATCACATCTGAGCAGCCCATGTGACTTATAGAGTCGTACATGAGGGTATATACACACTGGTAAGGTAAGTGACAGCCCTCTCCCTCCCTCCCTCCTCCATGCCCACTAGCCAGCTGATCACAATGGGGCGTGATATTACATCCTGATTGAAATTTTACCTCCCTCTTATTTTAGGACACAAGCTGGAGGGGCGTGACACAGCCTGTGACTGGCAGAAATCTGCTCACATCATGATATTGCCAAAAATATAAAGATTTGATTTCAAATATAGAATAAAAAGGGGGGTATTGGGACTTTAAATGAGTCGCATATTGCGACGCGCCTCAGTCCCTGGCATGAGTTAAAAAAGTATAAACATGTTTTATTGACATACATGAATACACCGTACATATCAAGAGTATATTATGCCAATAAAAATACCAAGAATATACATGCACAAGGGCATGGCATAAATGTCCTAATTCATATATATACATGCATCTAAAAAACTGGTAACATCTAGGAATGATGGGTTGAAAAATGATTAAATAGTTTATATGAATTCATATATATATATATATATATATATATATATATATGTGTGTATATATATATATATATATATATATATATATATACATACACACACACACACACACACACACACACACACACACACACACACTCAGAAGTGGGCAGCACATAGAAAAATGAATTGGTATATGAGTAGTAAATTAATGATAGATGTGGATGTAAGTAAGTAATTGAATGAAATTCCATAGGGCATATAGCCACATCCTGGATGCCCGATGCGTTTCGTGTAAATAACACTTCTTCAGTGGCAGATGCTATGGTATATCTACAAAAAACACATACGAGGTGATTGAGTCTAATGTTGGACAGAGCACTATGGGAAAAAGGCAAAATGTCAATCATGAATACTCACAAAAGATGGAACATGTTGCTGTATGGTGTGCATGAAGCCAGGGATGAGGTGGCCATAAATCCTGCAACAACGGGGCACACGGGCATCACTCCACAAGCCCAAATCACTTGTCTCCATCGAGATTAAAATGGTAACCAGAGGTGAAAGATATGCCAATTTGATCTATGGTGGAAGGATATATAGATAGAGTAAAAAGGATGATCCAGAATCTCCTGGAATGTGGCATGGGGAATATGACAAGAGGTAAGAGGTAGGTACCCAGTGAGAGCATGCAAATGATAAAGCATGGGTGGGTATGGTGATAAGGAAAAATCCATGCCATAATGTGAGGAGTGAAAGTAGGTAGAGAAGACCAAAGTCCACCATAGGAAGGCTCGATCACCAGAAGAAGTGAGAACAGTGATGCAGGAGAAGAGAACAGGCTACAAACCAAAGTGTGGAAACATACAGGAGTTACCTTGAATATGCATGGAGGACCATACCTCCGTGCAGTGCTCCATGTGAAAGTGTGTGGCAAGACAGAGAGTGTCCGGGGAGGTGCCTTATATATGCCCTGTGCGTGCAGGGATGGCTACCAACGTCACACAGGCATGACGTGTACGGGGAGGGGCCCCGGCTCAGGCGGAGCAATCCGCCCGTAGCCAGCGCCCACTCCCTCCCTGTGTCGGCTAAGAAGCAACACTCGCGCCTTCGTCATGATGCTAATAAATGATGTCAAGCCCGGATGCGTGGCGCCAATGCGCTGCGGTCACCCGCCCAATCGCCCATCCATGCCCCCGCCCACCCGCCGAAACTGCAGGCAGCCGAGGCGGAAGGAAGAAAAAAAGGGGAAAGGGGAGGATGAACAGAGCGCATCGCAGCTCCCGGGTACAGAGCAGCACCCTATGCCCAAACACACTCAACACTAAACCTGTGTATATATGGGAAAAGATGCCACCATATTGAGTCAACATGGTGTGTAATGTAAGTGGACCCATAGGGTCCACTACAAACAGGATGTGCACCTCAATTAGATGGCAGGGGAACACTACCTATCTGAAATTAACTGCCTCCATCCCTATTGTATATAGAATAAAAAGGGGGGTATTGGGACTTTAAATGGTTCAAATGCAGAAAAAGAAAGGGATTTGGGACTTTGAATGAGGCAGTTAACCCATGAGGTAAAAAAGTATAAACATGTTTTATTGACATAAATGAATACACAGTACATATCAAGAGTATATTATTATGCCAATAAAATACCAAGAATATACATGCACAAGGGCATGGGATAAATGTCATAATTCATATATATACATGGATCTAAAAAACTGGTAACATCTAGGAATGATAGGTTGAAAATTGATTAAATAGATTGTATGAATTCATATATACACACACGTATCAGAACTGGGCGGCACATAGAAATATTAATGGTACATGAGTAGTAAATTGACAGATGTGGATGTAAGTAAGTAATTGAATGAAATCCCATAGGGCATATAGCCACATCCTGGATGCCCGACACGTTTCGTGTAAACAACACTGATTTCAAATATATATATATTTCCTCTATATCTTTAAAGGATTTTTTTTTTGATCATGTGACTAGTAGCAGCTCCTCTTGCCACTTTTTCCCTGCAGACAGCCTGGCAGAGAGGTAAAAAAGGTACATATGTGTTTTGTAAAAAAAAAATAAAAAATAAAAAAAATGCAATGCCATCATCCACATACAGAAAGAGATGGGACAATGTACAGTCAGGTCCATAATTATTGGGACATCAACACAATTCTAATTTTTTTGGCTCTATACACCACCACAATGGATTTGAAATGAAACGAGCAAGATGTGCTTTAACTGCAGACTTTCAGCTTTAATTTGAGGGTATTTACATCCAAATCAGGTGAGCGGTGTAGGAATTACAACAGTTTGTATATGTGCCTCCCACTTTTTAAGGGACCAAAAGTAATAGGACAGATTAACAATCATAAATCAAACTTTCACTTTTTAATACTTGGTTGCAAATCCTTTGCAGTCAATTACAGCCTGAAGTCTGGAACGCATAGACATCACCAGACGCTGGGTTTCATCCCTGGTGATTCTCTGCCAGGCCTCTACTGCAACTGTCTTCTGTTCCTGCTTGTTCTTGGGGCATTTTCCCTTCAGTTTTGTCTTCAGCAAGTGAAATGCATGCTCAATCGGATTCAGGTCAGGTGATTGACTTGGCCATTGCATAACATTCCACTTCTTTCCCTTAAAAAACTCTTTGGTTGCTTTCGCAGTATGCTTCGGGTCATTGTCCATCTGCACTGTGAAGCGCCGTCCAATGAGTTCTGAAGCATTTGGCTGAATATGAGCAGATAACATTGCCCGAAACACTTCAGAATTCATCCTGCTGCTTTTGTCAGCAGTCACATCATCAATAAATACAAGAGAATGAGTTCCATTGGCAGCCATACATGCCCACGCCATGACACTACCACCACCATTCTTCACTGATGAGGTGGTATGCTTTGGATCATGAGCAATTCCTTTCCTTCTCCATACTCTTCTCTTCCCATCACTCTGGTACAAGTTGATCTTGGTCTCATCTGTCCATAGAATGTTGTTCCAGAACTGTGAAGGCTTTTTTAGATGTTGTTTGGCAAACTCTAATCTGGCCTTCCTGTTTTTAGGCTCACCAATGGTTTACATCTTGTGGTGAACCCTCTGTATTCACTCTGGTGAAGTCTTCTCCTGATTGTTGACTTTGACACACATACACCTACCTCTTGGAGAGTGTTCTTGATCTGGCCAACTGTTGTGAAGTGTGCTTTCTTCACCAGGGAAAGAATTCTTTGGTCATCCACCACAGTTGTTCTCCGTGGTCTTCCGGGTCTTTTGGTGTTGCTGCGCTCACCGGTGCGTTCTTTCTTTTTAAGGATGTTCCAAACAGTTGATTTGGCCACATCTAATATTTTTGCTATCTCTCTGATGGGTTTGTTTTGTTTTTTCAGCCTAATGATGGCTTGCTTCACTGATAGTGACAACTCTTTGGATCTCTTATTGAGAGTTAACAGCAACATATTCCGAATGCAAATAGCACACTTAAAATGAACTCTGGACCTTTTATCTGCTCCTTGTAAATGGGATAATGAGGGAATAACACACACCTGGCCATGGAACAGCGGAGCAGCCAATTGTCCCATTACTTTTGGTCCCTTAAAAAGTTGGAGGCGCATATACAAACTGTTGTAATTCCTACACCGTTCACCTGATTTGGATGTAAATACCCTCAAATTAAAGCTGAAAGTCTGCAGTTAAAGCACATCTTGTCCGTTTCATTTCAAATCCATTGTGGTGGTGTATAGAGCTAAAAGATTAGAATTGTGGCGATGTCCCAATATTTATGGACCTGACTGTACATTAAACAGTGTGGACAATGTACATTAAACAGTGTGTATTTAATAGCACTTTAAAGTGGAGCTCCGCCCAAAAGGAGAAGCTTGTTTGCCTCCTTCTGGAACACGTCACAGGTCCCAGAAGACTGCAGCCCAATCACAAAGTGCAGCGGTTTCCCTTAGTCAAGATGGCATTGACAGCACCCGATAGCCAATTGAAGAATTGGCATGGGTGAGGGCACCACTGGATGCCTGGACAGGTAAGTGCCCTAATATTAAAAGTCAACAGCTACAGTATTTGTAGCTGCTGACTTTTATTTTTTTTCGTGGTGGAGCCTGGAGCTCCTCTTTAACCACCTCAATACTGGGCACTTTCACCCCCTTCCTTCCCAGACCAATTTTTAGCTTTCAGTGCTCTTGCATTTGAATGAGAATTACTCAGACATGCTACACTGTACCCAAATGAAATTTTTATTATTTTCTTCACACAAAGAGAGCTTTCTTTTGGTGGAATTTATTTACCACTGAGTTTTTTTTTTTTTGCGATATAAGCGAAAAAAGAGCGAAAATTTTGAAAAAAAAAAATTCTTTCTGTTTTTAAAGAAATGCAATAAAATCTGATTTTATCAAAAACTTAGGCCAAAATGTATTCTGCTACATGTCTTTGGTAAAAAAAATCCTGATAAGTGTATGTTAATAGGTTTGTGTGAAAGATTTTGAGTCTAAAAGCTATGCTATGCATTATTGAAAATTGATCAATCCTCCGGCACTGACGGCCTATCTCATTTCTTGAGGCCCTAAAATGTCAAGACAGTACAAATAACCCCCAAATGACCCCATTTTGGAAAGAGGACAGTCTGAGGTATTTAGTAAGAGACATAGTGAATATTTTTTAAGTTGCAATTTTCTTCCCACAATGCTTTGGAAAATTAAGAAATATATATATATTTTTTTCTTCACAAAATTGTCATATTTACAAGTTATTTCTCACACACAGTATAGGCATACTTGCAATTACACCCCAAAATACATTCGGCTACTCATTTTTTTTTCCACAAGTCTTTGGAAAATGTGGAAAGAAAATGAAAACATTTTTTTTTTTCACTAAGTTGTCAATTTATAAGATATTTCTAATACATAGCATGTACATAGCAAAAATAACACCCCATAATACATTCTGCTACTCGTCCTGAGTATGATGATACCACATGTGTGATACTTTTCCACAGCCTGGCCACATACAGAGGCCCAACATCTAAGTAGCACCGTCAGGCGTTCTAAAAGCATAAATTGCACATTTCATTTCCTGAGTACCTATCACATTTTGAAGGCCCTGGAGCACCAGGACAACGGAATTACACCCAAAATGACCCCATTTTGGAAAGAAAACACCCCAATGTATATTCTACAAGGCATAATGAGTAGAGTTGAGCGAACACCTGGAAGTTCGGGTTCTGCTGGTCCGTCCGAACTTCGTGACAAAGTCCGGGTCCGGGTCCGGACGGAACCCGAACGATCGCAATGTAACCCCACAAAAGAAAGGTTTTACCCCAGTAAAACCCACATTAAGGCAACAGGACCACGAGGTCCCGGAAGTTTTACACTATCCATGAGTCCTTTACTTTACACGTTAAATACGAAAATCTTGCGGACTGCCACGATGAATCTACAACCCGGAGACATACACCGGTCCGACACCTTTTCATAGTGTGTACACCATAGTAGTATGAGTCCTGCTCATCGTCTTACATAATACCCCACAATAAAAACGATACATGTACGATACATAATCTTTATAGAATATTTAACTGTTGAATCACTTTTTTTTTTTACAAAAGTAAAAGAAAGGTGTAAAAGG
>BLSH010324803.1:69284-95747 GCA_018402905.1 Glandirana rugosa | reverse complement strand
TTAGTAAGAGGCATAGTGAATTTTTTGAAGTTGCAATTTTTTTCCCACAATGCTTTGGAAAATGAAGAAATCTATATATATATATATATATATATATATATATATATATATATATATATATATATATTTTTTTTTTCTTCACAAAATTGTCATATTTACAAGTAGGCATACTTGTAGTTACACCCCAAAATACATTCTACTACTCATCCTGAGTATGGCGATACCCCATGTGTGAGACTTTTCCACAGCCTGGCCACATATAGAGGCCCAGCATCCAAGTAACACTGTCATGCGTGCTAAAAGCATAAATTACACATTTCATTTCCTGAGTACTTATCACATTTTTGAAGGCCCTGGAGCACCAGGACAACTGAATTACCCCCAAAATGACCCCATTTTGGAAAGAAAACACCCCAATGTATATTCTACAAGGCATAATGAGTCTTTTGAACATGTCATTTTTTTTCACAACATTGTCAATTTATAAGATATTTCTAACACATAGCATGTACATAGCAAAATAACACCCCAAAATACATTCTGCTACTCGTCCCGAGTAAGGCGATACCACGTGTGTGAGACTTTTCCACAGCCTGGCCACATAGAGAGGCCCAACATGTAAGTTGCACCGTCAGGCGTTCTAAAGGCATGAATTAGACATTTCATTTCATGAGTACCTATCACATTTCTGAAGGCCCTGGAACACCAGGACAATGGAATTACCCCCAAAATGACCCCATTTTGGAAAGAAAATACCCCGATGTATATTCTACGAGGCATAATGAGTCTTTTGAACAAGTCATTTTTTTCCACACGTTTTTGGAAAATGTAGAAAGAAAATGAAAACAATTTTTTTTTTCATAAAGTTGTCAATTTATAAGATCTTTCTAACACATAGCATATACATAGCAAAAATAACACCCCAAAATACATTCTGGTATTCACCCTGAGTATGGGGATACCACATGTGTGAGACATTTCTACAGCCTGGCCACATACAGAGGCGCAAAATGCAAATAGCACCTTTAGGCTTCTAACACATAGCATGTGCACACCAAGTATTACACCCCAAAGTACATTCTGCTGAGCAAAGGGTAAAAAAAAAGGATTACCTGTGGTTTTAGGAGACAGAAATACCGTCCCAGAGCAGGCAAAGCATTGGTCCAGACAGCCAAAGGAAATGTCTAGGAATTGTCCAGGGAGCAGACCGAGATGAGCCAAAGTATTGGTCCTGACAAGAACATAGTCCATAAGCAGGCAGTTCAGGTAGCGGGCAGAGGCATGGCCAGTTCAGGTGGCAGTCAAAGGTATGGCCAGTTCAGGTGGCAGGCAGAGGCATGGTCAGTGTAGGTGGCAGCAGGCAGCACTATAAGGCTTCAGGCCTCAATAAGGTAAGACCTTAGGACAGGGGTAGAAGCTTCTTCCCACCCACCTTTTGAAGCCACCGAGTCTCCAGACCCTAACCCGAGAGAACAAAAACCTGGTGAAAAAGTTATTTTCCACTCGGAAAATCTATTCTTGAGCCCCCTCACATATGTGAGACCCCTGTGCTGTACAATGGCAGGGCAAATGATCAGTTCAGGAGGCAGGCAAAAAGCATGGTCATTTAACAGGCCGAGGTCAATTCATGTGGAAGGCAGAAACATGGTTGGCAGAGGCATAGTCGATAAACAGTCCGGGTCATACACAGAAATATTGAAAACTGGAAAAATATCTTCAATTCACAGTCGATAAACAGTCCGGGTCATACACAGAAACAGCAGATAGTGGAAACAAGAAAAATATCATCTTCACTTTACTAATAGTGTAGTGAAGTGTGATAGCTCCGGTAGCATGCCCCAATACAGAGGCCTGGCTGGGAGGGACATTGGGGACAGTAACATCGGGTGTCACAGCGAATTCCTCTACTTGAACATACACGACATCTTTTTTGGGGTTTGCGGCCTGTTTGGGTAGGAGGGAAGATTTCTGGAAAGTGCCTTTCGTGGAGTCTGGCTAATGCATCAGAGCGAATTAGTTGAGCAGGTTGGCCATTGGGATAGACAAGGGCTGTAATGACCTCTTCTTGAAATTTGAGATTTAGGTTAGGGAACTTTGGGTACACTTAGAAAAAATAACATACAAATTGAACAGGGCTAGTTGCATCAAATAAATGGAGACTTTCTTGTACCAAAATAGTGATCTTCTGGTGGCCAAGTAGGGCTGCATCAGCTGGTCATTCATATCCACCCCCCCATGCAAAGATTATACTCGTGAACACATTTTGGCTTCTGGACGGGACCTCTTCTTGTCTGCAGTTCCACCAAGGTGTTATCGTGAATTGTGGAAAGGATGTAGACATCTCTTTTTTTGTCTCTCCACTTCAGGGCTAGTACCTCTTAATTCTGCATACTGGCCATTTCCCCCTGCTTCAATATCTTGCTGACTAGTCTCTGTGGGAAGCCCTTGCGCTTGGTCCGTGCTGTTCCACAGGCCACAGTCTTCTTTTGGTACAGATGGCGGAAAAGTGGGAGACTTGTGTAAAAATTGTCCACATATAGGTGGTAACCCTTCCCAAGCAATGGTTCGATCAGCTGCCAGACAATTTTGCCGCTTGTTCCCATATAGGTAGGGCATCCAGGGGGGTTAAGCTGTTTGTCCTTTCCCTCATAAATTTTAAAATTGTATGTGTAGCCTGTGACCCTGTCACATACCTTGTAAACTTTGACGCCACGTCTGGCTCTTTTACTGGGAAGGTATTGCTTTATGCCAAGTGTTCCCGTGAAGTGTACTAGGGATTCATCTACACAAATATTTTTATCAGGGATAAACATCTGCTTGAAGCTGGAGGAAAAAAAAATTATTAGGGGCCGAATTTTGAATAACTTATCATAATCGGGATGATTTCGAGGGAGGCACTGGACATTATTGTTGAAATGTAAAAACCTCATTATCATCTGGGCTCTGGGCATCAAAGAGGAGTTAACTGGCATGTGGGGGATAGGATGGGTAGACCAGTAGGCATGGAGTTCATTTTTTTTTTTGTCAGCCCCATGTTGAGGTAACGGCCAAGGAAATTTTTAAACTCTTCCACAGTGAGGGGTTTCAAAACAAAAGGGCGGGCATACGAAGAATTTGGATTGTTGGCTATGTGTTGGCTGGCGTACATATTACACTGCTCCATGATCTTATTTAGGAGATCATCACTAAAAAATAGATAAAAATAATAATTTGGGATATCATTTTCCGATTGAAACTACGGGCCTGGCTGGGCTGTAAAAGGGGGAATTGCGGGTTCTACTGGATACAGCAGTACATAGGATACAGCAGAACATCTGGGAGGCTATCATGGGCCCTGCCTTGTTGTTAATGGGATGCCCCATTGCTAACATCTGGCCAATCCTCTGTGCTTGCCACTGCAGGGCAACTTGCAGAACTACTGATGGATGCCTGCCTATCCTGGAGTGCTGCGCTGCTGGTGGATGCCTCCATATTTATTGCGCTGCTGGTGGATGGCTGCTCATATCTCCTGAGCCTCTTTGTAACGATTCTATCCTCCTCTGTTTCCATTTCAGAGCCACTGCTCTCTGCTGGCTCATAGTCGCTATCAGAGTCTGATGGAGAGAGTTCCCGCCTGCCGATCCGAGATGCGGCATGTCCGGGGGACACGCACCTACGCAATCCCGCTCCTTCTGGAGGACCTTTATGTACATCCGGTCAGGAGGAGGAAGCGCCTACCCGGCTGTATATATGCAGTGGCCGGGTAGGAAGTGTTTAACTTGAGGGGCTGGAGGGGTGGAAAAGCAGACAGACCTGTTTAATAGGCCACTGCAAAAGGTATCAATGTCTAAATTTGCCAGCCTAAAGTGGAGTTCCACCCACATTTTTCAATTCTCACCATGCAGCATGTGCATCTTTAACCACTTAAGGACCGGAAGGATTTCCCACTGTAGGACCAGAGCACTTTTTGCGCTTCGGCACTGTTTTGCTTTAACTGACAATTGCGCAGTCATGCGACATTGTACCCAAACAAAATTGACACTCTTTTTTCCCCACAAAGAGAGCTTACTTTTGGTGGTATTTGATCCCCTTTGTGTCACTTCTGATCACTGCTATTAACAAAAAAGTGACAATTTTGAAAAAGAAAAAAAAACAATATTTTTTACTTTTTAATATAATACATATCCAAAAAATAAATAAAAAAAACAAATTTATTCATCAGTTTTGGCCGATATTCTTCCTCATATTTGTGGTAAAAAAAAAAATTGCGATCAGCGGTTCACTGGTTTGCGCAAAAGTTGCCGCGTTTACAAACCATGAGAATTAATTTATGGCGTTTTTTCCTATTTTATTTTTTATTTTTTTTAGTAGTAATGGCAGCAATCTGTGATTTTTATCGGGACTGTGATATTGCAGCAGACATGTTGGACATTGTTGACACTTTTTTTGGGACCAATGACATTTATACAGCAATCAGAAATTTAAAGATTCACTGATTACTGTGTAAATGTCATTGGCAGGGAAGGGGTTAACCTGGAGGGGGAGATCTAGGGGTTAAATGTGTTCCCTAGGTGTGTTCTAACTGTGAGGGGGCTTGGCTGCCAGGGGCATAAGAAATCTAAGGCCTCATTTACACTGCTGCTGGTAAACGGACGTTTAGAGGCATTTGGGTGTTTTTTTGGAGCTGCCTCTGAACTCACCTCTGTTATCTTATCAGTACATTTACACAGGGTCGTTTAAGGCTGTTTCCAGGCAGTTGCGTTTAGAGGCTTTTTTTAGAACTCAAAAAAATGGGTTTAGACGCCAGTTCAGAGGCATTTGAAACGCCAAACAGCTTGTAAACGTTCCTAAACATGCCTAAACGCGGTAACTCGCGTCTAAGAGCGTTTTGTTTTCAGGCTTTTCCATTTAAAAAAAAAAAAAAAAATACATTTTTTTTCAAAAACTCTCCTAGACGCAAACGCGGCTAAACGTGGCATGCAAAACGGGGTTTTAGATGCCGTTTCTAGCTGTCAAGATAAAATGTTCAGGGGAGGTTGAAACCATGTCCGTGTAAATGGAGCCTAACTGATCCCAGTGACAGGAATCAGTAGATCTCTTACATGCCACCTGACAGAACGGGGAACCACCGTTTACATAGGCGGATCCCTGTTTTTCTCTGCCAATCAGTCGCGGGTAGCCGGCGGACATCGAGTCTGCCGGACCCGCGGCCACACTGCTGCAGAGAGCGGCACGCACAAGCGAGCTGCCATTTTATAGACGGCGATTCGTGAGATCGCGCCACTCTGCAGCAGTAAATGTATGCGAGTCGGTCTGGAACTGGTCAAAATGAATTGGCAATTTATGTATTTATTTTTTATCTGTTCACTTACCTAATTTATGCTCTGTATCTAATTTCACTCCTCCTTTAGGAGCCGCAGCGCCGTACGTCATTTCCGGCTTTGCATATGCTCCTGGGATATCCTGGTCAGCTTGACATGGCATGGCTCCAGTAACATTTAACATTGGCATTTATGGGAAGTCTTGGTCAGCTTGATATGGCACTACAATGCCATGTCAAGCTGACCAAGATTTTCCATAGAAGCCAATGATAAATGTTACTGGAGCCGTGCCTTGTCAAGCTGACCAAGATTGCACCGCACTGCAAAGGCGCGAGATGAGGTGCATGCTGGGTAGCCAGTATGCACGGAATCCAGGAAGGACGACACAGCGGCTTCAGATGCCCACGCTGGAGATGGCTGCACTGTGCAGGAACTAAACAAAGTAAGAAAATTATGCTGCACAAATAGAAAACTGGGCATAGTTTACAGCATACCTTTGTTACGCTGCACGAAGCATGAGTATTCTAGGGGTATTTTATCTTAAAAGTCACATTTCGGCCGGAACTCCACTTTAAAGTGACAAATTTGGTTTACGCTTTTGAAAATGTAGACCTTTGAAGGTAGATGATTGCTGTCCAGTTACTGACTTGCTGCACGTTCTTTATCTCTGTAATGCAACAAAAAAAATTATATAAAGTAACATAATATATCTGTTTAGAGTGTATGACAATTGTAACTAAATACAGTCTACTTGAGATAACTTCTAGGTTTTGAAACTTCAAGCATACATATGTTTCTTGTTCTAGGGCATACATAGTAACAGGTCAAACGTACAGCCGCAAAGTTGATGTAGACGTTTTGTCTGTTCTTGCCAGTCTGGGAGCCACAATCCACAAGGTAGGTTAACAGTGCGGTATATCAAAAAGAACTGAACTTCTTCATTATTTTAATTGTAAATTGACTCATGATTTTGATCATATTGTATATGTTTTAAACTCCAAAAGCTGAATTCCGGCTGATTTAGGATCCTTTCACACAGGTGTTCCATCTGTCCATTTTTCATCCATCAGTTGACAGAGGAAAAACAGACAAACGGATGATCGTCCATTTACATCCGTGTCCACTCAGACCTGAACGGATGTAAATGGATAAATGGTCAGTGTTTGCATTGGTTGTTAGGAGCCGGCATCCTAACAACCAGTGACTCTCCCTTGCTGTTGGCAGCAGGGATGAATTATTGGTTAAGGAGTTGGCACCTGCCAGCCTCCTAACAACGATGAGTCATCCCATATAAACAACAGGGCTGAAAAAGAAAATGGTGTGCCCCCCCCAAAATCCATACCAGACACTTATCCAAGCACTTAGCCCAGCAGACCAGGAAAGTGGGGAGAGCAAGGGTGTGGCCCCTCCCCTCGTGAACCATACCAGTTGGCTGAAAGAAACAGCCATGTATGGCCAGCGTTATGGTAATATAAAAAAACCTTCCACACTCCCTTGCCATGTGCATGCAGTCACAGAACATGACTGCAATAAGAGGAAATATGGATCATTGAAAAAAAATATGTAATCTGAATTTACTTTGACTAATTTGCATACCTAAATAATTGCCATTTTTTTTTTTATTAAAGCGGAGGTCCGCCTAATACTAAAAAATGCACTGTAAAAACATACTGTAGCTGCTGACTTTTAACAATAGGACACTTACCTGGACCTGGAGTCCAGCGATGTCAGCACCCGCCGCCGATCTTTGGATCAGGGGTTGGGTGCAGCTGCGTCCATTGCGGGTAAGGGAACTGGGCAGTGTAGCATTACAGCTTCACGCCGGGCGCCCTACTGCACATGTGCGAGTCTCCGCTGCACTCAGCTACTGGAAGATTTTTGATTGCTTAAATTATTTAATTTTTAACATTGTTCATTAGGGGACACAGGAGGATATTCAGAGACCTAAGGTTATGAGCTGTCTTCAGGAGATTGGACACTGGTAACTAATCAGAGCACTTTCATAATGCCTCAGGTTTTTGCTACTGTTCTAGGAGAATGTACAGTGGTATAGAAAAGAATCACCCCCCTTTAACATAATCACATTTTGTTGCTTTGTGACCCGAAATGAAAACACACCGTTTTTGTTTTATCCGGCTGTATTTACTCAGTGCAACTTCTAACATCCAAGTGAAAGATATAACACCAACATGTCAGAAGAAAATAAAACAAAAAAACAAAAACAGAATCACTGAGTTGGAAAAAGGATCACTCCCTCCTAAAAATGACTTGTTAAGTCAATCAGGTGTAGCTAAGCACACAAAGCCATTTGACTTTTAACTGCGATCAGCTGTGGTCATTTTGATTAGCTCAGCATGAAAAGTGGTTTCTTAAAGCGTTTCAGTCCCTGATAGTGCAAACAATCAACTATAGGTGGCAGGGTACTGTCAACAGATCTCTGGGATAAAGTTGTGGACAGGCACAAGTCAAAAATTAAAAGGCTTTATCAAAGCCTAGAAGCACAGTTATTATTATTAAGAAGTTGAAGGTGTTTGGTACAACACAGACCCCCCCTGGGTCAGGATGTTGCTCCAAACTGGATGAAATTGCCAGGAGCAAACTGGTCAGAGAGGCCACCAAGAGTCCTACAGCAACTCTGAAGCAATTACAGGAATTTATGGCAGAGTGGTGCATGTGACGACAAGATCACAAATTCACTACAAATGTGGCTTGTGGGTTACAAGAAAAAAGCCACTCCTCAAAGTCCACGCAGTTGCGACTGAGCTTTGCCGAAACGCACCTTAAAGATTCTGAGGCCACATGGAATAAGGTGTTATGGTCAGATGAGACTAAATTGAATTTTCTCCTATCGTTCACTGACAGACGCAGGTCATCATGACGTGTGGGGTTTATGCTTGTCCCACTAGGAGTTTACTAGGCAGGGAAAAGAAACAGCTGGCCCCTCCCATGGGGGCCGTCCTCTCTTCCTACATAAACCCCCTCATAGCATAGCTCTTCAGTTTCAATGCCTAGTTTGCAAGGAGTTGACCTGGCTTCCCTTTAGGGGAATTGTGGTCTTGTTTGTGACCATTTTTTATTTTAATTTTCCTTTATTTTTATTTGTCTTCTATCAAGATCGATCTGCTATCAAGAAGCCGGTCGGGGCATAGAGAGTCCACGGGCTCTGTACTTTCTCCGACCTGGCCGACCGATGCGAGCCAGCCCCGCCGTATGGGGACCCGCCGCATCGTGCCAGTTCCGTGCGGGCGGCCTGGGGTGACCCCCCCCTTGCGCCCAGCCCCGGATGTGATTCGGGAAGGGCGATTTTCTGGCCTGCAGCATACCGCCCGAGCAGGGGCGGAAGGTCTGCGACTGGGTGGTACCCACGGCGCTCGTCGGAGTGGTGAGTGAGAGTTCCTGCCTTCCCCCCTTTTTAAGGGCGGAAAGGGAGACCGAAAGAAAAAAAAATTGCTGGGTAGCCGCCGGTAGGGACGCGTGGAGCTCTGTTCACCCCCTGCACACCCCCCCTTCCCCCCCGCACCGCACCGATCGTATAGCGCCGTCCGTGTCATTTTTTGGCCGCCATGCGCCGATCAGCCGCCATTTTGCCATAGCCACAGACATATTGGGCCTATGGGGCCTATGGGGCTCAGAGCACCCGTTGGCGTTACTGCACGTTCTCTGAAGGTGTCTTTCGGCCTCTAGTGTTTAATGGCGGCCATTTTGACTGCATGCCCCTGCAATACACGTGTGTGCAGCGTTTTCCCTTCTCTGTGGAACGGTGGTGATCTGGCAGCGCGGCTCTTCTGACGATCCTCCAGGGTTGCAGGCAGCGGAACAGCAAGTATAGCTGGGCTCCCCTGTGGGTGCTGGTGGCGACGGGTGCAGTCCTCCCTGGGTTCCCTGGTGCACTGTGGGGCGGTGGTGTCTGGCAGTGTGGGGGTGCCTCATCATCTTTTTTTAGTATCACCTGGTGTCACTGAGGGGAGATGGCAGATTACACTGCTAAACCTGCTGAGGAGGCGCAATCTGCGCAAGGGGCATTTTTGGACCAGCTGCGGGCGGTCTCTAGTGAATTTCTCCCCCGGGCGGATGTCGCCCGACAGGCCCCCAAGAAGCGCCCCCCTCCTCCTCTTTATTCATCAGGGGAGGATTCTGATCCAGAAATGGCCTCAGGGGTCTCAGGGACCCCAGTGGACCTGTCTGATGGGGAACTGGGCCCATCGGATGGTGAAGAGGATCAGGGGGCGGCGGCTGCGCGTGAAAAAGCATTGGTTGCTGGCATTCGCACTACGCTGCGACTGGGTCAGGATGGCGAATCACAGTCTGCTGCGTATGTGTGTGGGTCCTCTAGGCCCCCTAGGGCTCCCAAGGCTTACCCCTACAATCACTTTTTTGATCATTTTCTTGATCATGAATGGCAGCGTCCGCAGCACTCTTCTGTCAAAACGGTTCGCTGCTCGCTATCCCTTTGAGGAAAGCTTTTTGAAAAAATGGGAATCGCCTATGGTGGACCCACCGATAGCCCGCCTTAATAAGGCAACGACCATTCCTCTGGAAGGGACTCCTTCCTTTAAGGATCCCGCTGATAGAAAAACAGAGGCACTTTTAAAGTCGCTGTTCCTGGTGGCAGGTTCTGCCATGCGGCCAGCCCTGGCGTCTGCCATGGCGGCACAACATCTATATGAGCGTATGGAAGAGCTCCAGAAGGATCTGGAAACCGGTCGCCTGATGGATGCGCCGCAGAGGGCTGAGTTTTTGCTCCAAGGCTTCAAGTACCTTTGTGATGCGGCCGTTGATTTACTGCCGATGTTATCCAGAATAACGATTTTTTCCGTCATACTCAGACGGATACTTTGGTTGCGTTCTTGGTCCGGCGATCATGCTTCCAGAAAAGGTCTTGCTGACCTCCCTTTTCAGGGTGGACGTCTATTTGGTCCACGTTTGGATGAGATTATTAAGGTCTTCAAGGGAGGTAAGAGTACCTTCCACAGCCCCGCAGGCGTGAGTTTTGCCGTAGACAGGGGCCCCCTCCCTCGGCTCAGAAGAGGTTTTTTCGCGCCCCGGGCGCAGCAGGTAAAGGGACCCGCCCCGGTAAGGTTGCTGCAGGGGTCGGAAGACGGCAGTGGCAGCGCAAAACCGAAAAGGTGGAGGACAAGTCCTCCTCAGCCTGATGGGTTGCCCCCACCCGGGATTCGGGTGGAGGGACGTCTTCTGGGGTTCGCAGGCCGGTGGCTGGCTCACATTCTTGATCGTTGGGTTCGGGAAGTGGTGTCCGCCGGGTACAGGATAGATTTCAACACTCTACCCCCAGACAGGCTCTTCCCATCGAATTTAGGGCTCCCGCAGGTTCGCCGGGAGGCCCTTTTTGGGGCTGTCCAAGCACTTTCGGACCAGAGGGTGATCGTGCCAGTGCCTCCAGAAGAGAGGTTTCAAGGTTTCTACTCAAATCTATTCGTGTTTCCCAAAAAAGGGGGGGGGGTTCGGCCAGTACTGGACCTGAAAGCCCTGAACCGGTATGTCAGGGCGCGGAAATTCCGGATGGAATCTACCCGCTCGGTCGTGGCCGCCCTTCATAAGGGGGAATTTCTGGCGTCCTGCGCTTTGCGGTGGGAGACCTCCATTTTCAATTTGTGGCACTCCCCTTCGGCCTGGCCTTGGCACCTCGAGTTTTCACAAAACTGCTAGCCCCGGTGTTGGCGTTGCTCCGACAGAGAGGCATTGCGGTGGTAGCCTACCTAGAGGACCTGCTACTGCGAGCGGAGTCCGCCTCGGCTCTGGAGGAGAATGTGAGAATCACAATGACATCTAATTCTGGACACAGAGCAGGCGAAGGTGTTCCTCCCTCCAGCCAAGTTGCTGTCTCTGCAGTCGGCAGTGCGAACTCTCCTGTCGCACCGTCGGTCTTCATTACGGTTCTGTATGCGGGTGCTGGGGCTCATGGTCTCGTCGTTCGAGGCGATACCATTCGCCCAGAGTCACACTCGTCTCCTTCAGCGAGCAATTCTGGCTCGGTGGGACAGGTCCCCTCGGTCCTCGGTCCTTGGACCTTCTGATCCGTCTGAGCTCCCAGACCAGGGTGTCTCTGACTTGGTGGCTTAGGGACTCGTCCCTGACTCAGGGGAAGTCGTTTCTGCCCCTTCAGTGGGTGATCATCACCACGGATGCCAGTCTTTCAGGCTGGGGAGGGATTCTGGGGCAACTGTCTGCCCAGGGCCGTTGGTCGGCACAGGAGCCTCGCCTCCCCATCAATTTACTGGAGCTGAGAGCAATCAGATTGTGCCTATTTCACAGTGAGATTGCAGGGTCGTCCGATTCAAATTCAATCGGACAATGCCACAGCAGTGGCGTATGTGAACCATCAGGGCGGCACAAGGAGTCCAGCAGCTGCGGCGGAGGCAGCTCTGATACTACGTTGAGCGGAACGTCACGTTCCCGCAATCTCCGCCATTTGCATTCCAGGTGTGGAGACACTGGTCCAGGGAGAGTGGTCTCTCCACCCAGAGGTGTTCAATCAGATTTGCCGCAGATGGGGGACGCTGGACGTGGATCCCAGAACGTCTCGGTTCAATCACAAGGTGGAGACCTTTGTGTCCAGAACGAAGGATCCGTTGGCAGTGGCCATGGACGCTCTGGTGGCCCCCTGGGGCCGTTACTGCCTTCTGTACGCCTTCCCTCCGATAAAACTGCTTCCGCGATTGATACGCAGGATAGTGGCGGAGGGGCCGCTTATGCCCCAGTTGAAGTCTCATAAGACGAAACTCGTCGGGTACTGTGAGCCCCATGCTCTTCTACTGTGCTGAAACATATTTTTGGAATTCCATGCGATGTTTACAGGATCGAACATGTGAGTGTATCCGTTTTTAAATAAATTCTTTTTATATCTGGTATCACACTATGTGCGACTTTATATTTTATGGGTGGATCCTGCATCTATGAGGTGACGGGCGGATGAAAAGTTCTGTCTTGTTGACCATATGCCCGGATGAACAGAGTGGATCTACTGTTTATATGCATCAAGGGGCGTTTGGAGAAATAATCTTAGAGGGTCAACCGAATCTCTTCTTGGATGTGCCTGGATTGATGTCTCATGCGATTTATCTACTTACCGTTGGTAAGAGTATTCAAACTTGTTTGGTGGTGGATGCACTTATCTGCTGTTGAAGCAGTGTTTTTATACACGGAATACCATCTATTCATCACAATTTATATGGACTATAATTTAGTGCTTGTTTAATTTTATTTTGCTGTTTTCCTAGCGCGACACTTTATGTACATTTGATATTGTTCTTCCTTCTTTGTGCCCTCGTCCATCGCACCCAAAAGAGATCGAGTTGCATGCTTTGGACGTAATGAGGGCCTTACGAGTGTACTCGGCTGCTACAGCTTCTTTTCGAAAAGCTGATGCCTTATTTGTGCTGTCAGAGGGTCAAAGGGTTGGCGGCCTCGTCGGCTACGATTTCTCGTTGGATCAGACAGACCGTGACCCATGCGTATTCTGTTTGGGGCAAGGTTCCCCCTTTTCCGGTCACGGCTCATTCTACCCGGGCTGTTTAGCACTTCCTGGGCTTTTAGACACCAGGCTTCGGTGTCACAGCTGTGCAAGGCGGCCACTTGGGCCTCGGTTCACACTTTCACTAAGTTTTATAAAGTTGATGTGTTTGCATCTTCGGATGCTGCTTTTGGCCGCAAAGTTTTGCAGGCAGCAGTATAGGCTCATCTGGCGCCTCCTTAGAGGTTTAGTTGGGTACTGTTAACGTTTACCCACCCCTCTTTTTGACACAGCTTGGGGACGTCCCCACATGTCATGATGAGCTTCGTCTGTCAGTGAACGATAGGAGAAAAAGGGGTTTTAATAAAACTTACCGTAAAATCCTTTTCTCCGAGTTCACTGACAGACTCAGCACCCACCCCTCTGTGCTCTGTTCTTGTATGACTTGTGTACGAACTGAAGAGCTATGCTATGAGGGGGTTTATGTGGGAAGAGAGGACGGCCCCCATGGGAGGGGTCGGCTGTTTCTTTTCCCTGCCTAGTTAACTCCTAGTGGGACAAGCATAAACCCCACACGTCATGATGAGCTGCGTCTGTCAGTGAACTCAGAGAAAAGGATTTTACGGTAAGTTTTAATAAAATCCCTTTATTTGCCCTGAACACCAAATTATGTGTCTGGCGGAAATCCAATACAGCTCACTATCCAAATAACACCATTCCTACATCATGGAGGTGGTAATATCCTGTTATGAGGGTGTTTCTCTGCTGCAGGGACTGGAGCACTTGTCAGGATAGAAGGAGAAATGGATGGTGCAAAATACCATCCAATTCTTGAGGAAAATCTGCTGCCCTCTGCCTGATAGTTGTCAATGGGAAGGTGGCTTACCTTCCAACAGGACAATGATCCAAAGCACACAGCAAAATTGACCACACAGTGGTTGAATGCGAAAAAGATGAATGTCCTTGCATAGCCTAGTCAGAGCCCAGACTTAAACCCCATTGCAAATCTGTGGAATGACTTTAAGACTGCAGTCCACAAACGGTCACCATCAAATTCAACTGAACTTGAGCAGAAGAGTGGGCAAATATTGCAAAGTCTAAATTTGCAAAGTTAGTAGAGACATATCCCAACAGACTAAAGGCTGTAATTAAAGGAAAGGGTGGTTCAATAAAATACTGACTTAAGTGGGCGATCCTTTTCCATTGATTCGGTTTTTTTAGAATTTTTTTTCTGACATGGGGCGCATGCTTGAAGCCGCCGGGACATACATGCCAGCCTGAGGCTCTGCTCCGCTCGGGGATATAACAGCCTATAATACCCGCAGCCGGACCCGCCGTCTCTCACCACTGCTCGGTCCACACCCAGGGACATTCCCGGTCCCCACAGCATACAAGCCCAAGACAATTCGGGGAGGCTCTGACACGGGCCTCCACAAACATGGCGGTAGCCGCATCCACACAGCACCGCGCTCCACCAAGCCGCCTCATGTGTCCGGTGAGTCTGACGCAGAACTGGGTGTCAACCCCCTGTCACCATACTCTGACCCACCACCAACCGATCTTCTCAGACAGTTTGAGAAAATGCTTAACAAAGCCCTGAAACAGACGTCTGATCACATAACAGACATGCTATCCAGGGAAATCAGGGAGCTGGGGCATAGAACCGCAGAGCTGGAACAGAGAGTGGATGAGCTGGATGTGATTACCCATAATCACTCTGAGGAGCTTGAGACACTTAAAGATGAAAACCTAAAGCTGCAATCGTGTTTGGAGGACTATGAGAACAGGGCTAGGAGGTCAAACGTCCGCATACGCGGCCTCCCTGAATCCGAAGTAGAAGTACAGTCCACAGTTACAGCCCTTTTTCAGGAACTAGCCCCAGCCATACCCATCGACCGACTGGAGATGGGCAGGGTCCATCACGCCCTGACAACCCGCAAATCAGAAGGTCCGCCAAGAGACATCATAGCGAAAATGCACTTCTTTCGCACTAAGGAGCAACTCCTGGCCACCGCCCGCAACGCGGACACACTAGTCTTCCAAGGCCACAAATATCAGCTATTCCAAGACCTCTCCCCCACTCATTATTGCCAAGTGGTGAGCACTAAAGCCACAGCTTCAAATACTACAGCAACACCACATCACCTACAAGTAGGGCTTCCCGTTCTCTGTACGCTTCTCTTACCAACTACACCTACAGATCTTTGGTAAACATCCAGATCACCCTGCAACAACTAAAACAACTTCCGGACCCACCAAACGACAGTTCATCCCGTCGTTGATCAGCTTCCTGCTCACCACAGAAGACCTACAATTCTCTGAAGACACAAGCGCATGCTAATATACATAAATGCGGACGCTTTGCCTCTCCTACCGCTCAACACCCCAAGATTCCATGGACAGAACCCATCCTGATACTCTCCAGACCATGTTATTTGCTACCTACGGGCCGCAGGTCATGATCCTAACCGGTATGACACTGGACTTCAATTAAAGGTCATAGGTGTGGTAAACTAACTGTCTTGTTTCTCCCTTATTTCTATATGACCACACACGTTTCTTTTGTTAACCTGGCTGTGGCGATATAAGCACCCTCCTTTTATTTTTGGGTTGCTAAGAGTTAATCTCCAGTCGGGCTGTTTGAACCCCAGCGCTAGTCACTGCACCCACCCATTGGACCATGGACCTTGAGACAGTGGTTATCCATGGCACCTTTTCCTCAAACTGATGATACCTCATCAGCCTTGGTGTCGGCAAACATCCACCAAACGATTAGTTCAATTTTCTGCTATTTGCATTTAGTTCTGCTGTTCCACATAGTACCTCTTTTCTCTCCTCTTTCTCGCTCCCTCCCCATCTTCCTTCCTTCTCCCCCCAGCTGTTACCCTGTATTCCTTGCCCCCAGGGACAACCATACTGGTAAACTTTACCAGACTCCACAATGGGCCCCCTGAATGTATTAACACTCAACGTCCAAGGGCTAAATTCCCCACAGAAGTGAACCAAGGCTTTCAAAACCTTCGCCACTATTAAGGCCCATGTTGTGTGCCTGCAAGAGACCCATTTCACTCCCCGATCCACACCTACATTTTTCTACCAAGCATACCCCCAAGTATATACAGCCTCTGCTAATTCCAAGCTTAGAAGAGTCCTTATAGCTTTTCACCGCTCCACCCCCTTTACATTCGTGGCTAAAATAAAGGACCCTGAAGGCAGCTCTTTACTTATATCCGGCTTGCTACTAGACTCCGAAGTGACGATAATATCATATTATGCTCCGAATTCTAAACCTCTACTGTTTTTTTCCCATCTCCTAGGGGTTGTTGAATCTCATAAAAGAGGTACATTTCTCCAATGCGGAGACTCTATACCCGTTCCTGGACAAATCCCCTCCCTCCTCTAGTACCACCAAACTAAGTTTCCAACAACTCCTTCACCGCAACTCCTTAATTGACTCGTGACTTAAACATAACCCAGTATGACGCCAATATACTTATTACTCTCACCCTAATAATACATTTTCATGGATTGGCCATATCTTTCCCACCACTTTCACTATACCTTCACGTCTCTCCCATGTTATCTCGCCCATCGCACTGCCTCACGATAGTCAGCCCTCAAGGAATACCTCTCCGTGAACTCTACCCCCGATATCTCCCCTATTATGCTCTGGGAGGCCCAAAAGCCAGTTATAAGAGGAGCCTGCATTAGTCAGGCATCCTTTCCAAACAAAGAAAAGCGCCTGTCAAGCCCTAGAAAATGCAAGACTAGAACTTGACCTATTCCTGATGGGCTCTGCAGAAAGAACATTACGTCGCTCTCGTTACAGATATTACACTAAAGCCAACAAAACCAATACTTTCCTGACCATGGCACGTTGAAGGCTTTAACACACAACCCAACCAATTCAACTTAAACTATCCCCAACAGACTACACCAGCAATCCCGTCAAGGTCCTCCAAGCATTTCGCAAACACCTCACCACCCTATATTCACACATTCTTTTGACCACCACTTTGCCCTCTCTCGTGAGAATATTGAGAAACCATTAGAAACCAAGGAGGTTATACAGGCCATAAAATCCCTAAAAACACATGAGCGCCCGGGCCCTGACGGCTTTTCAGCCACATACTTCAAACGGTTCACCATTCTTTTAGCCCCTGTACTCACTAGGGCATATAATGGACACAAAATTCCGCCCTGAAACACTAACAGCCTCCATCGCCATGCCCCCAAAGCCACAGACTGATGGCTCCTCCTGGTCTAATTACCGACCTATCTCCCTCCTTAACCTGGATATGTTAACCTGGAGCTGTTAGCCAAAATCCTAGCCACAAGACTCGGTCAAATCATTGGTTCAATTATACACAAGGACCAAGTACGATTTACTCCAATCAGGCAGGCATGGGCAACATCCGCTGCGTTACTCTGCTGACTCATTTTGCTAGGACACACAAAATCCCCTTATGCCTTTTGTCCCTGGACATGAGAAAGGCATTTGATACAGTTTCCTGGCCTTATCTACAATTCACATGAAGGCGATGGGGATTCGGTTCTCACCTCCTTTCATGGATCTCCGCTCTTTTCACTTAACCCACAGCATTCAGCTGTTAAATGGACCACAAATCAGAAACGTTCAAAATCGGGGAGGGTCGCGGCAAGGTTGTACACTTTCGCCGCTCCTATTCCCTCTACCCATGGAACCCCTTGCCCAACTAATACTAATCAAAGGCCTAGAAGTGGATGGACATACCATAAACTATGTATGTTTACAGACAATGTACTCCTCTTTATGTCCTCCCCATTGACGTCTGCGCCCAACCTCCTGACGCTTCTAAGGGACTTTGGTCAAATCTCAGGTCTTACGGTCAACCCAGCTAAGTTCAGAGCCTTGAATGTCTCCATACCCTCTGCTGACTTAGCCCACCTACAATCCTCCCTCCCCTTTCCTTGGTCCACACGTGAAATTACCTATCTAGGAGTTAGACTTACAGCTGACCCGCTAGATCTTTGTACAGCCAACTACCCCCCAATGCTTTCCCACCTTACCAACCTACTAAATAAATGCCCCCCCCCCAGCTTGGATGGGTAGAATAACAGTGATTAAGATGACGATGCTTCCTAAAATATTATATTTATTCAGAGTTTTACCTGTCCAGGTTCCAGGCCACTACCTCCGCTTAGTGCAGAAATTAATATTCTCCTATATATGGCACATTGTCAAACCCCGAATTCCACATTACATCTGCCTAAACTCAGCAGTGGCTTAGGCCTCCCACATCTCGCAAAATATTATTATGCTGCCAAACTGGCGCAGCTACCTAAATACCACTCCGCCACTGAAACACCCCTTTGAGTAGCCTTGGAAGCTGTCCATTACAACCCCCTGTCTATCGCTAATCTTCTACGGCTCTCTCCCCCGGACCGTCGTAGCATACATAATCCGGTCACGTGCCACTCACTCTCCCTCTGGGATTGTCTTAAAACCAAACACTTCAATCTGACCACAACCCCATGTTGTTATTCTTACGTAACCCCTCGTTCTATCCTACTTGGACATCACTGCCCTCGTTCCATAACTGGTCCTCCACCAACTGCATCGGAGCCTATAACTTCCTAACCCCCAATGGCATAAAGCCCTTCCCAACCATTAGTGAACAACACAATGTCCCACCCTCTGAAATCTATTGCTATCTCCAGATTAAGCATTTATTCACACCCTTAATACCCAGAGATCCCTCCCCCCATTCTTTGTCCTCCTTCGAACAATTCCTGTAAGAATGATCCACATACAAGAGGCCTAATCTCGGCACTCTACAATCACCTACTTAACACAGGCTCCCCCCTCCGTTCCCTCATACACCTCTAGATGGGAAAAAGACCTAGATATCACGCTAGACGGCACATTGGAGCCACATATGGTCAGTAACAAAATCATCCTCTCAAAATATCGTACCTGTTGAGACAAACTGTAAAGCTCTGACCCGTTGGTACATGGTTCCTGCCAGGATCCTCAAATACGCTCCCCAATACCATTCCACTTGCTTTAGGGGCTGCCCTACCCAAGGGAACTTTCACCCCATTTGGTGGTCATGTCCTGCTGTACGAACCATTTGGTCCAGCGTATTCAACATGCTATCCACCCTCTTTGATACAGCCCTACAACCTGAACCAACTTATAGCCCTTCTAAATCTCAAACCCCCAAACTTATCTCAACGCCAATTCAAACTCCTCTTGCAGGTCACAACGGCAGCCAAACAAATCATTGCCAAATCATGGAAAACCCCCAGTCTTAGTGTCCCTGCGGTTAGAAACAAGGTCACACAAGCAATGATATATGCGAAAATTGAGGCTACCGTTGTTGACAAGGTTGCCAAATATGAAGCCCTCTGGTCCCCATGGATAGCTCACGTCCTCCCACTAAATTTTGACAAGTCCATTTTACTCTAAGAGCCATTCTCGTTAACACATCTCACGGCCAATACTACAGAAACAAACCAGTAACACCTGGGGCTTAACCCCTCCTCTACCCCCCCCCTCCCCCCACCCTCCTGCCTGACCCTCTCAACATCTCCTTGATTCCAACCTTTGTACTCTACTCTCTTTTCTGTACCTCCTACTTATCTTCTCTTCCAGATAGTCAATTCCTTGCCTATCATCTAGGATTAAAGGGTGTTACTAGATCTGACTCACAAAAGCTTCCTAGAGCTTACACATCGGTTTGCTTAGCTTACTCAGTCTGCTGTTTTCTGACAACCCTGAGACACCGTGTACACACTAGCTGGCTAAACGCCTGGGATTTTAACCCTGGGTATGGAAAGGATATGTTATACCTTTAATGCGTAATAGCCTCCTAGTCCATTGACTTTGGCTGTTTCACCCTTCTCATGACATATAGTTTGTCTATATTTACTTTTGCTATAGGTACAGTTCCATCCCTATGTTTTATCTATAAGTGTTCATATAGGAAACATTATTGACGTGGCAAGCAGGTTGCTTCGTTTCTCCCACTGAACACAGCTTGTTCCAATTGGGGGTGTCCAGTGGCGAAAGATAATCATGCCTGCACACTATATAGACCACAAAACGGGTTATGATGCTTAAGCAAGTTCCCTACACAGCATATGCACCATGTATACCTCTACACTATGATGCTTCCTATATTTGATTCCGGTTACCTTTATGTACGACCAATTCTGTCTGTCATGCCTAGAATTGGTTTCTGACATGCTGGTGTTATAGCTTTCAATTGGATGAGTAAATGCAGCTGGATAAAACAAAAACCATGTCTGTCTTCACTTCAGGCTGCAAACAACAAAATGTGTATATTTTAAAAGGGGGGTGTTTCTTTTCTATACCCACTGTATGTCTTCTCTCTGCTGAGAGAAGCAAACCCCATATATTTTGTTTTTATTAAGATATATTTTGTTTTAGTTATATAGCTGTGCTCATAAGTTTACATACCCTGGCAGAATTTATGATTTCTTGGCCATTTTTCAGAGAATATGAATGATAACTCTATTCAGGGGTGTTCCCTATATCGCTGGCATATGGAGGCCAAAAAAGGGAAGGGGTATGCCTGTATATAAAAAAATTACGTACAAGTAAATGTGGGGGGGGGGGGGGCATTACTGGTGGATGAAGGGAGGATGTTGAATCCTTATGAGTAGAGCTACAAAGGGAGGATACTAAGGGGAAAGTAATACTAAGAATATGCTATGGGCCCCCTAACCAGAGGGAAGAGGGGCAGGCGGACCTCCTATCACAGTTTGGAATTGCAGCAAAGATGGGAAGTTTCATTCTAATGGGGGATTTTAATTATTCAGATATAGACTGGACGGAAGGTACTGCACACTCAGCTTAGGCTCGCCATTTCCTAAATGTCCTGCAGGACAATTTCATGGGTCAGATGGTAAATGCACCAACAAGAAAAAAAAATCCTTGTTAGACCTTCTGATTACTAACACAGACCTGATCACAGATGTGGAAGTAAGGGGCAATCTAGGAAATAGCGATCATAGGTCAATTCGTTTCAGTGTAAATCACACAGATAGGAAACATAAGGGGAATGGAAACAGCTGTAAACGAAAAGGTTCTAGACACGAGTTACCACGTTTAGGTGCGTTTAGCGGCGTTTATAAGCTGTTTGGCATTTCAAATGCCTCTGAACTTGCATCTGAACCCATTTTTTTACGTTCCAAAAAAAGCCTTTAAACTCAACTGCCTGGAAACGACCTTAAACAACCCTGTGTAAATGTACTGATAAGATAATATAGAGGAAAGTTCAGGGGCAGCTGAAAAAATGCCCAAATGCCTCAAAATGTCAGTTTACCAGCAGCAGTGTAAATGAGACCTGAGGAGTTTTTGTCAGCATTCCATCTTTATAAGGTATGCAATTTGGAATGTAAGGGTGCAATCAGGGCTGCTAAGATAGAACATGAAAGACACATAGCTGAGGAGAGTAAAAATAATTCCAAGAAATTCTTTAAGTGTATACATAGTAAGAGAGGGAGGTCAGATCATATTGGCCCCATAAAGAATGATGCAGGGAATCTGGTTACAAAGGAGGGCAAAGGTGTTAAACTTATTTTTTATCTATTCCTAATTTTTAAAATTAGGAATAGACTTGAAAAACGTAATGTTAATAAGTCACCGGGACAAGATTGCATCTACCCGAGGTTCCTTAACTACTTCAATACAGGACATTTATACCCCCTTCCTGCCCAGACCAATTTTCAGCTTTCAGTGCTCCCACATTTTGAATCTCAATTACTCTCTCATGCTACACTGTATCCAAACAAAATTTGTATCATTTTTTTCTCACAAATAGAGCTTTCTTTTGGTGGTATTTATTCACCGCTGGGTTTTTTATTTTTTGCAATAGAATCGAAAAAGAGCGAAAATTTTGAAAACACTTTTTTTAGTTTCTATTGTACAATTTTGCAAAAAAGTAATTTTTCTTCGTAATTTGGGCCAAAATGTATACTGCTACATACATATCTTTGGTAAAAAATAACCCAAATTAGTGTATAATATTTAGTCTCTGTGAAAGTTATAGAGTCTACAAGCTATGGTGCAAATCATTGAAAATTGATCACACCTGATGTACTGATGGCCTATCTCCATTTTGTGAGACACTAACAAGCCAGTAAGGTACAAATACCCCCCAAATGACCCCTTTTTGGAAAGTAAACATGCCAAGGTATTTAGTAATAGGCATGGTGAATTTTTTGAAGCTGTAATTTTTTCCTCACAATTCTTTGCAAAATGAAGATTTTTTTTTTTGTTTGCACAAAATTGTCATAGTAGGTTATTTCTCTCACACACACATATGCATACTTGCAATGACACCCCAAAATACATTCTGCTACTCCTCCTGAGTATGGTGATACCACATGTGTGAGACTTTTACACAGCCTGGCCACATACAGAGGCCCAACATTGAAGTAGCATCTTTTGGCGTTTTAGAAGCATAAATTACACATCTCATTTCTCAACAACCTATTACACTTTTGAAGGCCCTGGAGCACCAGGACAATGGAAATGCCTGCAAAATGACCCCATTTTGGAAAGCTAACACCCCAACATATAATCTGAGGCATAATGAGTCTTTTGAATGGTTCATTTTTTTCCAGAAGTTTTGGAAAATGTGGAAAAAAAATGAAAATGCATTTTTTTTTTTTACACAAAGTTGTCCATTCATAAGATATTTCCACCACATAGCATGTACATAGCAAAAATAACACCCCAGAATACATTCTGCTACTCCTCCTGAGTATGGCAATACCACGTGTGAGACTTTTACATAGCCTGGCCACATACAGAGGCTTAATATTGAAGTAGCGCCTTTAGGCGTTCCACGAGCATAAATTACACATCTCATTTCTCAACCACCTATTACACTTTTGAAGGCCCTGGAACACCAGGACAATGGGATTGCCCACAAAATTACCCCATTTTGGAAAGCTAACACCCCAATGTATAATCTATTAGGCGTAATGAGTCTTTTGAACATTTCATTTTTTTTCCAGAAGTTTTTGGAAAATGTGGAAAAAATGAAAACGCATTTTTTTTTTTTTTACACTATGCTGTCCATTTATAAGATATTTCCAACACATAGCATGTACGTAGCAAAAATGACACCCCAAAATACATTCTGCTGCTCCTGAGTATGGTGATACCACATGTATGAGGCTTTTATACAGCCTGGCCACATACAGAGTCCCAACATCCATCTCCAGGTGTTCTAGGGACATAAATCACACACATAAATTCCTGCCAATCTATCACAATTTTGAAGGCCCTGGAGCACCAGGATAATGAAAATGCCCACAAAATGACCCAATTTTGGAAAGCAAACACTCACACATATAATCTATGGGGCAAAATGAGCCTTTTGAATGGTTCATTTTTTTCCAAATGTTTTTGGAAAATGTGGAAAAAAATGAAAATGCATTTTTTTTTTACACAAAGTTGTCCATTCATAAGATATTTCCAACATGTAGCATGTACATAGCAAAAATGACACCCCAAAATACATTCTGCTACTCATCCTGAGTATGGTGATACCACATGTGTGAGATTTTTACACAGCCTGGCCACATACAGAGGCCCAACATCCATCTCTAGGTGTTCTTGGGACATAAATCACACACAAATTCCTGCCAGCCTATCACATTGTTGAAGGCCCTTCATATTTCTAACACATAGCATGTACTGTACATACCAATTACAAACCAAAATACATTCTGCTGAGCAAAGGGTAAGAAAAGATTACCTGCGGTTTTAGTAGTGCAGCGGCAGGAATACTGTCCATAGTCAGTACAGGTAGAGATATTGGCAGCACAGTTAAAGCATTGGTCCAGGTAGCAGGCAGGGATGTGGTTATTAGCAGCGAAAGGATGGTCCATGCAGCAGGCAGGATTACTGTCCATAGTACAGGCAGCAGGCAGAGATATGGTCAGTACAGCCAAAGTATTGGGTCCAGGCAGCAGGCACATGGTCCATAAAAAGTCCTGGGTCAGTGCAGGCAGAGATATTGTCAGTACAGCCAAAGTATTTATCCAGGCAGGACCATCAAGCTTAGGGCCTCGGTCAGGAAAGAATGGGGACAGAAGTAGAGGCTTCTCCCACCCAAATTGCTTTGAAGCCTCCGGACACCAGACCCTGTTCTGGGAATTACAAAACAAAGAGAAAGTCAATAACTAGTTTTCTCAAATTAGAACATCATTCTGGAGCCCTTCACATATGTGAGACCCCTGTGTAGCAGGCTGAAAGATCAGTCCAAGGGGCAGGCAAAAACATGGTCAACAGGCCGAGGTCAGTGCAGGTAAAAAGCAGAAATAGACGGTACAATTTGAAGATTGTGGAGCGCCTATATAAATTTCACAATGCACAGCATAAAAAAACAACATAAACAACAACATGAAAGGTACAATGGAGCCAAGTCCTTTTCAACACCACCATGGGCTCACAAGGGCTCTTGCTCCTGCCCTCCAACTTCACAGAGGTCACTCGTTGTTACTGGGACCACTCTTAAGGGGCTTAGTCCACTTAGATAAGATCCTTGGGGAAGCCACCGTGAGGGTAAAGTGCATCTATCTTAATGTCAACAGGTGACACTAGTGCAGCCCACCACCGATGCCACTAGCCTCTCACCTCATCAATTCGACCTCCCAGAGGTCACATCACTTGTCTCATAAAAACATCACAGTCTTCTGTCTTCCACTGTAAACCGCTTCTCCCATACGATATTGCCATATGAGGAGTACAGAAAAGACAGGATCTAGTGCTCTCTGTATTGCAGTTTTATTAAAATAGCGTAAATAAAAAAACACTCACATGCAAAGCACCTATGTCCAGGTGCTGGATTAAAAGCATAGGCTGTGTACAGTTAAACTGGCGTCCCAGTCTCACAGGATGGTTGTGGATGATGTCACTACCGGTTCCTCCCGTACATGTTGCGTTCCGGAAACGGAACTTCGTCAGCGGGTGAGGGACCAAGCAGGACGTCAATTATTTGTATATGAATGGTGGACCAATAGCTTTGGTTTTTGCAGCTACGAACGGTGGACCAATAGCTTCGGTTTTAACACAGCTGCCTCCGAAATTTCACTCAATGTTTTCTCATAGGCAATCCAGTTTGTTCTAAAGAAGGCTTACTGAGGGATGTAGAGACAGTGGAATCAGTCAATAGGGAAACCCTAATTGCAGATAAAGTGAAAGGACCACAGATGGAAGAATTTCAATATAAAATAGTCCTAGATTATAATGTTCAACACCGCAAATTTGAAAAAATTATTCATAAACACTGGGCGATCTTAAAATCAGATCGGCTTTTGGGACCTGTGCTTTCTATTCGCCCACAGTTTATATATAAAAAAGCTCCAACTCTCCGAGATAGTGTGGTACCAGGAGTGATTAATCCACCCAACACATCTCAGAACCCTCTTTTCTCGTTTTTATCAGGGTTTTATGCATGTGGGAGATGTGCTGCATGCAAAAGTGTAAAACACAATGTTAAAAAGAGAAAAGAATTCACAGCCACTGTCACCCAGAAGACACATAATATAAAAAATCGCATTACTTGTTCTACAGAGGGGGTTGTCTACATGTTGGAGGGTGACTGTGGCCTCCAATATGTAGGCAGGACCTCAAGAGCCCTCCATGTACGGATAGGAGAGCATATTAGTAACATCAGAAGAGGAATTAGAACCCATAGCGTTTTCGAAACATTTTAGGATATGCCACAATAGGAACCCTAAGATTTTGGGGTATCGAGAAGGTTGCGAAACACTGGCGGGGCGGTAATTACATTAGAAAAATCAGCCAGAAAGAATCCTTCTGGATATATGAAACCCAAGTTTTGAGCCCTGCGGGCCTGAATGTGGAATTTGATATTAATTGCTTTATATCAAATAGATAATGTATATTATGATGTAAAGGATGGCCGGTGGATGACGTCCCAAAAGTTTTTAAAAGGATTTATTCCTTAACCACTTCAATACTGGGCACTTAAACCCCCTTCCTTCCCGGACCAATTTTCAGCTTTCAGCGCTGTTGCAGTTTGAATGACAATTGCGCGGTCATGTGACACTCTGCCCAAATTACATTTTTATCATTTTTTTCACACAAATAGAGCTTTCTTTTGGTGGTATTTAACCACCCCTGGGTTTTTTATTTTCTGCGCTATAAATTAAAAAAAGACTAAACATTTTCAAAAACCATGTATTTTTCTGCGTTTGTTATAAAATTTTGCAAATAAGTAATTTCTCTCCATGAATTTTGACCAAAAATGATACTGCTACATTTCTTTGGTAAAAATAACCCAAACTGGAGTTTATTTGGTGTTGGCGGACAGACAGATGTGACGGGGACATACAGATGTTTTGTGTATGGTGACAGATGTGATGGGGACTGTGACAGATGTTTGGGGACTGTGACAGATGTTTTGGGGACTGTGACAGAGGTTTTGTGTATGGTGACAGATGTGATGGGGTCATACAGATGTTTTGGGGGCTGTTTTATGGGGACACATGTGTATGGGGACAGGGGTATCAGTGTGCTTGGTGCACTGTGTGGGGGGGCGATCTGTGACAGCTTTCTGCATGAAATCCTCATCATGCAGAAAGCTGTCACAGAGCTGCAGCTCCCCCCCTTCACCCCCCCGCACTGAGCTCTCACTGAGCTCG
>BLSH010324803.1:52503-69274 GCA_018402905.1 Glandirana rugosa | reverse complement strand
GCGTTTGTTATAAAATTTTGCAAATAAGTAATTTCTCTCCATGAATTTTGACCAAAAATGATACTGCTACATTTCTTTGGTAAAAATAACCCAAACTGGAGTTTATTTGGTGTTGGCGGACAGACAGATGTGACGGGGACATACAGATGTTTTGTGTATGGTGACAGATGTGATGGGGACTGTGACAGATGTTTGGGGACTGTGACAGATGTTTTGGGGACTGTGACAGAGGTTTTGTGTATGGTGACAGATGTGATGGGGTCATACAGATGTTTTGGGGGCTGTTTTATGGGGACACATGTGTATGGGGACAGGGGTATCAGTGTGCTTGGTGCACTGTGTGGGGGGGCGATCTGTGACAGCTTTCTGCATGAAATCCTCATCATGCAGAAAGCTGTCACAGAGCTGCAGCTCCCCCCTTCCCCCCCCCCCCCCGCACTGAGCTCTGACTGAGCTTGGCGGGGGGGAGAACTGTCACAGAGACGTTCGTCTCTGTTTACAATGTGACGGCTGTGATTGGACACAGCCGTCACATGATCGGGAAGGCCAGTCACTGCGCTCGTATCCCTATCTCTGCTCAGCTGGATCCTGTGATCACAGGATCCATCAGCAGCGCGCCGCATGCCTGCGCTGCGAGCTCCCTTTATATATATATATATATATATATATATATATATATATATGTATATATACGGCCGGGTGGGAGCTTCCCCGTTCTGACAGGATGTGTATTTACATCCTGCATAACGGGAGCTCGCAGCGCGGGCATGCGGCGCGCTGCTGCTGGATCCTGTGATCATTATGATCACAGGTGGTTAAAGGATTTTTTAGAATATAACATTTTTTAATTTTTTGTTTTGAAATTGTTGAATAGTTTGAAGGTTTTCTACCATATTGAGCCTGGAAAAAAAATAAAAAACCCAGATTGTCATAGGTGTATTTGAACACTAGGTGTCACCCTTTGAACAAACTGGATTGCCTATGAGAAAACATTGAGTGAAAGTTCGGAGGCAGCTGTGTTAAAACCAAAGCTATTGGTCCACTGTTCGTATACAAATTGCAAACAAAAAGACCTCCTCCACCTGATGTTCCGGTTCTCTGTAAGATTTGGGATAATGTGCCGCCTTGCTGCAACTGGTGAACTAGGGGTAGTTCAAATGCACTGTACCAAAGACACAAAAACAATGGCGCACTGGCCTAGCGCATTATCCTCAGATAAAACCTTTTATCAAAAAAGTTAAAAACCTACTCACAAATAAGCTGTGAAATAAAGCTTATCAGGCATTTGTGGAGTTCTTCCAATGCATGGCCATGTGCTGTGCGGCTGGTTCTCTCACAAACAAGGCTGACGTGTTTTCGAGGTTTCCACCTCTTCCTCAGAGCCTACTATACATTGACAGTGACACACATTTATGTTCGTATACAAATAATTGACGTCCTGCTTGGTCCCTCACCCGCTGACGAAGTTCCGTTTCCGGAACGCAACATGTACGGGAGGAACCGGTAGTGGCGTCATCCACAACCATCCTGTGAGACTGGGACACCAGTTTAACTGTACACAGCCTATGCTTTTAATCCAGCACCTGGACATAGGTGCTTTGCATGTGAGTGTTTTTTTATTTACGCTATTTTAATAAAACTGCAATACAGAGAGCACTAGATTCTGTCTTTTCTGTACTCCTCATATGGCAATATCGCATGGGAGAAGCGGTTTACAGTGGAAGACAGAAGACTGTGATGTGTTTGAGACAAGTGATGTGACCTCTGGGAGGTCGAATTGATGAGGTGAGAGGCTAGTGGCATCGGTGGTGGGCTACACTAGTGTCACCTGACGTTAAGATAGATGCACTTTACCCTCACGGTGGCTTCCCCTAAGGATCTTATCTAAGTGGACTAAGCCCCTTAAGAGTGGTCCCATTAACAACGAGTGACCTCTGTGAGGTTGGAGGGCAGGAGCAAGAGCCCTTGTGAGCCCATGGTGGTGTTGAAAAGGACTTGGCTCCATTGTACCTTTCATGTTGTTGTTTATGTTGTTTTTTTATGCTGTTCATTGTGAAATCTTATGTTGGGCTTTTGGGAAATTTTGCCTGAAGTGTAGAGCAGCCTTGGTTTAATAATAATAGTTTCTGAATAGGAATAGATCAGCGCTGAATTACATCTGCATTTGTACATAGAAATAGACGGTAGGCAGAGGCATAGTCGATACAGTCCAGGGTCAGTTCACGTGAAAGGCAGAAATATGGTGGATAAACAATGCAGACGGCAGGCAGAGGTATAGTCAATAAACAGGCCAGGGTCAGTTCAAATGGAAGACATGGGTTGGTTGAGGCTCCAGGGAAATAATCAGCACAGGAATTGAAAATGGGGAAATGGCAAGCTATTTGAAATAGTAATAATTTACAAGTTTATGAAAGCGTTTGAAGCATTCTCCGATGCAAAGGCCAGGATTGGAGGGACATTGGGGACAATAGAAACTGGTGCCTTTCCTAACTCCTCTTTTGCTGCACACCGACATTTTTCTTGGCGTCGTCTTCCGGTTGCTGATGGGGGAATATGGTCAGGAAAATTACGCTCATGCAGTCCACTGACACAATCGGAGCGAATGCTTTCTGGGGGGATCCTTGTTGATATATCAGGGCAGTAATGACTTCTTGAATGAAGTTTAGGAAGGGGTTGAGGTTTTTCTGTTGATTTCCGGTAGGTGACGTATGCATTGTACATGGCCATATGAAATAAGTACACCGTGACTTTTTTTGTACCAGAAGAGGGATTTTCGAGTTGGTAGCTAGGGCTGCAACATCTGGTCATTTAAATCCTCCCCCCATGAATTTATTGTACTCGTGGATACAGTGAGGCTTTTCAACGGGACCCTGTCTTCTGAGAAGTTCCACTGAGGTGGCATCGTGGATTGTGGACATGATGTACACGTTTTTCTTATCCCTCCACTTCACAGCCAACATTTCCTCATTCCAGAGGCTTGCTGATTCCCCCTTTTGTATATTTGTATTGACTAGACTCTGTGGGAAGATCTTTCTGTTTTTTCGTGCTGTACCGCAGGCCAAAGTATCCTCCCGATATAGGTGGCGGAAAGGGGGCAAACTCTTATAATTGTCCATGTAAATATGATAGCCTTTTATGTACGATGGACAGTCAGGGGGCTGGATATGGGAGTATTTGCCTTCATATACAAGAAAGGGGTGCACGTATCCAGTGGAACTTTGACAAAGCTTGTTGAGTTTTAATCCGTACCTGGCCCTCTTACTGGGGATGTACTGTTTCATATCCAGGCGGCCTGTGAAATGGACCAGGGATTCGTTTACTGAGATATTCTGCTCAGGGATATAGAGTTCAGCAAACCTTTTAGAAAACAAATCAATTAGGGGGTGAATTTTAAACAATCTATCAAAGTCAGGATGATTTCGGGGAGGGGAGGGGGGGCACTGTGAGTTATTGCTGAAATGCAGGAACCGCATTATCATGTCATAACGGGACTTGGTCATGACAGATGAAAAAATTGGCATATGGTCGATGGGGTGGCTAAACCAATATGCATGCAGTTTGTTTTATTCTGTAATCCCCATGTTGAATGTAAGGCCAAAAAATATTTTATGCTCCTCCACGGTTAGGGGTCTCCATTCAAAAGGATGGGTATAGAATGATTTGGGGTTGTTCTGAATGTGTTATTGGGCATAAAGGTTTGTCTGGTCCACGATGCTTTGCACTAGCTCATTAGGGAAAAATAGATTTAAAAAATGAAATGTGTGATTATGGCTGACCCTGTGCTAGAAGGCAGGCACTGTGGGTTTGCCAAGGAATCTGGAAGCTTGGTTTGGGTCCTAATTATTTGCTGTGAAATTCCAGTGCTGGGCCTCTCTTCCTGTGGTCTAGCGCTGTTGGCATTTGTCGATTGGCCATTAGGGTCTCTGGCACTGCTGGTAGCTGCCTCGTCTTCTTTTCCGATGGACTACTTCCTCCTCAAATTCAGACGATGATACACTCTTTTCAATGGGCTGGTATTCCAAATCAGAACCGGAATCGTCACTGGGCAATGAGTGCTCCCCACTGCTCTCATCGGTCAGGCTTAGCATATGATATGCCTCTTCTGGAGTGTATACCCTTTTGGACATGGTGGCTATATGACAAGTGACACTGATGGACTGCTCGTCAGGGACTAATAGGCTAATAGGTACTCTGATGGTAGACAGGTACTCTGATGGACTGACAGGTACTCTCATGGACTGACAGGTACTCTGATGGACGGACGGGTACTCTGATGGACTGACGGGCACTCTGGTGGACTGGCGGCTACTCTGATGGACTGGCAGGTACTCTGATGGACTGGCAGGTACTCTGATGGACTGGCAGGTACTCTGATGGACTGGCAATACTCTGATGGACTGATGGGTACCCTGATGGACTTACGGGTACTCTGATGGACTTACGGGTACTCTGATGGATTGACGGGTTCTCTGATGGACTGGCGGGTACTCTGATGGAGTAAAGGGTACTCTGATGGACTGGCAGGTACTCTGATGGACTGGCAGCTACTCTGATGGACTGGCAGCTACTCTGATGGACTGACGGGTACTCTGATGGACTGACGGGTACTCTGATGGACTGACGGGTACTCTGATGGACTGACGGGTACTCTGATGGACTGACGGGTACTCTGATGGACTGGCGGGTACTCTGATGGACTGGCGGGTACTCTGATGGACTGGCGGGTACTCTGATGGACTGACAGATACTCTGATGGTATGGCAGGTACTCTGATGGTATGACAGGTACTCTGATGGACTGACGGGTACTCTGATGGACTGACGGGTACTCTGATGGACTGGCAGGAACTCTGATGGACAGACAGATACTCTGATGTGATGATGGGGTACTCTGATGAGCTCACTGACAGGTACTCAAATCGGATGACAGGTACTCTGATGAGCTCAGACAGGTACACTTTATTTGAGTGGGGCACAATCTGCGCACAGTAAATCGCTCAAGATATGGTAACTCAGTTTTGCTCTCTTCTCCTCACTGGATCGGTGTGTGAGGAGAAGAGCCCGGTAACAGCTAGTTACCGGCGGATTGTTTACATTTATGACCGGATGTGATTGGACATTTCATTTCCATTTCATTGGCTCTTTACCCTGATCGTAGTCGGGCTTTGTCTGAGGGACAAGCCTTGTCCCCGATCGCCGCACTGCAACGTGCATCAACAAAGTGGCCTGCTGTGATTGGACACAGCCGGTCACTTGGTAAAGAGCCAAAATCATTGGCTCTTTACCCTGATCAGGGGGGGGCAGGCTGTGTCCCGAGGGACATGATCGATCCTTTACCCCAGGGGCCTGCAGTAGTGGCTAAAGGCGGCGGACGTTATATGACACCCGCCCGGATCGAGGAAGGGTTCCTGCCAACGTCATTTTACAATGACTTGGTAGGGAACTGGTTAAGGAACTCAGTTAAGAAATTGCCAGACCATTGTACCTAATTGTTAAGAGCAGTCTACTGACTGGTATGGTACCAGCTGATTGGAGAAAAGCCAATGTAGCACCAATATATAAAAAAGGACCAAGGTATATCCCTGGGAGCTACAGGCCAGTTAGCTTAACATCATTAATATGCAAGCTCTTAGAGGGAATAATAAGGGATTATATACAAGATTATTGTAATGAAAAGGTATCATTAGCGGTAATAAGCATGGTTTCATGAAGAATCGCTCATGCCAAACCAATCTGTTAACCTTCTATGAGGAGGTGAGCTGCCATCTTGATAAAGGAAGGTCCGTAGACGTGGTGTATCTCGATTTTGCGAAAGCATTCGATACAGTTCCCCATAAACATTTATTATACAAACTACGGTCCGTCAGCATGAATCAGAGGGTGAGTACATGGATTGAAAATTGGTTAGAGGGGCGAGTCCAGAGGGTGGGGAGTACTCTGAATGGTCCTGAGACCAATCCTTTTTAATTTATTCATAAACGATCTGGAGGCTGGGGTTAATAGCTCAATATTTGCAGATGATACCAAGCTAAGCAGGGCAATCATTTCTCCACAGGATGCAGAAACCTTGCAAGAAGATTTGAACAAATGAATGGGCTGGGCAGATAAGTGGCAAATGAGGTTCAATGTAGAAAAATGTAAAATAATGCATACCAAGAATATGAACGCAAACTGCTCACTAGGGGGAGAGCCACTAAATTCCCCCCAGTGGCTCTCCCCCTAGTGAGTAGTTTGCGTTCATATTCTTGGTACCCAAATGCATTTTTTTTACATTTTTCTACATTAAACCTCATTTGTCACTTATCTGCCCACCCCAGATCTTCTTGCAAGGTTTCCACATCCTGTGGAGAAATTTATTGCCCTGCTTAGCTTGGTATCATCTGCAAAATATTGAGATTGAGCTCCATCCTCCAGATTGTTTAAGAATACATTGAATAGGATTGGTCCCAGGACAGATCCTGGGGGACCCCACTTTCCACACCAGACATTTCCAAGTACTCCCTGTTTATCCCCACCCTCTGGACTCGCCCCTGTAACCAGTTTTCAATCCATGTACTCACCCTTTGATTCATGCCGACAGACCTTAGTTTGTACATTAGGCATTTATGGGGAATTGTTTCAAGTGCTTTTGCAAATCTAGATACACCACGTCTACGGGCCTTCCTTTATCTAGATGGCAGCTCACCTCCTCATAGAAGGTTAATAGATTGGTTTGGCATGAGTGATTCTTAATGAAACCGTGCTGATTACTGCTAATGATACCGTTTTCATTACAATACTCTTTTATATAATCCCTTATTATTCCCTTTGAGTGCTTGCATGTTATTGATGTTAAGCTAACTGGCCTGTAGTTTCCAGGGATATATCTCGTCATTTTTTATATATTGGTGCTACATTGGCTTTTCTCCAATCAGCTGGTACCATACCAGTCAGTAGACTGTTCTTAAAAATTAGGTACAGTGGTCTGGCAATTTCTTGACTGAGTTCCTTAAGGACCCTCGGGTGCAAGCTGTCAGGTCCCGGTGACTTATTAATGTTGAGTTTTTCCTAATTTTATCCTCAGTTAGCCATGAGGGTGCTTCATGTGACGTGTCATGAGAAACCGACATTGTAGTTTTGGATACTTTGTGGATACCCGGATACTTTTGGATACTTTGTGGATACCCGGTTTCCTTTGTGAATACCAAGGAGAAAAATAAGTTTCACACCTTTGCCATCTCTCCGTCCTTGGTAACCAGATTCCCTTCATCATTTTTATGGGGCCACTATGATCTGACCTCCCTCTCTTACTGCTTATATACTTAAAGAATTTCTTGGGATTTATTTTTACTCTCCTCAACTATGTGTCTTTCATGTTCTATCTTAGCCGCCCTAATTGCACCCTTACATTCCTTATTGTATACCTTATAACACTGGAGTGCTGGCAGAGACCCCTCAGCCTTGTATTTTTTGAAGGCCTTCTCCTTTGCCTTTATATGTGCTTTTACGTCGGGGGTTAAGCCACCCTGTTTTTTATTAGCACTTTTAAATTTATTTCCCATTGGGATACACTGGCTTATACCTTTTGTTTAGTATGTCCTTGAAGCACTCCCATTTTTCCTCCGCGTTCATTGTTCCTAGAGTTTTATCCCAGCTAACATCTTCCAGCAAGGAGCATAGTTTAGGGTATTCCCCTTATGTTTCCTATTTGTGTGACTTACACTGAAATTAATTGACCTGTGATCGCTATTTCCTAGATTGCCCCTTACTTCCACATCTGTGATCAGGTCTGTGTTGTTAGAAATCAGAAGGTCTAATAATGTTTTTTTTCTTGTTGGTGCATTTACCATCTAACCCATGAAATTTTCCTTCAGGACATTTAGGAAATGACGAGCCTTAGCTGAGTGTGCAGTACCTTCTGCCCAGTCTATATCTGTATAATTAATTCCCCCATTATAATTACACTTCCCATCTTTGCCACAATTCCAAACTGTGACAGGAGTTCCGCCTCCCCCCCTTCCCTCTGGTTAGGGGGTCTATAGCATATTCCTAGTATTACTTTCCCCTTGGTATCTTCCTTTTGTAGCTCTACCCATAAGGATTCAACCTCCTCTCTTGATCCACTAGTAATGTCATCCCTCACATTTACTTGTACATCATTATTTACCCCTCCCCCTTTTTGCCCTGCCTTTCCCTGCAATATAGGGAATACCCCTAAATGGTAGCCAGCCAATCATGAGAGCTGTTAAACCAAGTCTCTGAAACTCCCACAAAATCTAACTCCTCTTCCTACAGTAGCAGCTCTAGTTCTCCCATCTTGTCCGCCAGACTCCTGGCATTAGTGAACAAGCCATGTAGTTTTGTCTGGACGCCTACTGGTTTCTTGTTGGGTATTCCTTGGTTGCATACAGGATTTGTTGCACAACTTACCTCAGGTTTAGGTTCTTCATTTGGCCTACCACTGCTGCCCCCAATACTTCCCTCTGAACTTTGTTTCACTCTGGCTATTTCTAAATCTGGCCCCCCCCCCCCCCCGTTACCTATTTTAAAAGCCCCTCTAGCTTGTCGGCCATCCTCATTCCCAGCCGGTCTGCATCTTCTCCATTCAGGTGCAGGCTGTCCCTTCTAAAGAGCTTGTAGCTGATTTGAGAAATTGGCCCAGTTCTCCAGGAACCAGAAACCCTCCTTTCTACACCAGCTCCTCAGCCACTTGTTAACTTCCCTAATCTCCCGCTGCCTCTTTGGTGTGGCTTGAGAAACCAGGACTTTTTCTAAGAATACTACATTGGAGGTCCTAGTCTTCAACTTTGTCATTGGTGCCAACATGCACCGTGACAGCTAGGTCTTCCCCAGCCCCTCCCAATAATCTGTCCATCAGATCCGTGATGTGCTGAACCCGAGCGCCCAGTAAACAGCATGGAGTTTGGCATTTCAGGTCTGTCTTTCCTTTCCCCTGGCTTCATCCCCGTCCTCACTGGAGGAGTTACTCCCCTGGCAGCTAGGGGCGCCACTCTGCTCCAGCGATGCTGGTTCTTGACTGGTTTCCGCAATATCACACAACGGGGCATCCTTATTGGGATGTTCCAGCAAAGGATCAGCCTCCCTGACTCTTTCCCTACTACCCTTCCTAACTGTCACCCAACTACTCTGTACTGGTGCCTGCACCTCTTTGTCTCCACCCACTTCTGTGCTGGCCCCTGCCGGGTACGATCCCAACTCTCCTTTAGTATGGAGAGTATTCCCATTATTGACAGCTGCTTCCCTAGTATGAGAACCTGGGCTTCCAGGGAAACAACTTGCTTACATCTTGTACAGGAGTATTCGCCCTTGATCGCATGATCAAGGAACGCATATATGCGACAAGATGTACACGAAGTCGTGCCTCCACACCCGCCGGGCATCGTACCCACTAATTTAATGGGGACTGGGAGTTATACTCTAACCACTAGCTACCTGCTTCTAATACTTCCAACACCCGGGCACTCACAGCACACGTGTCCTCACAGCCCCCGGGCACCTAGAGCACACAGCCCCCAGGCACTCACAGTACACGTGTCCTCACAGCTCCCGGGCACCAACAGCACACGCGCCTGCACGGCCCCCAGGCACTCACAGTACACGTGTCTTCACAGCTCCCGGGCACTCACAGTACACGTGTCCCTACAGCCCTCGGGCACTCACAGTACATGTGTCCTTATAGGACATGCGTCCTCACAGCCCCCGGGCACTCACCATACACGTGTCCCTACAGCCCCCCCGGCACTCACAGTACATGTGTCCTCACCGTGCACATGTCCTCACAGCCCCCGGGCACCTACAGTACATGTGTCCTCACAGCCCCTGTGCACTCATCATACACGTGTCTTCGCAGTACGCGTGCCCTCACAGTCCCTGGGCACTCACCGTACACGCATCCCTACAGCCCCGGAGCACTCACAGTACACGTGTCTCTACAGTTCCGGGCGCTCACAGTACATGTGTCCTCACTGAATACGTGTCCTCACAGCCCCCGGGCACTTACAGTACACGTGTCCTCCCAGCCCCCAGGCACTCCCAGCACACGTGTCCTCACAGCCCCCGGGTACCTACAGCACTCAGGTACACACTCAACACTCAGGTACTCCCAACACACAGGTGCTCACATACACTGTCAGTCAGTTCTTTATTATTTGTGTCTCTCTCTATACAGCTGCCTCTGTAATCTGACACTCACACTTGTATCTGTCAGGCCCCATTCACACTTGTGCGACCTGATTTTACTGCAATTTTTTGCTGTGATTGTGCAGCGATTTTACTGCGATTTGGGATCAGTAAGACTTCGGTCCAACTTTGTTGCAACTTTGGCTCAATGAAAACATATTACTAAGTCGTACAGAAGTAGTACAGAAATCACATCTATATTATTCATGTGCGATTTGTATGCGACTTTGAGGGTTTAACATTGAAGTCTATGGACACAAGTAGCATCAAAGTTGGACCAAAGTAATTCAGGGACTACTTTGAAGTCGACACGACTTGAAAGTCGTACAGATATGAACGGTACTCATTGGAAATAATAGGGAACGACTTGTCATGGAACTTTGCAGTCCCAAATGGCAGGACAACTCGCACAAGTGTGAAAGGGGTCTCAGTCAGTGAATCTCAGTCCCTCTGCTCCCCTAGCCTGGCCGCTCTGTAGCTTTACTCACCCACCGCCTCTCCTGGTCTCCGTACCGATGCCTTTTCCCGGGGGGGGGGGGGGATGATGGTGTCCGGTCTGCTGTTCCCCAGCTAATCCCGCTTCGGGTCGCCCGCTGCCTCCAGGGGTCCGGTCTGTTGGTACCACTCTCCTTCACACCACGCTGTCCTTGCTTCATGGCAAAAGCTCTGTAACAGCTCTGCTACAGCACCACAATGCTCACAGCAGGCACATCTGTTTATTTGGACCAGCCTGGTCCAAATGACTTATTTTGGAGTGACAGAAAGCTGGAGTTAGGCTTTAAAGCTGGCGGGATCTATTTTTTTGTTTGTTTGTGTAGTCTTTCCTGCTATTTTTCTATTATAAAAAAAGCATATGGCATGTGATATAATATGATAGATGTAGTTATATTCAGTGTTTGCTTGCATCTGTGGTTGGTGTGGCATAACTTTGCTGAAAGCTTGCATTGCTGACCTCTTCTATATTGCTAGTTTCCCAGCTCACATGCTGAGTTGCTGACCTACTTGAGCATCTCAATTCCTAACTTCTCCTATGTTCACTGACAGACGCAGCTCTTCATGACATGTGGTTTATGCTTGTCCTATTAGGAGTTAACTAGCAGGGAAAGAAAGCAAGCTGGCCCCTCCCACAGGGCTGTCCTCTCTTCCCACATAAATCCCCTACTCTGCTTAGCCCATCAGTTTTAACATGCCTATCCGCAAGGAGTTGACCTGGCTCCCTTGTAAAGGGACCTGCGATTCGGATGACGACCGTTCTTTTATTTTATTTTGCCTTTCTTTTTATTTTCTTCTATCAAGCTATCTGAAGTCTGCTATCAAGAAGCCGCCTGGGGCATAGAGGATCATTACAGGTCCTGTACTTTCCCCAGCACGGCCGACCGATCCAAGCTAGTCCCAGTGTATGGGGTCCCGCCGCATCGTGCCTGTTCCGTGCGGGCGACCTGTGGGTACCCAACTTGTGCCCAGGTTCCGGTCTGTGGTCCGATTCGGAGGTGATTTTTGGCCGGCAGCATTCCGCCCTGGCAGGGGTGGAAGGTCTGCGAACGGGTGGCTACCCGCTACGCCCAACAGGAGTGGTGAGTGAGTGCCCCCCTCTCCCCTTTTCACGCTTTGGGGGCCGTCGGGTGTCTTAACATGTTTGGAAGGTAGCCACCGGTTGGGAGGTCTCCTGGGGTCCCTTCCCCCCCCACCCCCCTCCTCTTCCCCCCCGCACCGTTCGTTTGCACCCCTTTTGGGGACTTGGGTCGCCATGCGGAATTGCAGCAGATCTCCGCCATTTTGCCGTAGCCGCGGACATTTTTCGCTATGGGAGCCTAACCTCTAGTGAGCAGAGCGGCCATTTTACAGTAGCCACGTTCCCCAGCAGGTGTTCGGCCTCTAGTGCATGACCTCAGCGGCCATATTGGAGTCCCTGCTTGCTGTAAAAACCTGCTACAGCCATTTTTACTTTCTTTTCGGAACGGTGTGGCTTCTGACGGCGCAGCTCTTCTGGCGGTCCTCAGGACAATTTGGCAGAAAACAACAAGTATAGCTGGGCCTTCCTGTGGGTGCTGGTGGTGGCGGGTGCAGTCCTCCTGGGTCTCCCTGGCATTCTTTGGGGCGGTGGTGTGCGGCATTGTGGGGGTGCCTCAAATAGGTTTTCTCATTGCATTTAATTCCAATTCTGGGAAAACGATGGCAGACTACCCTGCTGGGCCTGCTGAGGAGGAATCAGCGGCAGCACAATCTGCGCAGGGGGCATTTCTGGACCAGCTGAGGGCGGTTTTTGGCAAATTTCTCCCCCGGTTGGAGCCGAGCATCGCACCAGGGGACCCTAAGAAGCGCCCTCCTCCCCCCTGTTCTTCAGGTGAGGACTCTGAACCAAAGATAGCCTCGGGGGTCACTGGGACCCCGGTAGAGTTTTCTGAAGGTGAACTGGTCCCCTCTGACGGAGAGGAGGACCAGGGGGCATCGGCAGCGCGCGAAAAAGCGATGTTATCCGCCATTATATCTGGGATTCGCACTACCCTGCGACTGGACCAAGAGGGTGAGTCGCAGACTTCTGCATATGTTTGTGGGTCTGCCAGGCCTCCTAGGGCTCCTAGGGCCTACCCTTATGATCAGTTCTTTGACCATCTGATCTATCATGAATGGCAGCGTCCGCAGCAGTCCTTCTCATTGTCAAAACGCTTTGCCACCCGTTATCTGTTTGAAGATAGCTTTTTGAAGAAGTGGGCGTCCCCTGCGGTGGACCCCCCGATAGCTTGTCTTAATAAGGCGATGACCATTCCTCTGGAAGGGTCCCCTTCCTTTAAGGATCCGGCTGATAGGCGGACAGAGGCAGTGTCAAAAGCACTTTTCTCTTCCGTTCACTGACAGACGCAGCATTCTTATGACACATGGGGTTATGCTCATCCTACTAGGAGTAGCCTAGGCAAAACAAACAAAAGCATAGGTTGGCCCCTCCCAGAGGGCCGTCCTCGCCTTAGCATATAATCCCCCTGCTCTGTACAGCACATCAGTTTTTATTTGCCTAGTGCAAGGAGTAGACCTGGTTCCCTATTGGAGCAGCGGTCTCCTTAAGATTCATCTAAGGAAGACTGCTATCAAGAAGCTGGCTGGTGGTATAGAGGATATCTCGAATCCTAATCTTTCCCCAGTCCGGCCAACACTATGCGAACCCCCTTAGGGGGGCCCACCGCATAGCGCCCGTTCCGTGTGGGCAGCCAGTGGCTAAAACCCACTAGAGCCCAGTGACTGGTTCACCTGTCCAGTGGCCTGGCCAGCAGCATGCCTTCTTGCGGGGAGGTAGGTCTGCTCTGGGTGGCTACCCGCTGCGCCCGTCGGATTGGTGAGTGAACCCCTCTTCCGCCCTAGAGGCATGGAGAGTGGGCACCTGGGCAGCTCTGTGGTGGTCAGCCGGTGGGGGTCTGTTAGAGGCCTTCCCCCCACTCCCCCTCCCCCCTCAATCCCCCGCAGGCACCTTTGCACTAACGGTTCAAATCTGCACCGACCGTCCGGAGCAATGTGTTAGGTGGGTCGTCGCCATTGGATTTTGGAGCACCGCTCGTTCGTGGCCGACCGCACGTGTGTAATGGCAGCGTCCATTGTTTGAAAACCATGTGGTTTCCAGCCTGCTCTCTGGCGGCCTCCAGTGGTCGATTGGGAGAACTGCAGTCCTTGTGCAGGAAGTCCTTAAAAACGGGTGTGGGCTTCCGGTTTTTGCTTGAACAGCATGGCTGACACACAGTAACAAGCTCCTGACGTGCAGCAGTTTTTGGGCATTGCTCTTCGGTTGGAGTGCTGAGGCATCAAACAGCAAGTATAGCTGGCGCTTCCTGGGTGCCGGTAGCAGTGGGTGTAATCCGCCCGGGTCTCCCTGGCTGGTTTGTGGGGTAGAGGTGGTGGTTACACAGCGGGGGTGCCGGGCTGAGATATCAGAGGCCGGCAATTCTATGGCAGGTACACCTGCAGATCTACAGTCCACCCCAGGATCATTAGTGTCCTTGGAACAGCTGAGGGCGGTGTTTGGGGAGTTCTTTCCCCGGGCAGGGGTGCCCGTTCCGAGGGGCCCCCAGAAGCGCCCACCCCCTCCTCTTTAATCAGGGGAGGATTCAGATCTAGAAAGCGCCTCAGTGGTCACACCTGTGGATCTTTCAGAGGGTGAGCCGCCCACAGAGGGCGAAGAGGATCAGGAGGCTCCTAGTTCGCAGGATAAAGCGATAGTGGAAGCACTGATCACTGATATTCGCGACTCTATGCGACTGGACCAAACAGGGGAGTCACATGAGTCCGCATATGTTTGTGGACCGCTTAGACCCCCTAGGTCCCCTAGGGCTTACCCTTATGATCAGGTGTTTGAACAGGCAGTGTTCAAGGAATGGCGGAAGCCACCAAGTTCCTTGGCTTTGCCTAAAAGCTTTGCTGTTCGCTACCCCTTTGAGGAAAGCTTTACTAAGAGATGGGTTTCCTCGGTGGTGGACCCTGCCGTGGCTCGTGTGAATAAGGCAACCACCATCCCCTTGGAGGGGTCTCCATCCTTTAAAGAGGCGGCCGATCGCCGCACAGAGACAGTGTCTAAAGAACTATTCTTGTTGGCTGGGTCAGCCATGCGGCCGGCGCTAGCAACTGCTATGGCGGCACAGTCTCTTCACGAGCACGCTGCCGCACTGCGCACTAGTTTGTCTAGTGAATTTGCACAGGCTGAGGTACAGCGGATGCAACATTTGGAAGAAGGTTTCCGCTACATATGCCAAGTGGCTTTGGATCTTCTCCCCATATTGACAAAAATGTCTGTTTTTTCAATTGTCATCAGGCGGGTGCTGTGGCTCCGCTCTTGGTCAGGCGACCAGGCTTCAGAGAAAGCTCTGGCAGACCTGCCCTTTCAGGGAGGGTGTCTGTTTGGCCCACAGTTGGATAAGATTATTAAGGATTTCACGGGAGGGAAGAGTACTTTCCTTCCAGAGCCGAAGCGACGAGATCTTAGTCGTAGGCAGGGTCCTGTCTCTTCTGGTCAGAAGAAGTTTTTTCGGGCGCCCGGCCCAGCGGGTAAGGCCGGGAAGGCGTTCACAGGCCACAGCAAAAGGCCCTGGCAGCGTAAGCCCGAGAAAGCGGAGGACAAGCCTGCCTCTGCATGATGGGTGGCCCCCACCCACCTTACGGGTGGGGGGCCGGTTTCTGGGGGTTGTAAGCAGCTCTCTGCCCCCAGAAAAGTCCTGCCCCTCAAAAGTGAGGCTTCCGCAGAAGCGTCAGGAGGCGCCTCTAGGCGCCAGTCAGGCGCTCAGCAGACAGAAGTCATCTTGAACGCCGGCTTGCCGGCTGGAGTACCTGGGTCTGATTCCGGACACGGTACAGGCTGGGGTGTTCCTAACACCGAGCAAGCTTCTAATGCTTTAGGCAGGGCGAACCCTGTGATCGCGCCAGTGGTTCTCCTTACGGTTCTGTATACGGGTGTTGGGGCTCAGGGGGTCGACTTGCGAAGCGATACCTTACGCCCAGAACACTCGGCTCCTGCGGAAGGCAATTTAGTCGCGGTGGGACAAATCTCCTCTATCCCTGGACAGGCCGATCAGGTCGGAGTGTTAGTCCCGGGAACCCTTGGTTTGGGGGATTCAGGTTCCGGCCCTAAAGGGGGGGGGGAGAAGTTTTCTTCCCCTCAATTGGTCGTTGTAGGTACCGGAACTGAGAGCGATCAAGCTCTGCCTGTCCCGTGGGACAGTAGGGCTGCGCCGCCCAGTTCTGGTTCAGTCGGTCAATGTCACGGAGGTGGCGTATGTAAACCATCAGGACGGAACAAGAAGCGCAGCAACAGCCGCAGAGGCGGCTCTGATCCTTCGGGGGGCACTGTTTCACAGGCCTCAAGGGCAGTATCAGCTGCTGTGCATTTTTCCTCCTCTAAGGGCTCTACCGCGGGTCGTACGCGGGATAGAGGCGGAGGAAATCCCGACAATCCGGGTAGCTCCGGCTTCGCCCCGGCGTAGTACGGATGGTGGCAGAGGTTCCGTGGTGGCTTCCGCTTCACGGGGACCTGCTGTTGCAGGGGCCCATCTTGCACCCTGCTTTACCCTCGCTGGTTTTGACGGCTTGGCTATTGAGTCCCAGGTATTGAGGAATAGGGGTGTCTCGGACTCCGTAATCCCGACTATGATAAAAGCACCTAAGAGTTCCTCATGTAAGATTTATCATAGGACCTGGAAGGCCTACATTACCTGGTGTGAGGCAGGGGGTTGGAACCCCCGCTCTTATAGAGTATCCAGAGTACTGGCATTTTTACAGCAAGGTCGGGGATAAGGAGTTATGGACCCTGAGTTATCGGTTCGGCAGTTTTGGTCGCTCCCATTTCGTCCCACGTTCTACCCGGGGACGTTGTCGTCCAGGGGCACTTCGCCTTCGGTGGTGCCTTGGAGACGGTGGTAGGCATGATGCGGCCCCGCTTCGGCCTCGATGGGCCTAACAGCCCTAAAGGAGGCGGAGATAGGGCGCATGCTGGGCGCCATCTCGGGAATCTCCTCCTTTTTACGTGTCGTCGACTATGACGGGAACTCCGGACACTTTGTCACGGGGGGCTTCCTAGTCTCGGCGGAGACGCCGACAACGACGCGAAGAACAAGGCAGGA
>BLSH010324803.1:40672-52493 GCA_018402905.1 Glandirana rugosa | reverse complement strand
CCCCAGAAGCACCCACCCCCTCCTCTTTCCTCAGGGGAGGATTCAGATCTAGAAAGCGCCTCAGTGGTCACACCTGTGGATCTTTCAGAGGGTGAGCCGCCCTCAGAGGGCGAAGAGGATGAGGAGGCTCCTAGTTTGCGGGACAAAGCGATAGTGGAAGCACTGATCACTGATATTCGCGACTCTATGCGACTGAACCAAACAGGGGAGTCGCATGAGTCCGCATATGTTTGTGGACCGCTTAGACCCCCTAGGTCCCCTAGGGCTTACCCTTATGATCAGGTGTTTGAACAGGCAGTGTTCAAGGAATGGCGGAAGCCACCAAGTTCCTTGGCTTTGCCTAAAAGCTTTGCTGTTCGCTACCCCTTTGAGGAAAGCTTTACTAAGAGATGGGCTTCCCTGGTGGTGGACCCTGCCATGGCTCGTGTGAATAAGGCAACCACCATCCCCTTGGAGGGGTCTCCATCCTTTTAAGAGGCGGCCGATCGCCGCACAGAGACAGTGTCTAAAGCACTATTCTTGTTGGCTGGGTCAGCCATGCGGCCGGCGCTAGCAACTGCCATGGCGGCACAGTCTCTTCGCGAGTGGGGGGGCGGTTTCTGGGGGTTGCAAGCAGCTCTCTGCCCCCATGAAAAGTCCTTCCCCTCAAACGTGAGGCTTCCGCAGAAGCGTCAGGAGGCGCCTCTAGGCGCCAGTCAGGCGCTCCGCAGACAGAAGTCATCTTGAACGCTGGCTTGCCGGCTGGAGTACCTGGGTCTGATTCCGGACACGGTACAGGCTGGGGTGTTCCGAACACCGAGCAAGCTTCTAATGCTTTAGGCAGGGCGAACCCTGTGATCGCACCAGTGGTTCTCCTTACGGTTCTGTATATGGGTGTTGGGCCTCAGGAGGTCGACTTGCGAAGCGATGCCTTACGCCCAGAACACTCGGCTCCTGCGGAAGGCAATTTAGTCGCGGTGGGACAAATCTCCTCTATCCCTGGACAGGCCGATCAGGTCGGAGTGTCAGTCCCGGCAACCCTTGGTTTGGGGCATTCAGGTTCCAGCCCTAAAGTGGGGGGGGGGAGAAGTTTTCTTCCCCTCAATTGGTTGATGTAGGTACCGGAACTGAGAGCGATCAAGCTCTGCCTGTCCCGTGGGACAGTAGGGTTGCGCCGCCCGGTTCTGGTTCAGTCTGTCAATGCCACGGAGGTGGCGTACGTAAACCATCAGGGCGGAACAAGAAGCGCAGCAACAGCCGCGGAGGCAGCTCTGATCCTTCGGGGGGCAGTGTTTCACAGGCCTCGAGGGCAGTATCGGCTGCTGTGCATTTTCCTCCTCTAAAGGCTCTACCGCGGGTCGTACGTGGGGTAGAGGCGGAGGAAATCCCGACAATCCGGGTAGCTCCGGCTTGGCCCCGGCACCCTTGGTACACCAACGTAGTACGGATAGTGGCAGAGGTTCCGTGGCGGCCTCCGCTTCACGGGGACCTGCTGTTGCAGGGGCCCATCTTGCACCCTGCTTTACCCTCGCTGGTTTTGATGGCTTGGCTATTGAGTCCCAGGTATTGAGGGATAGGGGCGTCTCGGACTCCGTAATCCCGACTATGATAAAAGCACGTAAGAGCTCCTCACGTAAGATTTATCATAGGACCTGGAAGGCCTACATTACCTGGTGCGAGGCAGGGGGTTGGAACCCCCGCACTTATAGAGTATCCAGAGTACTGGCATTTTTACAGCAAGGTCTGGACAAGAACCTGGCGTTAAGTACGCTTAAGGGGCAGATTTCGGCCCTGGCGGTTCTTTTTCAACGGCGCTTGGCGTCTCATTCATTGAGCCGTACATTTGTACAGGGGGTACGTCATGTGGCTCCTCGGATACGGTCGCCTTTGGCACCGTGGGATTTGAATCTGGTGCTTTCTGTGTTGCTTTCTGGTATGAAAGGATTAGGGACATTCCCTTACAGTTGTTGTCGCAGAAGGTGGCCTTTCTGGTAGCTATCACATCCGCCAGGCGGGTTTTGGAGTTAGCAGCATTATCCTGCAAGTCACCTTACCTGGTCCTCCATAAGGACAAGGCAGTTTTGCGACCTTCCCCTTCGTTTCTTCCGAAGGTGGTTTCTTCTTTTCATTTAAATGAGGATATTGTTCTTCCCTCATTGTGCCCGCACCCATCACATCCCAAAGAAGTTGAGCTGCATTCTTTGGATGTGGTGAGGGCCTTGCGGGTGTATTTAAGTTCTACAGCTTCCTTTCAGAAGTCTGATTCTTTATTTTTGCTGACTGAAGGGTCGCGCAAAGGTATGGCTGCCTCGTCAGCTACCGTGTCTCGTTGGATACGGAAGACCGTGACTCATGCATATGAGATTCGGGGTAAGGTTCCCCCGTTTCCAGTCACGGCTCATTCCACCAGGGCAGTTAGTACATCCTGGGCGTTTAGACACCAAGCCTCGGTTTCTCAGGTGTGCAAGGCAGCCACTTGGGCCTCAGTACACACGTTTACTAAGTTTTACAAAATTGATGTTGCGGCATCCTCGGATGCTGCTTTTGGCCGCAAGGTATTACAAGCGGCAGTATAGGCGCGGTTAGCGCCGCCTGAGAGGGCGTTTTTCTGTTGGGTACAGTTGTTATGATTTTTCCCACCCCTCTTGATTGGCACAGCTTTGGGACGTCCCCATGTGTCATAAGAATGCTGTGTCTGTCAGTGAACGGAAGAGAAAAAGGGATTTTTGTATAACTTACTTTTTTTTCTCTGAGTTCACTGACAGACGCAGCACCCACCCCTCTGCGTTGGTTTTGTACGGCTTGTTACGAACTGATGTGCTGTACAGAGCAGGGGGATTATATGCTAAGGTGATGACGGCCCTCTGGGAGGGGCCAACCTATGCTTTTGTTTGTTTTGCCTAGGCTACTCCTAGTAGGATGAGCATAACCCCACGTGTCATAAGAATGCTGTGTCTGTCAGTGAACTCAGAGAAAAGGATTTTACGGTAAGTTATACAAAAAATCCCTTTTTTCTGTTAGCAGGATCGGCTCTGAAACCGGCCCTGGCATCTGCCATGGCGGCGCAATACTTTTCTGAGCGTATGGCGGAGCTTCAGAATGATCTGGACTGCGGCGACTATTCCTCTGCAAGGGTCCCCTTCCTTTAAGGATCCGGCTGATAGGCGGACAGAGGCAGTGTCAAAAGCACTTTTTCTGTTAGCAGGATCGGCTCTGAAACCGGCCCTGGCATCTGCCATGGCGGCGCAATACTTTTCTGAGCGTATGGCGGAGCTTCAGAATGATCTGGACTGCGCCGCAGAAGGCTGAGTTTTTATTTCAGGGTATCAAGTACCTCTGTGATGCAGCTCTGGACCTGCTTCCTATGTTATCCAAAATGGCTGTGTTTGCCGTCATTCTCAGACGAATCCTTTGGTTGCGCTCATGGTCGGGTGACCACGCGTCCAAGAAAGGTCTTGCGGATCTCCCCTTTCAAGGTGGCCGTCTTTTCAAACCACAGTTGGATGAAATCATCAAAGATTTCACTGGTGGGAAGAGCACCTTCCTCCCGGAGCCCCAGAGGCGAGAGTTTCGCCGTAGACGGGCCTGTTTCTTCGGGTCAGAAGAAATTTTTTCGCGCCACCGGTGCAGCAGAAAAGGCGGCGCGGTCCGGCAAGGCCGCTGCAGGGGCCGGTAAGCGGCAGTGGCAGCGCAAAACTGAAAAGACAGAGGATAAGCCCTCCTCTGCATGATGGGTTGCTCCCACCCGAGCTTTGGGTAGGGGGACGTCTTCTGGGGTTCGCAGGCCGGTGGACTTCCCGCATTTCCGACCGGTGGGTTCAGGAAGTGGTGTCCACCGGCTACAGGATAGAGTTCAGCACTCTACCCACAGACAGGTTCTTCCTATCGAACTTGAGACTCCCGCAGGGGTGTCGGGAGGCCCTCTTCGGGGCTGTTCAGGCACTCTCCGACCAGGGGGTGATCGTGCCGGTACCTCAAGTGGAGAGGTTTTGAGGTTTCAACTCAAACCTGTTTGTGGTCTCCAAAAAAGGAGGGGGGCAGACCAGTTCTGGACCTGCAGGCCCTGAATCGCTATGTAAAAGCACGGAAATTCCGGATGGAATCTGTTCGCTCGGTAGTGGCCGCCCTCCATCAGGGGGATTTCTTGGCATCTCTGGATATCAGGGACGCCTATCTCCATGTTCCCATCGCCCCCGACATCAGCGGTTTCTTCACTTTGCGGTGGGGGACCTCCATTACCAATTCGTGGCACTCCCTTTCGGTCTAGCTTCGGCTCCTCGGGTTTTCACCAAACTGGTGGCCCCAGTACTGGTGTTACTGCGGCAGAGAGGTATTGCGGTGGTAGCTTACCTCGACGACCTGCTCCTGAGTGCGGGGTCTGCCTCGGCTCTGGAGGAGGACGTGAGGATCACCATGGCTTCGTTGAGGGACTTTGGTTGGTTGATCAATCTGCAGAAGTCGATGGTGTCTTCGTCTCGTCGCCTGGAGTACCTGGGTCTGATTCTGGACACAGAGCAGGCGAAGGTGTTCTTACCTCCGACCAAGTTGCTGTTGCTGCAGACAGCGGTGCAAATCTTACTGTCACACCGGCAGTCGCCATTACGTTACTGTATGCGGGTGCTGGGGCTCATGGTCTCAACCTTCGAGGCGGTACCTTACGCCCAGAGCCACACTCGAATTCTCCAGCGAGCGATTCTGTCTCGGTGGGACAGGTCTCCACGGTCCTTGGATCTCACGATCCGCTTGAATCCTCAGGTCAGGGGTTCGCTGACCTGGTGGCTTCGGGACCTGGCCCTGACTCCGGGGAAGTCATTCCCTCCCTTCCCTGGTTGATAATCACGACGAACACCATCCTGACGGGCTGGGGAGGGGTCCTGGGGCAGCTGTCTGCCCAGGGCCATTGGTCTGCGCAGGAAGCGTGACTCCCGATCAATGTGCTGGAGCTGAGGGAGATCAGGCAATGCCTATCTCACTGGACGGGGCAGTTTCGAGGTCGCCCGATTCGGGTTCAGTCGGACAATGCCACAGCAGCGGCGTATGTGAACCATCCGGGCGGCACGAGAAGCTCGGCAGCTGCTGCGGAAGCGGCTCTGATTCTGCGTTGGGCAGAACTTCACGTACCGGCAATCTCCGCCGTTTACATTCCAAGCATGGAGAATTGGCAGGCGGATTTTCTCAGTCGCCAGACGCTGGATCAGGGAGAGTGGTCTCTCCATCCAGAAGTGTTCAGCCAGATTTGCCGCAAGTGGGGGACGCCGGATGTGGACCTCATGGCGTCTCGATTCAATCACAAAGGGCGAGAGATCCGTTGGCGGTCGCCACGTACGCTCTCGTGGCCCCTTGGGACCGGTATCGCCTACTTGTACGCCTTCCCTCCAATCAAGCTTCTTCCGCGGTTGCTACGCAGGGTAGAAGCGGAGGGAATTCCGATGATCCTGGTGGCTCCGGATTGGCCTCGGCGTCCGTGGTATGGCGACGTAGTGCGAATGGTAACGGACGTTCCCTGGGGGCTCCCGCTGCGAGATGATCTACTGTCTCAGGGACCCATCTTGCACCCTGCTTTACCCTCGCTGGCTTTGACGGCCTGGCTATTGAGTCCCAGGTACTAAGGGACAGGGGTGTCGCTGACTCCGTGATCCCTACCATGCTAAAAGCACGCAAGTGCACTTCTCGCTAGATTTATCACCGCACCTAGAAGGCTTACATCGCATGGTGTGAGGCGGAGGGGTATAACCCTCACTTTTTCCTGGTGTCCAGGGTCCTGACCTTTTTACAGCAAGGCCTGAACAAGGAGCTGGCCTTGAGTACTCTCAAGGGCCAGATATCGGCTCTGGCGATTCTTTTTCAAAGACCTCTGGCGTCACATTCATTGATTCGTACATTTGTACAAGGTGTGCGCCATGTGGCGCCTCGGGTAAGGTCCTGTCAGGGATCTAGACGAGCTTTGCAATCGCGCACGCTTATGCGTACGCACGCACGGATTCAAATGAAGATTCCCACAACCGTTCAGAGACGTGCACATGTACGCATGCGCAGGAATGTTGTCAGAACCCAGAATCCGTCATAGCAGGAGGACTTTAGGACCCAGAATCTGTCAGAGCAGGAGGGCCCTAGGACCCAGTAGCTCTGTCAGCACATCACTTGGGCCTTTATAAGGAAGTCAGACCTTGGCTTTAGTGCTGTCTGATCTGCAGCTTGTCAGTACCTGTACCTGCTTGCCGTTATCTGCTACCTGATCCGTTACCTGATTGACCCGGCTTGTTTAGACCACCCTGTCTTCTCCTACCCTGACCCGGCTTGTTTTGGATCCTGCTAACCTCTGCCTGCCTGATCTCCGTTGCCGAACCCAGCTTGCCTCTGACCATCCCCCGCATACCGATTCTGCTACTCCATTCATCTGTGATTGACCCGGCTTGCCTGACCATCCTCCTGCCTGCTTCTAAAGTCAGCTGTCTGCTGTCCTGTGCCCTGCATCTAGCTGCTGTGATTGCTGTCTGCTGCTGCTGTTCCTGTTTCCAGCTGTCTGCTGTCCGGTGTTACCAGCTCCACTCCAGCATCCAGTCTCCTGCTGTTTTCCAGAGGCACTCCTACCTCGCTGGACTCACGTGACCACTGTTCCCATTCCAGTGGGATCTGAGTCAGAGCTGTATGAGAGGTCTCCTCCTACAAGAGACAGGCTCCACTCGCTCAGGTACGTGGTTCATTACAGGTCCCCTATGGCACCATGGGATTTGAATCTGGTGCTTTCTGTGCTTCAGAAACCGCCATATGAAAAGTTCAGGGAGATCCCCTTACAACTGCTGTCGCAGAAGGTGGCTTTCTTGATAGCCATTACATCTGCTAGGCGGGTGTCCGAGTTGGCTGCATTGTCTTGCAAGCCTCCCTATCTGGTCCTGCACAAGGACAAGGCGGTCTTGCGCCCACCACCTTCGTTTCTTCCAAAGGTGGTTTCTTCCTTTCACATTAATGAAGATATTGTTCTTCCTTCGTTGTGCCCGCGTCCCTCTCATCCTAAGGAATTTGAGTTGCATTCCTTGGACGTCGTAAGGGCCTTGCGAGTGTATCTGAATACCATGGCTTCCTTCCAGAAGTCTGATTCTTTGTACTGACGGATGGTCCGCGCAAAGGTTTGGCGGCCTCGTCGGCTGCTGTTTCCCGTTGGATCAAACAGACCGTGACTCATGCTTATTCTGTTCGGGGCAAGGTACCCCCTTTTCCAGTCATTTTACAAAGGGCTGTTAGCACTTCCTGGGCGTTCAGACACCAGGCTTCGGTGTCGCAGGTGTGCAAGGCAGCTACTTGGGCCTCGGTGCACACCTTCAATAAGTTTTTTATAAGATGGATGTGTCGGCATCCTCGGATGCTGCTTTTGGCCGTAAAGTTTTACAGGCTGCAGTGTAGACGCGTCTGGCACCTCCTTAGAGGTTCTGTTGGGTACAGTTGTTATCGTTTACCCACCCCTCTTTTTGACACAGCTTTGGGACATCTCCACATGCCATGAAGAGCTGCGTCTGTCAGTGAACGTAGGAGAAAAAGGGATTTTATTAAAACTTACCGTAAAATCCTTTTCTCCAAGTTCACTGACAGACGCAGCACCCACCCCTCTGCGCTCTGTTTCGGTATGGCTTGTTACGAACTGATGGGCTAAGCAGAGTAGGGGGTTTATGTGGGAAGAGAGGACAGCCCGTGGGAGGGGCCAGCTTGCTTTCTTTCCCTGCCTAGTTAACTCCTAATAGGACAAGCATAAACCACATGTCATGAAGAGCTGCGTCTGTCAGTGAACTCGGAAAAAAGGATTTTACATTAAGTTTTAATAAAATCCCTTTTTCCTGATATGTGGAATTGTTGTGCATCACTGTTTCAGAAAGTATTAAAAGAGAAGTACAGCCAAAGCTCCTTTGGCTATACTTCTGTGGATCACAGTAGCTGAAGCCCACTGTCGGCTGATGTCACAGAGGCGGTCCAGGCTCAGCCAGGTTGGCGACAATAAAGTTGGGATCCGCCCACAGGCCTGTACCGGCACCCTGCTCAGCCTCTCAGTGAGTCGCTGAGCCAGCTCCACAGCCTAGCATTCCAGTGGGGAGGGGGAGAGGGGGTGTCAGAGCAAAGACCTGCTGACTGACATCCAACAGCTTTCTGCTCAGGGAGCCCTGAGAGCCGAGCAGTCGGCGGTGTTCTCAGTGTTAGAGCCAGCGGGGGACAAATGCAGCTTCGGCGTGATGCTGCATCCACCTAGGTATGTATGAATCTGCAAAAAAAAAAAAAAAGTTCATACAGCCAGCATAACAGCCATGCAAATATAATTTTCTTAAGGAAGCCCAACAAAAGCCACACTAGAATTCCTAGGAAAAGCTTTACTTGAAGGAAGCCTTTCCTGTGAGGAAAGTGAGGGTTTCCAGTGTTGAGCTGTTTTTCTCAAAATTAGCAAGAATTGATTGTAACCCATTGGCTTCAATTACTAATGTTATCATGTTTGTCTAGCAGTCAAATTATTATTGCTAAAACATCTCTTTAGCAAGTCTTATGTCTGTACCTAAGTGTGCATTGTCACCATTTATCAAAAATGATTCCTGACAGTTATATAAAATGGTGTTTTTCTACAATGTTAATTTTGGCAGCAAATTTTCGATTTAATTTTAGTCTTAGTCTTAGGACTAAAATGGCATTTTAGTTTTAGTCCCATTTTAGTCTTCTGCAATTGTTTGTCGTATTTAGTCAACTAAATCTCCAGTACATTTTAGTTGACTAAAACCTAATGGGTGTTGTTAAATTGTAATGCATTATTTACACATTTTTCTACAATTTCCACACTCATTATGTACAGCTGGAGTGAAAAATCTAATTTGTTGTTATTTATGGTATTGAGGTATGAACATGCACTACAGACCAGTGTTAATTTTGACATCAAATTTCAATATAGTTTTAGTCTTAGTTATTTGACTAAAATGGCATTTTAGTTTTAGTCCCATTTTAGTCTTTTGACTAAAATTCCATTTTAGTTTTAATCATCTCAATTGTTTTAGATTTAGTCGACTAAAATGGTATTAAAGAAGAATTCCAGGAAGCCGCACTCCAGATTAAAATCCATACAGTACACAGATAGAGCAATAAGCTAACGTGTTTAACGCTCTTCTCACGAGTGCTTACTCATAGCTACAGCTATGAGTAAGCGCTTGTGAGAAGAGTGTGAAACGCGTTAGCTTATTGCTCTGTGTACTGTATGGATTTTAATCTACAATAAAGCAGCATTTTTGGAGTGCGGCTTCCTGGAATTCCTCCTTACCTACTCATGGCCTGCACGCCGAGCCAGCACCCACAGGATTACAGGTGTTTTGTTCTGGACCTCTCCCCCTGCAGCGGGCATCCCATATATTTGAAATGGTTTTAAAGTTGACTAAAATGTTTTAGTCGACAAAATTAACACTGTTTTTGTATAAGCCTTGTTTTCTGATAGGAAAGAATGAGTTTAGAGCCTTTACCCGATGAGTGCATGGAAAAGGATAGCCAAATGGCTTCCCCACTGAGACGGACAGAAAGGCAGAGAGACGGAAGTTTCTTTAACAACTTGCCAACCTTTTTTCCTGTGTTCTGCAGATATGCACTGATGTTCGTCTGTTGGCCAACTTGAAAGAACTCGAGGAGCCATTTGAAAAAGAACAGATTGGTGAGTCCATTTCTGAATCAATTGGTCAAACATTTAAATTAAATACTTCTAGCCAGCCACACACATACAGTTTATTAGGGTGGGTATATAAAAAAAAAGGGGCATCCCTTTTACCACCCATATGATGAACTATACCATATAGTTAAAGTATATGTGAACTCTCACCTTGTAAACCAACCCATTCATTTTAAAATAGAAATGAAATGCAAAACAGTGGTTTGTGTATATATGAAAAAAAAAAACATTTAATGCCTCTCCTTAGTGATTGCATAGTTTCTATTCTTGGCTACATATGGGCTGGGGATGGAGAAACAGCAGAGCACTGATCTTCCCAGTGCATGGGTGTGCAAGGGGGGGGGGGTGGTCATGTCAGATCAAGTCTGACCAATGGAGGTCTCCCAGCACAGCTGGAAAACTGAACACACTGGGTAGGATGCGCTTCTATGCCGAGCGTGGTCAGTTTGCAATAGGAAAGCAGGAGGACTTGCAGAATTGCCAAGTTTTCACAAAAAGGAAGCGAAGAGAACATAATACATGTTAAGTACATAGCACAACACATATCAAGAATATAAAATGTTTGGGTAACATTCTTTAAGCTTTTAAGACTACACACTTCAGCATGCACTAAACCTAACATCATGCACCCCAGTTCAGTGTACTTCAATTTCCCAGGTACTGATACACACTGCACAGTGCAACCCAATTCACACTCCCTATGCATCAACATTTACACACCATGCAACTGTGTGCTCTGTCACCATGCGCCTCCATGCTCGCACCTACCATGCACCTAAATTCTCACCTACACCATGATCCACAATGCTTTCCCCCACTATGCATACTAATACTTGCCCCCATCATGATTATTACCAGGCTCTGACGGGAAGCTACGCTCACTTTTCCTGCTTCACGCTTGAGAGGCAGCGTGATATGAAAAGCAGCTACTTTGTTTCTTTTGCTATACTTTAGTACTTTTGGAAATGCTTTTGTCAAGTAAAAAATATTTATTTGTATTACAGTTTGTATACATAACGGATAACTGATAAAAGACATCAGTTTAAAAACCTGTAAACGTTATAAGAAATAAAAATTGATTCAAAGCCACTATAGTTTCCCAGTAATATAATGTTTTCTGCTCGAGTAGGTGCCGCTTTGGGCTCCTTTTTACTTGTTTTCTTAGGGACTCATTAGCCCTCATGCAGTGACTCGTTCCCTATTGGACAGCTAAGTTGTAGATTTACCTGCTGTCATTTTAGCGAATTTGTGATGGGAATCCTTTTGTAAATGTTTTTGTGTGAAACAAATGTTGGTATGTAGTAGCCTTTTCTAAATTCACGTTTGCATAGCACAGATTGTCTTTTCTCTTCCAGATGCTGCTGAGCATGCAAGCTTTATTGAGAAATGTAACAATGCTATGAATATTTATTGACTCAGCCAGTTATCAGGCTTGTGGGTATGGTTATATGTGTTTGGAAGGTATTACGTAACGGAGCCACTTCCTGAACTTTAGTCCTATGAGGGCAGTGCTATAAGAACGATCTTCCTCCTCAGGCCCTTTGGCCTATTGACTGGAGTGTTGTAGGGGCCTACCCTCCTGGTAGGAATGCTGAAGATGTTGGCTGCTGGAAGCTAAAATGTTCTGGTCTTGAGGTAACAACTACAACACTTTTTTCTACAAGAGAGGTAGCGAGTGGCTGGCCTTAGCCATACTTTTTCAAAGACCTTTGGCTTCGCACTCTCTGATTCGTACCTTTGTACAAGGTGTGCGACATGTGGCGCCTCGGGTGAGATCCCCGATGGCTCCGTACAGCGTGTGGAACATGTTTCCATGCTTAGTCTCTCACGCTTCGGTTTCCAGAAACTTTTTCATACCGATTCCGGTCGGTGAGCGATGGAGAGAACATCTTTTTTCACAACATCAACAATGGAGTTCTGGTCTTGTAAAATCGAAGGTCGTCGGTTGTAGAAGTCGTAAGGATGGTCCTCCCATCCGGGGATGTTGTGAGGTCAGTTATCCGGTTTCCCGGACTCCTCCTTCTAGCAAGAATATCGTGACGGGAGTATCCTGATTTCAAGTCCTTCACCGAGGCAATGCATTATGGAAGGTTTGTGTATATTGGTATGGGTGTTCGGACTATTGACCGACTCAGTTATTTATAAGTATCGTAACAATGTAAA
>BLSH010324803.1:7997-32113 GCA_018402905.1 Glandirana rugosa | reverse complement strand
ATCATGATCAAATGAAGGAATTATTGGAGGCTCAAATGACTTATAAAAAATTACGAAAAGACCCTACTGAGATGTATATGAAAGCGTTATATCAGCTAATAGAGTGGGGATATAGACTGTATGCTCTTGATAAAAAAGAAAAAAGATACCTTTGCCCCAGTTACTGCAGAATACCGATCATTTATACATTACCAAAAATTCATAAAAATGCGACTAAGCCTCCACCAAGACCTATAGTTAATGGTATAGGGTCGGTTTCTGCAAGATTGGGCGAATTTTTAGATATCTTTTTACAACCAAGTGTGCAGCAAACTAGGGCTTATCTGAGGGATAGTAAGGATTTGCTTAATTTGCTGGCACAAATTTATTTTGGGGAGGATGACTCTATATATCTGATAACAGCAGATGTTGCGTCATTATATATGGTCATTCAGCATGACGATGCTCTATTGGCCCTAAACTGGGCATTGAGTAAACGTGATGACATTTCAGACATGCAGAAGAGATTCTTGGGCAGGGCCCTGGACTTCTGCATGTGGCACAACTATTTCTGGTATAGTGACGTATTCTATAGCCAACAGGTTGGCGTTGCGATAGGGGCCAAGTTTGCCCCCAGCATCGCCAACCTGTTCATGGCATAATGGGAAGATAAAGCCATATTTAACAGTGAGAAACCCCATATACTTTTCTATCGAAGGTACATAGATGACCTGATAATTATATGGAGGGGTACCCATCAATCGGCTGTGGAGTTTTTATCATACCTTAACCAAAACAAACGGAATATCAAATTGGATTATACAATTAGTGACACAGTAATACATTATTTGGATGTCACAATAGAGAGAATGGACACGGCTCTCACGACAAAGGTGTACTTTAAACCCACAGACCGCAATAGTTATCTGTCTATCCATAGTGGGCATCACCCCACATGGATTAAAAATATCCCTAAAGGGCAATTCTTAAGAGTTAGAAGGAACTGCAGTGATGTTAAGGACTATAAAGAACAGGTTATGATTTTGAAGGACAAATTTCAACAGAAAGGTTATCATCCTCAGGAACTGGATAGGGTTATTGAAGAGGTTGAACATACTTCTAGAGAAGACTGTTTGAAAAATAAAACAAATGCCACGGACACTACTAATTTCCAATTAAAGTTTTTGTCAGACTTCCATAATCAATACAAAAAAGTGGAGTCTATATTTTATAAACATTGGCATATTTTATAGTTAGATCGGGACTTAGGACCCATCTTACCAGAAAGACCTAAGTTTGTTTACAGACGGGCACCGAATTTCGGTGACCATTTGGTTAAAAAAATCTTAGATGCCCCAGGACAACTCAAGTTTCCCAGTAGTAAATCAGGCTTTTATCCTTGTAAAAATTGTAAAGCCTGCAGATGGACTCGGGGTTTAAATAAAATTTGCACCAACTTTAATAATGCTGAAGGCAGAACTTTTGAAAGCAAGGATTTTATCACATGTAATTCCATGTATGTCGTTTACGCACTGTGGTGCCCGTGTGGCCTATGTTATATAGGTCGCACGAAGAGACAGCTGAAAGTGCGCATAGGCGAACATTTAACCAACATAAAAAATGGGTATAGAGACCATAGCGTGTCTATGCATTTCAAATTGAAACATGGGAGAGACCCGTCAGTACTCCGTTATTGTGGTATTGATGCGGTTTATCCCGCTTGGAGGGGGTCCAACCGTGTCAGAGTTCTGTCGCAGAGAGAGACGCAATGGATCTACCTTATGCATAGCTTGCACCCCCATGGAATGAACATCGAACTTGATGTGAATTCTTTCATCAGTGATATTTAGCGCCCTCTATGGACCAATGTAATGGATGTTAACAATAGGTGATTTATACTGCATAGGTGCCCATGCCATTTAAACTTCATGTTGGATACAGGGTGTGCAGGCAGGGTTTAGAGCTCTGATGTTGTAATTAATATCTACCTCTATATTTTTTCAGTCTGAGTTATGTTATTTAGTTACGGTGAGTCTACAGGGGAGAGAATAGTGCACTTTGGACCCCTCTGTTTTATGACCACGTTTGTTTTTATTGATGTCTCTGCTATTTTTCAGCAATATATATCATTATATTATTCTATCTGATATAAATTTTGAGCTTTTTAATCACATTTACTTTAGCCATTTTTAATGATTGGAAAAACAATCAAGAATGTTATATCTTTCTATTATGATAATGATCGCTTTTTAAGTATATCTGTGTGCTATCAAGTCTGCTGTGGCATTTTCTTTTTAAACATAGTGATGTTAATGCGGACGCCGCCCCTCCTATGACGAATCATAGTCTTTGCACATGATTGGTTGCTAAGCATTCAGTTGCATGGGGGAGGCGGGGTATTTCAGTCAGTGCCGTCTAGCCAATCACCAGCAGAAGTCCGATGTGTGACGAAACGCGTCGTGATTGGCTAGGACGGTTTTCACTCACACCAGCCACCTGCGAACTCTCCTTCCGCTCGCTTCTCACCGCTGGACGGAGGGGGTGGAGTGTTGGGGAGGAACGCCGCCGTAGGTCTGAAACAAGTCCTGGGATGGTCGGCGTCCGCTGTGTGTGCTGCTATTGCTATTATGTGCCTGTTTCCTCATACCCTCTGGTAAGAGTTTCTACATTGGGGGGACTGCCTCTTATGGTTTTAGATGTTTAAATAAATATCATGAAGCGTTTTTACACTATGTTGCAATCCTTGTCATTTTTATGATTCCACATATGGAGTTTTGCCTTACATCGTGAATCTGATCAGTGACTGAGACCCAGGATCAGCTGGTGCAGTGTAGCACAACAGGCGATATTTGCTAGAGCATGAGAGTGCCTAGCATATACCTCTGGGGGTTATCGCACACCTGATTGATCACGTGGTGTATGGTGGTGGACATTGGACAGAAGATTTCTTCCTTGTTCTTAAATTGGACGCATGTGTTGGCGTTGTATTGACTCACCTTTTCCACATTGAGGGTTGAAAAAGTGGACTGTATTTAAATTTTATGATTATTAAGCACTTCCACTATTGTGCTCTTTATTAGCGCTACTGTTGGTTCCCTGACTATTTCTTTGCAATTTATTGTTTGTTAAAGTAGCAGCTCATATATCTATATTTATGCTTTTTCATATTATTTAAATTCCATTTGGCGCAGATTTAGACCTACTCCATGACTAGGGACACTTTTGAGGTCTTGCTTGTCTATTAGATGCTGCATTATTGCTATAAGTCTAGTTTTATGCTTAATGTACCCTGTAGACCAAGGGGCAGGAAGACTAGAGGGGGGGAGGGGGTTTCTCTATTGGATGCATGGGGATACTAGGGGATTTTTACTCCAGAATTATGCTCTGGATTTAAAATCATAAGGTTTGTGAGCATAGGGTTGCTCCTATGGGAAGTCTTCCCTCCCTAACATCCACTTATTTCTCAGTTACTTGCTAATTAGATATGGTATATTTGCTGTATACTCTATGAGGTCTTGACTCTGAACTCTTGTGTTGGCATAATGGGAACGGCTTCTGAGATTTGTGTTTTTCTTGTATGTTGAAAAAAGTTTAATAATAATTTTCAAATAAAAAAGGCAGATTTTCATATAAATTATTTTAGTTTCAGAGAAGGTATAAATGGGGGTTAAAGACCACTATTGTTTTTCTTGCTCGGGAGATTTACCTTAATTTGCTGTCTGAAACACAACATGAAGTACAGTTACTGTATATGTCCCAAAAGTCTAGGTAAATCTGTGATCATTGTCATTGGAACAGGTGTTCTAATTGAAAGATATCCTCTCGTGCCCTTTAATGGTGAAAACTGTTAAACTGTGGGTTGACTCAAAGATCTTTATTGACAAACTATATAAGTTTGAATGGGTTTGGCCCCCTGGGATTGAACATTATTTATCCAGGGACTATGATGGTAACTATCTGACCAATCCTACCTTGATGGTAGGTCAAAAAGCAACTCATACCCATCCCCAGGAGACATCCCCTCTCTATCCCTCACTTAATTTGTCTCCCCTAGTGTATCCTACGTTTCTTCTACTTCTTTACTGCTTACTTTCCCTAGCTACAGAAAAGCTATGCAGTTTCAAATGACTTCTCTGTTGGAGAGTTACCAAAAGTAGATTACAGCAGAGGCTTTTTCAGCCCCTGCTAATTTTGTGTATGAACCATCTTTAATTGGAATTGTGCTTGCAGTTATGTATGCTTATAAATCCTTTAATAAAATTTGACCCTCGCTGATTATAAAGGCCATCAAGACAAATGGTAAGGTATCTGCTCAATTGGGACACAAAACGGCAATAAAAAAATACAAGTGTTCTATCCTTTCCCACTGTATCCAGGAGTAGTTTTTGAATGCAGTTATACGTTTACTATAAATAATCTTGTCAAAGTATGTGTTAGCATTTTAAAGTTATAAAGTAAAAAAATTTAAACATCAGGGAGGTGAGCGTCTTTCCCGAGTGTTGTTTATGGATGGCACCTGGGCTCAATATCACCTCAATACCAGCATATTTCTTCTTATTCAAAAATTTGGACCAAAAATGAGATCGCCTTGAGGCGTCTACTTTCCAAAAAGTGGTAATTTGGGGGTGTTCGTACTGTCCTGGCATTTTATTTGCTATGTTTTGTAATTTAAAGTAAAGCTGGCCATACATTAATTGTTTTTTTTGTTTTGTTCAGCCTGTGGGCTTAGCAAAAATATTCAGTAGTTTCTGAGAGGCTGGCGATGGCTCTCACAGTACATTAACAGCAGCTACATCTGATTGGATGCAGTCACTGTTCAGCCTACAGTTTCCATCAAAATTTCTGTTTCAATAGTGTTTTAATTGGTTTTAACAAGTAACTAACCTGCAGTAGTTCTGCCCACACAGGGGCTAGCATTGGCAGTTGTAACAAAAGTAAGCACACAAAGGAAGGCAAAAATGCGGCAGTGTAAATAAAGAAAAACGAGAACTGACACAACAGCTGTAAATGGGCATGTTCATGATGCTATAAGGGTCAAGGGCTCCTTGAAAGGTTCCCTATAGCAACAGGACATCTCCTGGGCTTGTCAGCATCCATACGGTGGTGCGGTATACAGCCAATACAGATCTAAAAAGGAAGGACAGATTGGAAACCAGAGGAGAGTTGGGTAGAAAGGGGACACTAAAGAAAAGGAGATTGGGAGCCAGAGAAAGTATAAGGAAAACTAGGGTAGGAGAGAGGCCAGGAGGTTAGAGGTTGAGAGCAGGGAGCAAGGTAAAGGCTCGGGCATCAGGGCCATCCATCATAGGAGGCCCAAACTGGCTGGGAGAGAGTAGGAAAGGCATATAACAGTCATGGTTCCCAGATTTTTATGAAATTGACATGAGTCATTGTGGATGCTTAACATTTGTTTGTTAAGCATCAGCGCGGTCATGCAACCTATCACCCCTGGAAGGGGACAGATGTTTTTTGGCTGACAAAAATAAATCGGAAGCAAGCTTCCACTGAAAGGTGAACAAGCACTGAATTGGGCAATGTAATAAAGCAAACTTGGCTTCTTTTTGTATGAGAAGGTGGAACAAACTGAATAGGAGGCCAAATACCCAGGACCAGAAACCAATTTGTCTAGGGCATGTCCACCATATGTGTACAAGATCACCCCGATGGCCACAACCCTGAAACACTGTAAGACCAATTGGCATAGGCAATGCGGGTAGGGACCCAAAACACAAAAGCACCTTATATGTATTAAAGGAGCATTTGGCCACAAAGGACCAGGCCCCGCTCCAGTCTTCTAAGTCTATCTCACTTGCCAAGTCTTGTTCCCACTGAGCTTCATAGGTGAGAGGGGTGGAAGAACGGTTACTCAGAGAAGCATAGGGAGCTGAGATGAGACCCGGGGATCCTGGAGAGTGCCAATAGGTGTGTTCAAATGCATTTTCCAGAAACGGGCATGTAGAGGTTCTATGCAGCGGGGCCAGCCAGTGCTGAAGTTGGAGGTAGCTGAAAATTTCCGCCTCTAGAATGTCATGGGCTTCTCAAAGTGAGGCCCACAGAGAGAATGATCTGGCGGTTAAAAAGTGTTGGACATGTGTGAACCCTTTAGTAACTCACCACGAAAATGGCCGTGGTTGGTCCAAGCCTGGGGGGGGAAAAAAAAGGAGGGTTATTTGTGACTGGGAGCAAGGACGGGAAGGGAAACATGTGGAGTACTGCACAGAATACCAGACTTGTAAGCTATGATGCATAAGCGGGCTCAGTAACGATGGGCGATTATTATGGGGGTGGCCAGAGTAGGGTTGGAACGGTGATGGGGGCGCAGTTGGGCAGTTCCAAGAGCACCCACAGAGGAACATGAGGCAAGGATAATTGGGCAATCTGGGTGGCTAGGTAATTGAAACCCCCAGACCCTCCTGTAGCCTATGCATCAAAAGGGTCGCTCTAGAGATCCTGGGATGTTCGCCCAGATGAACCGAAAAATTCTATTCTGGAGCAGGCGCAGAAAGTGTGTTGGAACCCGCACCGGAAGAGTGCAAAAATAATATAAAAGTTGAGTTAAAATGGTCATTTTGACCGAAATTAATCCAGCCTATCCAGGACAAGGGTGGGAACTGCCAAGACTGCGTGAAAGCAGATAAAGAGCTAAGCAATGGATAGTAATTAGATGCATATAGGGAGAAATAGGAAGGGGTCAGCCGAATACCAAGGTAGTCAATATGGTAGGACGCCCATTGGAAGTGGGACTGGACTGTAAGTGGGTGACCAGGTCAGGTGCTAATGTGGCATTAAGGGCAACCATTTTGTCTAAATTAATCACTTCAGCCCTGGAAGGTTTTACCCGCTTAGTGACCAGGGCACTTTTTGCAATTCGGCACTGCGTCGCTTTAACTGACAATTCCACGGTCGTGCGATGTTGTGCCCAAACAAAATTGACATCCTTTTTTTCCACAAATAGAGCTTTCTTTTGGTGGTATTTGATCACCTCTACTGTTTTTATTTTTTGTGCTATAAATAAACAAAAGCGAAAAAACTATATTTCTTACTTTTTGCTAAAATACATATCCAAAAATATATTTAAAAAAATGTATTCATCAATTTTGGCCGATATGTACTCTTCCTCATATTTTTGGTAAAAAAAAAAATCCCAATCGGCGTATTGATTGTTTTGCGCATGTTTACAAACGATGAGAATTCATTTATGGAGTTTTTATTTTTTACTAGTAATGGCGGTGATCTGCCACATTGTGGCGGACATGTCGGACACTTTTGACACTTTCTTGGGACCATTGGCATTTATACAGCGATCAGTGCTATGAAAATGCACGGATTACTGTGTAAATGTCACTGGCAGGGAAGGGGTTAACACTAGGGGGCGATCAAAGGGTTAAATCTGTTCCCTGCTTCGTGTTTTTTTTTTTTTTTTTTTAAACAGTTTTCCGTTTAATGGTTTTTATTAATTATAACAAAGAGTACACATAAATTGGTACATTCAATAGATATATTGGCAGATAACAAAGGCCATACAAAGGTAGTTTGTAAACAAGAAAAGTAAAATTTAACACCATGGGTGAAACAAAGGGAGTATCCCAAAACGAAGGCCTAAATTAAAGAAGGCAGATCCCAACCCCCAGTACCACCCCAAGAGGGAACACACTGTGGACTGTGGGCTTTCAATCATGCCCTCATTCATTAGGAGAAGGGATTCCCCTAAAAAAAAGGCCATGACGCACCTTAAAATCAACCTGAGGCCTACAGACGTGCTTAGTGTGGGTTAGAGTAGGCTATTATTAAAGAGGATAAAATTTTTGGTGTGTCTGAGCCTAATCCCCTCCCCTACTAAGGGGAAGAGTCCACTAAACCAACAGCCAACAATAACCAACCTACCAATGTGAATTAGACAGCAATTACAACTAAAAGTAATAGAAGGGAGTAGAGTGAAGAACCTAGAAAGCAAAGAAAGTCTGGAAGAGCAAAGAGAGAAGAGAAAAGGAAATAGGAGATAGAAAACACCAGAGAGTTAAACAGGATGCCCGAAGCCATTAGTTCACTATGGTAAGTTCAGGTAAGTTTTCCAAGGATCCCAAATTTGGTCGAATTTAGGAGAGGAGTCCAGAATTATGTTCACAAGTTTTTCTTGTGTCATAATCCATGAGATTTTTTGTTTTGCTGCCGAGAAGGAGGCTGAGGGCCTTTTCCAGACTTTAGCAATAGTAATTTTAGCTCCCAGTAAGATAAAGTGGATAAGTCTGGAGAGGGACTTGGAAATGCCCTCAGGTCTGCCATTAAGAAGTGCAATATCCGGACTTTGGGGGACTGCCTGTCCCGATATCCTTCTAATCATGTGAAACACTCTGTTCCAGAATCCTCGGACCTGAGGGCATTCCCACCAGGTGTGGCTGAGGGAGCCAAGAAGTCCGCACCCTCTGAAACAGTGGCCTGAGGAGTTTGGGTACATAGCAGCCAAGCGGGTTGGAACCAGGTACCAAGGCATAAATACCTTCAAGCTGGCTTCTCGCAAAGCTATATTGACTATTCCCTTAAAGGATCTCTGAAACAGAGAACTCCACCCGTCCGCCTCCCAACAAACATCTAGGTCCTTCTCCCATTTAAGTGTGTAAGAGGGTTTATCAGGGCTTTCCATCAGTGATGCATAGATAAGGGAAATTCCACCCCTTTGATCATATAAATCGGAGCACCACTTTTCGTAAGGAGTAACGCCCACAAAGTTCTTTCTATTCTTCCACAGAGAGGACATGAAGTGAAATATCTGAAGAAAGCGGAAGTTTTCGGAGGAAGGCATACCTAATTTGTTGATGCAATGTGATAGGGAAATAGAGCCCGTGGGTGTAAGGAAATGTCCTATACGGAATAAGCCTTTATTGGTCCACCATTGGAAAGCCCGGATTTCAAGGCCCGGAGGAAACCGGGGGTTGTTAAATAGGTGGTCCAGGGGGCGCAAATTGAAATCAGGTGGGAAGATTTGAAGACTACATCGCATAAAGCTAATGAGTGGGAGAGAGTGGGTGCGAGGATTGGGGGTCTCAACCTATGTGGAGCCCCCACCAAGAAATCAATGGTGTTTAAAGGAATTGCCTGTCTCTCCATCTTTGGCCAATCTGGTTTTTCCCCCTTAGCATAAATGATTGAGAATTGGGCTAGTTGGGCAGCTTGGAAGTATTTAAATAGATGTGGGAGTCCGAGTCCCCCTTGAGTGCGTCTTCTATACAGAGTGCTAGCCGGGCATCTATAGCCTTTCCGCCCCCAAACAAAACGCAATATTTGCTTTTGCAAACCTTGCAATTGTTGCTTCTTTATAGGGATTGGGAGGGACCTAAAAAAGTATAGTATTCTAGGAAGGAGGGTCATCTTGATTCAGTGGATTCTACCCAGCCAGGAGAGACCCCCTTGGTCCCATCTTGAGAGATCCTCCGACAGTTTTTTGAATAGTGGCGGGTAGTTAACCTGATAAAGTTGATCAATGCGGGCTGCCAGACTAACCCCCAGATATTGGAGTCGATCAGAGAACCAAGTGAACTTGTGATGATCCTTGAGACGGCGAATCTTAGAATCAGGTATCAAAATATTTAATGCCGCAGATTTAGACCAGTTCACACAAAGCCCAGAAGCCTCCCCAAAATCCCGGAGAAGTTTAATTACTAGGGGGGTAGAGGTGAGAGGAGAGGTGATAAATAGAAGCAAATCATCCGTGAATAAAGCGCATTTGTGAACTTGGGGACCACACTGGACACCCTTGATCGCTGGATTATCCCTGATGGTAATTGCCAGAGAGTCCATTGCTATAGCAAAAATTAAGGGAGAGAGGGGGCAACCCTGTCTAGTGCCCTTGGCAATATTGAAAGAATCTGAGTAATAATTATGTAATTTCACTTTGGCACTACGATTTGAATAAAGGGCTTTTAAGATCTGGAGAAACTTAGGTCCAAAACCCCACCTACTAAGTACTTCGAACAAGTTCCAATCAACCATGTCAAAAGCTTTTTGTAAATCCACCGAGAGAAGGTATCCTTCTTGGTGTTGCCCCCCCTCCCAACCTGAATTTAAAATGGAGATCACATCCACCGCTCTACGAATCTGGTCTGGGTCTTGCCTACCAGGGATAAATCCTACCTGATCCTGATATTGACATAAATACCTATCAACCTAGATAATCTGTTTGCCAGGATCTTGGTGAGAATTTTGAGGTCATTATTAATTAATGAAATGGGCCTGTAATTGCTGACACCTGAGTGATCCTTGCCGGCTTTGGGTATAACTGTTATAAAGGCAGAATTAGCTTCATTTTGCAGGGGAATTTAAAAATTTTTCTAGGTAGGGGGCTATAATTGGGCCAAATGTCTTATAGTACCCTGTGGAGAACCCATCTGGGCCGGGGGCAGACCCATTCCGAAGATTTTTGATTACCCCAAGAATTTCAGCTTCAGTAACCGGTTGTAAAAGGGAATTTATGTGATCCTTATTAAGTTTAGGTAGAGAGATGTTATTAAGGAAAGAGGCGAGGGAATGCGGGGAGGCTGTGTTACCTGGGGCGTAAAGATTTGCGTAAAAATTCTTGAATGTAGACATGATTCGTTGAGGGTTCTGAGTCAGATCCCCGATGAAACCCTTACTCTCGGATACGCGAAGGTCCCAAACCTGGGAGAGAGTCTGGCAGCCAATTTAGTGCCTATTTGGTCCCTTTGCATGTAGAAATGGGCTTAAGACCATTGTATTTGTTTTTCGGCTGTGGTAGTCAGGGCTAAATTCAGGGCGACCCTACCCGCTTCGAGTTGCGCCCTCGATTGGGGGGGTCGGTTTCTGTTTGTGGGATTTAGAAAGGGCACAGAAGTCCCGCTATAATTTCTCTAACTCAATCCTCCTTTCCCTTATACACCTTGCCGAAAGTTGAATAATTTTACCCCTAATTACCCCCTTATGGGCCGCCCAGAGGCTAGCAGGGGAGACTTCTCTGTTGTCGTTCAACTGAAAATATTCCTTGAGGTCCGTCTCTATAAGTGAGCAGTGGACCGGATTAGAGAGTATTGTTTCATGTAAACGCCAGTTGGGCCTCCCCTTTTGACCAAGAACATCTGTGAGTTTTATTATGACCTGCGAATGGTCAGACAGGGGGGAATCCTTGATATATGCTTTAGAGATCAGGGGAATGTTATGGATCGGGACAAAAACATGGTCTATTCTTGCGAGGCTCTGGTGAGGGGCAGAGTAGTGCGTGTAGTCCCTGACCCTTGGGTTAAGTTCTCTCCATATGTCCACTAGCCCTACCGTATGTAAAAGCTTGGCGAGTTTCAGACTGTATTTTGGGGGACGGAGTGGACGCGGACGTCCAGACCCTGATTTATCAATCATACTATCCAAAGTCATATTCGAGTCACCCCCTATTATCACCGATCCCTCAAGGTGAGATGAAATTAGATTAAACATTGATTGGAAGAAGCCTACTTGGCCCTGATTCGGGGCGTAATATGAGACAAATGTAAATATAGCGCCCCCAATGACCCCTTTCAGGAGGATAAACCTACCCTCCGGATCCCTAATTTCTTTTTTGGGCGAAAAGGCTACGTGCTTCGCCAGGAATACTCCCACCCCTCTGGTCTTATCTGCGGCGTTAGCTAAGAAGAATTGGGGAAACTTAGTGGATAAACCCGGGATTATATTTACTGGGGAAATGGGGGCATCAAAATGTTGGGAGTGTGCTAAATTAAAATATTTTTTCCTTTTAACAGGGGAGTTAAGGCCCTGGACATTATGGGACGCAATTCTCAGGGTTCCTGGGTGATTAGAGGGCACCGCCATGTTGCCAGGGTGTAAGTCTATGCATCACTGAGGAAAGGCTTACCTGTGTCCCGAGACAGCAATAGCCGAATATGGATACGAACCACTGTGACTTAGTGAGGACTGGAAGTCCCTGGTATCTAAGAAAAAAAAAAGAGAGATGAGAGAGACAGAGAGAGAGAACAGGAAGGTAAATAGAGGATAGCAATATCTTAAGAAACAGGAGGAGTCCAGCGGAGAACCACCGCTGGGCCCCTCAGTAGCCCAAGGCTGAGGGATCGGAATGAAGCCCCAGTCTTGGGAAAAAACAGTAGCATGGCCGCCTATACGACGGGAGTACATCTGTCCATGAAGTACCAACAAGAGCATCTCAGAGACAGAGGGAGGCGCATTACTTCCGCCCCGGCCAAAATCCAGCCAATGAACAAGCAATGAGGAAGTGGTATCTCCCCATGTATATAACATGAGTAACAGCAAACAGAAATATAAGGTAAACATACATGGGACTACCCGCATAACTGCCCTAGGGGCCATCCCAACTCCCCCCCGCCCCATAAAATCCGGGGAGGGGAGAAAGGGAACACCAGAACAACTAAAACATTTTTTATATCAACATCAAAACAGGGAAAGCACAGAGAGTGGTCTTAATTGGAAAACAAGAGGTCCCTCTCCCCTAGCAATATGTGACTCAAAGGTTAAAGAGTCAATGTCCTCCAAGCGAAGAAGGTTGTGAACCCAGCGCCAAAACTGGAAGTCAAGGGGGTTTGAATCCTTGGATCGCTTGGATTGTTGATTCCTCCAGATTGGAGTAATAGGGCTCTGCGGAGAAGGACTCTTGGAAGCATTGGCAAATTTATGTGAGAGAGCGGATAAGGAATCCAGGGAGATAAGATTTAGCTTGAGTAACAACTGTTCTTGAAAAGATGAGAAACCGTGAGTCTTACTTTTGAAGATAAAGGATAAACGGAAGGGAAATGACCACCAATATTTCATGGACACCATTTGATAGCACTTCCAGCAGAGGTTTTAAAGATCTTCTTTTCTGGATAGTGGAGGGGGATAGATCCGCGAAAATTTGTATGGGGTGGCCCTGAATGGAGAGATTGGAAGAGTTTCTGGAGACCTTCATGACTTCCTCCTTTACACTATAAAAGTGAGGTTTCACTACTATGTCTCTGGGTAAGCCATCAGAACGTGGGGGTTGGAGAGCTCTATGAGCCCTGTCCAGCTCCAGGCGATGATCCTGGATGCCCGGCAATGAGGCTTTGACAAACTCTGTTACCGCAGCACGGACATCAGTGATGGACTCGGGGAGGCCCCTAATTCGGAAATTATAGCGTCTAGAGCGGTTTTCCAAATCGTCTATTTTGGACAACGCATTTTCCAGTTGGTCTTGTAGGTCTTGGATCCTGGCAGTATTTTGGTTGGTTCTGGCAACCGTTTGATCCGTTTTAATTTCAATGGTGTCAATTCGGGTGCCCAAGTTTTGTAAGTCGGTTTGTAAGACAGGCGTGATTTGGGATGCTGTTTGTGCCAGGCCTCTAGATAACATTTTGGAGAAAACCTCCATCATCTGAAAGTCTGGGGGGAGAGATAGAATGTGAGGGTCCGGAGAGCCGTCATGAGAGTGGCCGGAAGCCTGGTCCTTAAGAGGAATTGTTAGCAATTCGTCCAGTGTTCTCTCCAGGAGCGAAACTGTGGAAGCGGGTGACAGTATTTGTGCAGAAGGAAGGGACCCCGGTGGAAGTCCTGGAGAGGGGAGGATCTGAGAACCCCCTGCAGAACCGGCCTCCATGTCCTCTCCTCCGTCCCCCCATCTCTGATGAGGTATAGAGGTATTGTGGGGGGACTTTGATGCCGGGTTGTTGAACCCTGGTTGGCGGGAGAGGTCCCTCCGAGCAGAGCCCGATTGCATTCAGGAAAGTCTATGTAATGAAGTAAAAAAAAACAAAAAGGAGGTTCCCCCAAAGGGCACTGGGATTGAGACAGGGTTATTAGTTGTTTGGATCCCCTTTTGACTCAGGGCTGAAGGTCTGGGGGTTGAAAAAATGTGACTGTGTGTGGCCCTTTAAGAAAGCCGAAAAAGGCCGTTGCAGAGGGGTCTAATGTCCCAAATAGTGTAAAGTTGTGGACAATGTCCTCCCGAGAGCTTTTTATTAAATAAGGCCCCAAGTTCCACAAAGCTGGAAAGCTTAACTGTGAGTGTAGGCTCAATAAAGTATCATGCAGATATTGGTGGGGATGCATCACCCAGCCTATAGGTGTAGGCCCAGGTCGCGGCCTCTCCTAGGCAGCTGGGACCGGGTGCAGATACCTAACCTGGTCTAGCGGCGAAGGGCCAAAGGAGGTACTCAGCAGCTGACAAGCTCCTTAGGTGGGATATCGTCTATGCTTCCCCGTCCGTGAGCCAGGTGCCGAACGCATGTAGGCCCAAGCCGCTGTCTCGCGTAAAAAGCCGAGGCTGTGCTCCGGGAGGATCCATTCCCTAGCGGCAAATCGGTCCCCGAACAAGCTCCCTCGGGAGGGCCCACTTCTCCGAGGGGGGAGAGGAGAGAACCTGGCCCCGGGACGAGCTGAGGATGGCTGGAAGGCCGAGACGGGTCAGAGCCTCGGGATTAGCCGTCCATTGCTGAAGCTCCGCGCATGCGCACTCTAAACATTCGTTTTTATTGAGCTTTTGCAATATTACAAAATCCCAGAAATACAAAGCATCTAGGTTATACGTATAAAATAGAGAATGCACAGTACATATTGAAAAAGTGTCATCTAGGACGTTGCTCATTCTTACATTTACTTTGCATAGATTAACTGGGTTTTAAACATGAAGCGAAACTCAAACAGTACAGAGTTTACAACAGACAGTAAGAGTAAGGTAAAAAGAGAAAAAGACAAGAAAGCGCCAAAGGGAAATAACACAAGAAATTTCTGATGAACTGTTATACGGTACCAAGTCTCCAGGGAGTTTATGGGACCCGCAAGACCTCTAAAATTACTCATTACCCATTATGTAAGCTGTTCCCTCTATATCTCCAAGTGTGCATTAAATATTTTACGTTTTTCCAAATTGTTGATTAGTAGGGATTCGTACATATAGTGAGCGTGTACTAAGGCCAATGTCTCAGACAGATTCAGAGTTTTGTTGGACCTCCAGTTTCTAGCTATTAGAGTTTTGGCTGCAAGAAATATATGTGTGATAACAGCTCGGAAACTAGGAGGGAAGCACTCTATGCCCAGGCCTAGTAGAACTATGGCTGGGTCTGGCTGTGTAAGATATGCCGTGATGGAGGAAATTTTCCTGACAATGCCATTCCAAAAGCTGGTGAGGCTTTTGATTTCCAGAAAATATGTATAATACTCCCTATTTCTCCACAGTCTCTCCAGCATAAGGGGGAGTTGTGCTGGGAGAATTTAGCTACTTTAAGGGCAGTAAGATACCACCTTAAGACCAGCTTCTGAGAAGACTCCCAATGATTAATGCATTTGGATGATCTATAAGTTGTTAGGGCGGCTTTTCGCCATTGTTGGTGTGTGAAAGTGTGGTCCAATTCGGACCCCCCTTTCTGATGATGTGTAGATTTAGAGAAGACCAGTTTTTGTTGGGGAAGGTTATAGAATGGGGAGATCCCTTTTGACTTATGTATAGGGTTGGAATAGTATTCCCATGCCTCCTTTTGTAGATTGATTTTATGAGTTTAAAGGGAACTCAGGAGATGGGCGATTTGGTTGTACATGTAAAAATCTGTTTTTGGAAGGGAAAACTCGTGCGACAAGTCTCAAAAGGGCTTCAATTTGTTGCCACTGTAAAGGTGGGAAGTATGTGTGAGTCCCTAGGCAATCCGTGATCGGTCTAAGTTGGGTATTACTTCTGAGAAAATTCCTAAGGGGACAGGGACTTCAACAGACTGATTTGGGGTTGTCTCTAATTTATGGAGTCGCCTCCATGCAATTAGGGTGGCTTGGATAGTTAAAGGGAGTTGGTGGAGAGAGTGAGGTTTCCATATGTCCGCTAGCAGGAATTTTTTGAGGTCTTTGGAGGGGATCATGTCTTGTTCTATAGCCTGCCAAGGAGCAGAGTTTGTCAAGTGGAACCACGATCGGCGTTGTGTGAGCACAGAAGCATAGTAGTAGTCTTGAAGGTCTGTAAGACCAATACCTCCTGCAACCTGCAACCCTATGTTTGGTTAAGATGGCCTTGGCACATCTAGGACGTTTGGATTGCCAAACATAGTTTTTTAAGAGGCCATTTAACACTTTCAGATAATTAGGTTTAAGTGGTATGGGCAGTGTACGGAACAGGTATAATATTTGCCTGAGTATTAACATCTTGAATGAGGCCAAGTGTCCCAGCCAAGACAGGTCCGATTTGGTATATCTTTTTATTTCTTTGGTAATCTTTTCGATTAGGGGTGTGAAGTTAGCCTCAGCCAGCTTGGAAGGATCATCTCTGATATTGATGCCTAAGTATGGGATACTATAGTTTGTCCAGGGGTACAGAAATGACACCATCAATTTGGATTGAAGTTGTGAAGATATCCTGATACCCAGTATCAAGGACTTGGTACAGTTGACTTTTATTTTAGTAAGATATGCGGCTAAACTCTTTCAAGGTTTCATGGGCATGCAGCAAAGATTCTGCCAGGGCTGAGAGAAAGAGGATGATGTCATCCGCAAATAAGTTGATATGGTGAGAGGAATTATTTTTTAAATTTATACCTGCAATATGGGAGTGAGACCTGATTTTTTCAGCAAGAGGTTCGATGAGGAGGTTAAAGATGGAAGGCTAGAGGGGACATCCCTGCCTAGTCCCATTAGTAATTTTAAAATATTTAGAGAGGACGTTAGAGGTGAATACTTGGGGGCGCAAGGAGAGGAATAGAGTGCCAGTATAGCTGATAAAATATTTCCGTTAAGGCCGAACTTCAGCAGGACCTGCCACATGTAAACCCAGTGGATCCTGTTGAACGACGTCCAAGGAGAGGAGCAGAGAAGGAGCCCAACAGGACCGTGTGTACTGGAGTATGTCTGTGACTCTTCTGGTAGCATCGGAGGGTTGTCTACCGGCAGTAAAACCCGACTGATAAGCGCAGGAAGGATTGGCATGAGTCTGTGTTTCAGGATTTTAGCATACAACTTTATATCTGAATTAAGTAATGATATTGGTCTATAATTGGAAGGCAAACTAGAATCTTTACCTGGCTTCAGGATAGTGACAATATATGCATTGAGCATTTCTGTGGGGAATGACGTTGAGGCTATAGCTTGAGAGAATATATCCGCTAGTTTAGGAGCCAAAGTGGAGCGGAACACCTTATAATACTCATTAGGAAGTCCATCTGGAGCAGGGGACTTTCCTTGTGGGAGAGTTGAGATTAATTTTAAAATTTCAGAAGTTTCAATGGGCGCATTTAGTTCATTTAGCTGGACCCCAGAAAGAGAGGGAAGTTTAATAGAGTTTAGAAACTTTTGGATTAAGTCGTCAGAGGGTTGAGTAGTGTCAGAGTCTTCCCTTGTTGTAAAGGAAAGAATAGAAATCTGCAAAGGCGTCCGCAATGGTGTTGGGGTCTACTATTTTAGTCTAGAGGTCTATTTAGGTATGGGATCCTTGAGCGAGTCCTGTGCTCCTTTAACCTGGCAGCCAAGATTTTACCTGCACAGTTACTGGAGGAGTAATGCGATATTTTGAGCCTGTCTACATATTTGCTATACTGTTCCAGGAGCAGGTTCCTGAGATCAGTGCAAAGTTTAGTCAATATATGGGCTAGGTCGCCAGATGGCTGGGCCCTGTTTTGGAGTTCCAGAGATTTCATTTCTGTTAGGATGGCGTCCAACCTGTGCTCTCTAAGCTTTTTTTTTCCTAGCACTCACTTGTAGGAGGATGCCTCTGATGAAGGCTTTGTGGGTACACCATAGAGTACAGGGGCTAGACACCGATCCTTCATTAGACATAAAGAATGCATTTAAATGGTCAGTAATCATACTGGTATATTTCAGGGATTGGAGTATGCCTGTGTTGACACACCACACTATTGGTTGGTTCAAGGTGTGCCCCTCCGCCACCACTATCGATACAGGAGCATGGTCTGACCACGAAATATGGATGGTGGAGGAGGACATCTTTGTCAAAACATCTCTATCAACAATTATCATATCAATACGTGAGTATGTATTGTACCTGGAGGAGTGAATGGTATAATCCTGAATGCCGGGATGTTGGCACCTCCAAACATCATACACCTCTTCAGGATGCAACGAGTTCTGTAGTGAGGGAGGAGGGCGACTCGCAGTCGCTGAGGAGTCAACGTTGAAGTCGTTGGTGATATTGTAGTCTCCACAGAGAATTAGACCTCCATGTTTCACTTTAACCTTCTGAAACAACTTCCTCGGGAACCTCAGTTGGTGTTGATTAGGGGCATAGAGATTAACTATCGTGAATGTTCGGTTGTTAAAGGATCCAATAAGAATTAAGTACCTGCTGTCTTGATCAAAGATGATGTCTTTCAGAGCAAAGGAGACAGTACTTTTAATCGCAACAAGGACCCCAGCTCGTTTCTTCTGTGCTGAGGCTTGATAGACATGGGGGTAATTGTTATGTTGACACTTAGGTGGATTAGAGTACAAAAAGTGTGTCTCCTGAACACACAAGACGTCTGCTTGTAGCTTATTGGCTTCCCTCCATGGTGATGCCCTTTTGGCCGGGTGGTTCAGGCCGTTAGCGTTGAGAGAAAGTATGTTAAGGGCCATGGGTAGACAGGGAAAGTGCTGATAACATATTGTTCCATGAGGAGCAGTCACTCACCTCATGTTGCGTAGGCCAGAGTTTGGCGTCCTGATAGCATGAGAACTTGAGGGGCCGTCCAGGACAGTTAAAGGAGGGGTCATCGGAGACCATTGGTGCAGAGAAAAGAGAACATAAGAAACCATTCGTATAACAAACAAGTAAAAAGAAAAGATCCGTTGTGGATCTGGAGGCAGGTTTTCTGCCCATCGATTAAGGAGGGGAAGTACGTGGGTAGCAAGTCCAAAGCACCGAACTTCATAGACTTTAGCGATGTTGATTTTCAGGCCCAAGGTGACGGGGCGTGTTGCTTTTTCTTTGTTTTTTTGCCAATCCTCCTGGGGGTTTGTTTTAACAGGAGGGTGGGGGTCTCCATCTGATTGTTCCGGGAGTATCTCCCATTTACGTAGGAGATTAAGGCCTTCCTCTAATGAGGAAATTGTTATGGATTTTCCATCCTTTGTGATGGTCAGTTTTGAGGGGTACCCCCATTTGTACATGATATCGTGGTTAAGCAAGGCCTTAGTGATTGTCACAAGGAGCTCTGTGTTTCTTCATTGTGAACTGTGAGAGATCCGCGTAGAGTTGAATGGTGGCATACTTGTCATTTGGACATGTATTTTTGCGGAAGGCCATCATGTACTGGTCCTTGAGATGATAGAAATGTACTCTCATGAGAACATCTCGTGGGACATTCTCGGGTAGATGAGAGGGTTTGGGAAGGCGGTGTATCCTGTCAATGACCAGTTCCGTCTGGGGTAATTCTGGTAGGTACGCACGTATCATGTCTTTAGCGTATTGTTGTAGCTGGCCTGGCTGGACAGTCTCAGAGAGCCCCCTGATTTTTACATTATTCCTATGTTACCTGTCTTCAAGGTCAGCGACCTTTGACCTCAGCCATGCCACTTGTTCAGATTGATCGTTATGAGAGTCCACGCAAGTGAGTTGTATGAAGCAGCATATTCTCCCATTTTTTTTTCTATGTGATCTACTCTACCTCTGAGTTTTTGTATTTCCCCTCGAAAGCTTCTCATACAGTCCATCATGTCGGCATGCAATGAGCTTCGTAAGAAGATCCGCATATCATGCAGTGTGTTGTCCGAGATAGGCTGGTTCGATGTAGGGAAAGTGTTAATAGTATCAGCTAGCTCCCTTGTGTCCTCTATGGACTCCTGGTGTGGGCTCACCTTATTCTGGATGGTATCATCTGAAAGCCGGGGTCTGGATTTCGCTGGGCTGCAGGATGTTGGTGTTGATGCCTCTGGAGAGCGACGTTCAGATCCCCTTTGGGAGGTAGGGCTGGGTGTTGTGGAAGTGGAGCTGCGTGTAGAAGCCGAGGACATGTCGCCAGTGCCATCTGGAAGAGGGCTTCTCATAGCTGGGGAGAAGAATTCTTGAAGCTTCTTCGGCTGCATGGAGTCTTTCTTCTTACAGGTCATTGTTATGTGCCGTGTGTAGCTGTATTGCCTGTGTAGCTTCGGCCTTTTGACACTGGGCCTCCTTGGATATGTTTGTTCAGTGCTGGAGCGGAAAAGCTACATTAGATGTTCGTCTGATTACACCATAGCTACATTTGTAGTGCAGAGGTCTGCTTTAGGAGGACATTCTAGTGTGGTGTTATGGCTGCATTGCCCTTTTAATGTAGGTTCAGGGCAAAATAGGGTGAGTTAGGATTAGGGCGGTAGGCCTGAGGTGTAGCAATATGGCCACCACTCAGGACTTCCACAGGCCGCACCGGATCCCCGGCCTTGCGTAGACCGCGCCACCCGGCCAGTCCGCAGGCTTCGTTTTGCTGCGGTTGTCCCACAGGTGGTATGTGGGGTGGTTAGTAGCCTCGATGGACCAAGGGCGATCTTTTATAGAGAATGGCGGTCCCGGATGGCGAGTTGGTTGCGGCGCGTGGGCACTATAACAGTTCCAGCCCGTTCGCCGCATGGCGCTCTCGGCTCCACCAAGGTGCCCTGGGTCGTTGAGGAGATGTATTGGGGCATGGGTGGGATAGTGGTTGCTCTCACCAGTCCGTAGATGAGGCGGATTCCTGTGGATAGAATCTCAGGTCCCGGAGCTCCTGAGAGATGCGTCCGTCTCAATGCAGGCCAGGCCAAGCCCCCCTGCTTCGTGGTTCTAACTGTGTGGGGGCTGGGCTGACTGGGGGAGGAGAGTGATCATTGCTCCCATATCCAAGGAGCATACGATCACTCTCCTCTCCCCTGTCAGAACGGGTATCCATGTGTTTACATACACGGATCCCCGTTCTGTCACTGCGGGGGAGCGATTGCGGCTAGCCGGCGTAAATCGAGTCCACCCTACCCGCTCCCTGGCTCCCCCTCTACACGGGGAGCGCGGGCCACGATCCTCAATCTCTCAGCCGGCGTCAATCGAAGGCGATTTACGATATCGAGCCAGACTGCCGCCATCAAATGACAGCGGGCAGTCATTAAGTGGTTAACTGGTAATTGCACAGTCATTCAACGCTGTACCCAAATGGAATTTGGATCCTTTTTTTCTCACAAATAGAGCTTTCTTTTGGTGTTATTTGATCACTACAGGGATTTTTATGTTTTTGTGACATAAACGAAAAAATATATATATATTTTCTACTTTTTGTTATAAAATATATCCAAGAAACTCAATTTTTGTCATACATTTAGGCCAAAATGTATTCAGTCAAAAATAATTTCAGTAAGCGTCTATTGGTTTGCGCAAAAGTTATAGTGTCTACAAACTATGGTATATTTACTGGAATTCACGCAGCTTTTACTTTGACTGATTATCTCATTTCTGGAGGTGCTAATATGTCAGGGCAGTACAAAGCCCCCCCAAATTACCCCTTTTTGGAAAGTAGATGCCTGAAGGAGAGAGAGCATGTTGAGCCTATTGAATATTACGTTTTTTGTCACAAGTGATTGAAAAAAAAAATGTGCACAAATTTGTCACTGAAATGATATGTTGCTCACACATGCCATGGGTATATGTGGAATTACACCCCAAAATACATTCTACTGCTTCTCCTGAGTACGGGGATACCACATATGTGAGACTTTTTAGGGAGCCTAGCCGCATACGGGTGCCGAAAACCAATCACCGCCTTCAGGATTTCTAAGGGCGTAAATTGTTGATTTCACTTCCTCACCAACAATCACATTTTCGGAGGACCTGAAATGTCAAGATGGCACCAAACCCTTCCAAATTACCCCTTTTTGGAAAGACGACACTTCAAGCTATAGTGGGGCAAAAAAGTATTTAGTCAGCCACCAATTGTGCAAGTTCTCCCACTTAAAAATATGAGAGAGGCCTGTAATTTTCATCATAGCTACACTTCAACTATGAGAGACATAATGTATATTTGTATATGTACTATACAAAGCGTCAGGAAGAAGTGGATCCTTCCTAAAATTCCAGGAAGAGATCACAGCCCTTCTGTATACAGAAGATGCTGTGGCCCAATTTCAAACATCTTTCGAGACCCTGTGTGAATATGTGCCCTAGACTGTGCTGTACCCTATACTAATAATTCACTAGTTTGTGGTAGCGACGCAAACCGTCCCTGATGTAGAGACCAGGTTCACCAGGACAGGAGGGACAAAAATAGCGGGTTTCACGCCTATATCTGCGCTTGCTACAGACAAGGCATCTTTTTTGGGGTGCTCTTTGGGTAGGGGTACCAGGGAGGACATTCAGAAAATGCCTCTCATGCCGCCGGCTCACTACATCTGGATTGTGAAATTGGGCCACAGCATCTTCTGTATGGAAGGATCTACTTCTTCCTGACGCTTTGTATAGTACATAAGCGTTGAACAGATCCAATTGGAATAAGTATACAGACACTTTTTTGTACCAGGGTCTGGCTTTATGGGCAATTAAATACAACCCCATCATCTGGTCGTGGAAGTCCACCCCTACCATTTTACGGTTGTAGTCGTGGACACAGTGGCTTTGCAACAACACCAATCGCCATTGTAATTGGGACTGCCGTATCTGCGTGAATGGAAGACAGAACAAAAACGTTTAGTTTGTCCTTCCACCTCACTGCAGGCAATTCATTGCACCTCAAGCTCTCTCCCCCTGACTAAGTGGGGCATTTACAAGCCATTGGGGGAAGCCTTGGCAATTTAGAACGCACAGTGCCACATGCACCAATTCCTAATTGAAAGAGGTGTCTAAAAAGTGGCACACTTGTATAAAAATTGTCCACGTATAAATGGTACCCCTTTTAGAATTAAGGTGACATCAAGTCCCCAACCATATTGCCACTGCTCCCTATGTAGTCTGAGCAGTCGGGGGGGCTCCACACTGCTACCTTTTCCCTCATAAACCAGGAAACTCCATGTATAGCCTATTATATTAGAACAGGGTGCGCTAAATACAAAATTGCATATAGGACATCCTAGGGTCATCCCCATGACGATGTCTAAGTAAGACGTCTGGGTTCGGTTTGAAGTCTCATACCCTTCTAAGGGACCTGGGCTGGGTGTTAAGCCAAAGCGCTATTTGTGCTTACCTCAGGTAAGCAGCTTTATTGTTGGTGGTGTTTATCACTATGATGTTTTTGCATGAGCACTTGGTGTCGTCCTGTGGACTTTATATTTTCTATAGCCCATTTGGATTTATTTAAAACTCATCACATTATATGAACTTTATTTCTCCTACGTTCACTGACAGACGCAGCTCTTCATTGACTTGTGGGGTTTATGCTTGTCCCACTAGGAGTTAACTAGGCAGGGAAAAGAACAGCTGGCCCCTCCCATGGGGCCGTCCTCTCTTCCCACATAAACCCTCCACATAGCATAGCTCAGCAGTTTTGATGCCTAGTTTGCAAGGAGTTGACCTGCGATCTGATTGTGACCGTTTTTTTTTCTGAATTTCTTTCTTTTCTTTTTTCTTTTTACTATCAAGCATTGAATCTGCTATCAAGAAGCCTGCCGGGGCATAGAGGGTCGTTCAGACTCTGTACTTTCCCCGGCCTGGCCGACCGATGCGAGCCAATCCCGTGGTATGGGGACCCGCTGCATCATGCCCGTTCTGTGCGGGCGGCCTGGGGTCTCCCCCCATTTGCGCCCAAGTCCCGGATTGCGATCCGGATCAGGCGTCTCGCTATCGGCCGGCAGCATCCCGCTCAGGCAGGGGCGGAAGGTCTGCATACGGGTGGCTACCCGCTACGCCCAACAGGAGTGGTGAGTGAGAGTTCCCACCTCCCTTAGGGGTGGAGGGGGGACCGACGACCCCCCAGCGAATATATGGGTAGCCGCTGTTTAGGGGCGCATGGGCCCCCTTTTTCTCCCCCCCCCCCCCCGCACCACACCCGATCGTTGGCGCAATTTTTTTCAGATTTTTGCCGTAGTCGCGGACATACTGAGCCTATGGAGCTTTCCCACTAGCGCTCAGAGCGGCCATTTGCGGTACTGCACGTTCTTCTGCAGGTGGTTTCGGTCTCTAGTGTTCACTCAGTGGCCATATTGGTTTCCCCTGCTGCTGTAAAAACGTGCTACAGACGTTTTCTTGGTTATACCGGTGACTCACTTGTGATCTCTGGCTTTGGTGGACGTCTTCTTGCACGTCATGGCGTTTACCG
>BLSH010324793.1:306486-317751 GCA_018402905.1 Glandirana rugosa | reverse complement strand
CTTGTACTTTTAAGAACATCTCCCTTATCCTACAGCCTCTTTTTATGTTATAGTCTCAGACAAATCTCCCGCATTTATTGTCCATTTTTAGTATCTCCATTTACACTGTTATCTATCCATGGTCCCCATATTTTTTATGTTCTTCAACTCTTTTTCTTTTACTATAAACAAACTTCTCATTATTAATCATTATTTCCATTTCTCTTCTCCATTCTACATGGGTTGGAGGGTCTGCTGCTATCCATTTTTTTGCTATTAACTTCCTTGCCATAAACAGGCTCCTAGATACCGCTATCCATTTCCTATTCATCGGGCTGGTCTTCTCCACATATCCAAGAATACACACCACAGGGGTCTTCTCTAATGTAACTTCAAAAACCTGTTCAATATTTTCCACTATTTTCTCCCAGTATCTATGTAACTTGGGACATATCTAGAGTTGAGCGTACCCGAACTGTAAAGTTCGGGTCCGTACCGAACTTTCGGGTGTCCGTGTACCGAACCCGAACCTGAACGTTTGAGAAAACGTTCGGGTTCTGGGTTCTGGGTTCTGGTATTTTATCATGCATGTTGAATAGCTGCAGGGCAGCCAATCAACAAGCGTTTCACTGGTTTTCCCTAGAAGCCATCACAGCCATGCCTACTAATGGCATGGCTGTGATTGCCAGTGCATCATGTGACCCAGCCTCTATATGAGGCTGAAGTCACAGTGCTGCATGTCACATGCTCTCGGGTTAGTGTAGGGAGAGGATGCTGCCGGCGCTGTGAGGGACAGATTGTGAGGGACAGATTGCAGATCTAATAACTAGGTAGAGATTACTACTACTGCTGTGAGGGACAGATTGCAGATCTAATAACTAGGTAGAGATTACTACTACTGCTTTGAGGGACAGATTGTAGATCTATAACATCTCATCCTGCATTACAGAACGATCTGATTATAGAACGATCTCTCATCCTGCATTACAGAATGATCTCTCATCCTGCATTACAGAACGATCTGATTACAGAACGATCTGATACTGGACTAGGTAGAGATTACTACTGCTTTGAGGGACAGATTACAGATCTAATAACATCTCCCATTTTCTTCCTTTTGCAGCCTTCTAGCACTTTCCAGGACTTTTTTACAGTCATTTTTGTGCCGAAAAGTTCAAGTCCTGATTGACTTCAATGGGGTTCGGAATCCGGGGTAAAGTTCGGATAACGTTCGGTACCGAACCCGAATGTTTCCGAGAAGTTCGGCCGAACCCGCCGAACCCAAACATCCAGGTGTTCGCTCAACTCTAGACATATCCATATCATATGGATCAGACTACACTTCACATCTTGTATCCTTCCATACTGAAACAGTCTCCGTGGTGTGATACTCTCTGTGATTGAGACATAGAAACTACTGGGCCTTCTTATAAAATCCTTTCTCACTGTTCCTCAGTTATTTCTCCTACATCCTTTATCCAACTTTTCCTGCACAGTAGATCCTTTCCTCTAACAGTTATTGCTTCCCATATATCCCTATAGACTCCTGATATTATCCCTGTAGAATTTCTGGCTTCTCTTACGTCCTGCAACTTTGTTATCTCACAATGTTCTAATGGTTTTATTTTAAATTGATTATCCAGGGCATGCTTAATTTTCAGGTATACAAACATTGATTGATTTGATACCCCAAACTCCTCCCTCATCTCCTGGAATGTCCTCAAACTACTACCCTTATACATTTGTGTTAATCTCTTCACTCCACATTTTCCCAGTTTCTATTTCTTTCCACTTTTTAAGTCTCCTGGATATATCTATTGTCCCAGATCGGTGAGTATTTTGTGTATCCTTGATATCACAATACTTTTTTCATTGTTTTCCACACTTTTTTAATTAACTTTAGGGTAGGGGTCTCTAAGGGGAAAGAATCTGCCTCCAATGACTCAACCAAAGTCCTGTGGCCCAGCCCTATGCACATTAACCCCTCATTTATCCCTCTCCCTGTCCGCTTATTACATCCTTTTAAATGCACCATCTGAGCTGCCAAAAAGTAGCTCCATGGGGGGGGTACTGAGAGTCCTCCTTTATTTTTTGTAATGTGCTTAGGCTTATTCTTTCCCGCTTTCCTCCCCATACCAATTCAAGAGTTTTTCCAGCTTTTGGAACCAGATTTTCGGTATCCATACTGGGGAGTTTTGTAAAATATATAAGAGTTGAGGTAGCCATATCATCTTTATTTATTTTTTTTTAACAGTAAAGGTTTTTATTGATTACATGAATGCAAGATACAAGTCAACAGGTTACATGACATTTTGATCAAGCATCAGTCTCCCGGAAAATAGCCACAATACACATTGAGTATTCTTAAGAAAAGGGTGAAACATACACATAAATTCCTTCGTGAAGGCATCAGCATACACATACGGGGCCCGACCCTCCCTCCCTCCTATGAACACTTCTCAATCCAATCATCCCATAAAATTTCCGAGGGCAGTTTCTATTCTCATACGTTAGTCTATACAGCGGAAGCGCTTTGTTTACCGCCTGTACCCAGGAGGCTTTTGTGGGAAGCTCCCTTATTTTCCATCTCAGCAGAATCTCTCGACGGGCATAGAAAAGAGCATAGGTGAGAAACAGCTTACTGTATCTATCCCCTTCCACATTTTCTAAATAACTTAGTAGCATAATCATAGGGTCAAGGGGTAAAAGCACCCCCACCACCTCACCAAGAGTCTCAGCCACCTCCAACCAGTATGGTCCCAATTGAGGGCACGCCCAGACCATGTGGAAGAAATCTCCCACAGCCGACAGGCATCGGGTGCACTGTGGGCTAGAGGATGGGTATATGCCGGCCAGCCTCTCAGGAGTGTAATAAGCCCTATGAATAAATTTTAGCTGAATAAACCTGTCTCTGGCTGAAATCATGGAAGGTATGAATGTTGTCAGACAGTCCTCCCACTCCTCCTCCCCCATGTCCGGAATGTCTGCCCTCCATCTGTCTCTCGCTCCATTAGGTTTGCAGTCATGCTCAACTGTGAGGTAAAGATATATAGAAGAGAGAGGCTTACCCATTACTCTGGATATTAGAAGTCTCTCTACTGAATCCGACTCCAGGGTAATACCATCTGGGAACTGGGCCTGATAGGCATGCCTAACCAATATCTGAAAAGGAAAGTGCGTGGGAGCCTAAACGTCTGCCCCAATTCCTGAAAGGATTTCAGTCTACCGCCCTCCAATATGTGTTTCAGAGCTACTATACCCTTTCGTGCCCACATAGCAGGGTCTGGGATGTGGGTGAAATGGGGCAAGTTAGGGTTGCCCCATAGCGGCGTGTGTGGCGAGATGGTATGCTCCCTCTGATTTGGTTTCCTGGCACGTTCCCAAGCCAGAATGGTTGCCCTCATGGGTCCCGTCAATGGGTATGGAGCCCGCCCGCCCCTAAAGACCAGGTTTGACAGGGCTGCATAAGAGCCCAGTACAGCTGCTTCCAGAGTTACTGCGGGATTTCCTCTGGGCTGGGAGAACCACCAACGAACAGTCACAAGGACCGCTGCCCAATAGTACAACAAAAAATTTGGTAAGGCTAGACCCCCCCATGGAAAGTGGTAGGTATAGTGTATATCTAGTTATTCTAGGCGTCTTCCCAGCCCAGATAAACGTAATCACCAAGATTTCCAGCCTACGGAAGAAGGATATCAGGATATGAATTGGTGTGTTTCTAAAAAAATTTGTCCGCCCGACCGGACTAAGCGGGAGCCTTCTCCAGTCGGTATATTTCTTTGCGAACTGAGTCAATACAGGACACAAGTTCTTCTGGAGGTAATCTGACAGCTTCCCTGTTATTTTTATTCCTAAATAAGTGAACTCATCCGTCCATCTCAGGGGGGTATCCGTGTCCACCCGAGAGACCGACGGATGCAGGGGGAATAGGACGGACTTGTCCCAATTAATCCGTACGTGGCGAATGTTTCAAAAATTCCCAACGCCGAGTGCAGAGAGGTGTCCGCATCCGCCAGGTATAAGAGGGTATCATCTGTGTACAGGGAAATTTTTTCAGTCAGGGGTCCCACCCTGATGCCCGCCACCGAGTCCGCCGAGCGGAGTAATATTGCCAGGGGTTCCCAAGCCAAGGCAAATAACCCAGGGGATAGTGGACAACCCTGTCGCGTGCCCCTCTCCAAAGGGAAAGCCGAGGACAAATTCCCATTCGTACGTACCCGTGCCCTAGGGTGAGCGTATAAAAGCTTTAACCATGTCAAGAAACGGGGCCCAAATCCAAACCTGGCCAATACCTCCCATAAACAATTCCACTCCACGGAGTCAAAGGCCTTCTCCGCATCGAGAGAGGCCATGACTCCAGACTCGTCTGATGTTGCCAGATCTATGTGAGTATGTAGCCTCCTAATATTTATGTCAGTTCCCCTCCCGGGCATGAAACCAGTTTGATCCGGATGGATCAATTCGGTAATGACGGTGCTGAGCCTGATGGCCAGGACCTTTGCCAAAATCTTTGCGTCTACATTGATCAAGGATATCGGGCGATAGGACGAACACAAAGACGGGTCTTTTCCTGGCTTCGGTATTACCACTATGACTGCCTCCCCCATTGAGTCGGGGAGCTCTTCCCGACCCAAGGAGTGAGCCAGTACCTGTTGGAACTTGGGGGCAAGATCTTCTTGATATAATTTGTAAAATTCAACCGGGATACCATCTGGGCCTGGAGTTTTCCCAACCGGCATGGCTCGTATGGCTTTACAGATCTCCTCAGCCGTAATGGGGGCGTCCAGTCTTGCGGCATAGGACGTGGTCAGTCTAGGGATGTCAATTTCATCTAAGTACCTGGCAAGGTCCTCCCCGTTATAATTTACCCGGGAACTATAGAGCGACTTGTAATAGTCAGCAAAGCACTACATCAGGGTCAGACATCAGCACACCCTTGTCGTCTCTCGCCTGGGCTATCGATGCTCCTCCTACTCTCTCCCGTGATAACCAGGCCAACAGGAGCCCAGATCGTTCCGCTTGTTCAAATATTCGCTAGGTTTGATGGAGCAGTTTCTTTTGAGTGAGTTCGGTCCTTAGCATGAGTACCCGCTTTGTCACCTCTTGAAGGGCAGAGTAGTGGTCAGGGTCTCTTGTACGGATATATAGGGCTTCCCGTCTAAGTGAGTCAGCCTCTATTCTAGTAAGTTCCGCTCTGCGGTCTCTACGGACTTTGGCAATAATCTCTGTATATTGACCCCTGGTGGTTGCTTTAAATGCCTCCCAAACTGTGTTGAGATCCGCTGTTCCCAAGTTGGTCCCCCAGTACCCAGTCAGCTCTATTTTAAACTTTGGCTCTACCTGCAAGTCAGATATCCAATACCTAGAGAGACGCCACAAAGAGTCAACCTGGGCTCTCTGAAGGTCTAGGGTAAGGGAGATAGGGGCATGATCGGAAATGCCTCTAGGAAGAATCTCGATCCCCTTCACCCTGTCTAAGACCGAACCCGTCGCATAGACAAGATCTATGCGTGAAAATGCTCTGTGAGAGGCTGAATGGCATGTGTAGGACCTAATCAGGGGGTGCTTCCAACGCCAAACGTCAGTAAGTCCATAGGTCTGGGCCCATGTATCCAGGCCCCGATGCGGGTCGTGGCCCGGGTTAAATCTGTCTAGCTCCGGATCAGGAACTAAATGAAAGTCGCCCAGCAGTATAATTTTATCAGTCTGAAACTGCGCCGCCTTTGCGATAATCTGGTGGAGTAATGAGAGCGAGGCTGGCGGCGGCAGATACAAACCCGCAATAACCCAAGGCTGTCCCCAAATTTGGGCGTAGAGAATTACATATCTCCCTCCCGGGTCGAGGACCAAGTCAAGAAGGGCAAAGGGAAGGGACTTCAGTACCAGCACACTAACTCCCCTGGCCAGGTTCGAGTACGTGGAGTGGTAGTGGTGGCCCACCCATGGCTTCTTCAAGCTCATTATTTTGCTACCTACCAAATGCGTTTCTTGAAGTATACAAACGTGGGGACCATGCTGTTTAATAAACTGGAACACCAGGGACCTTTTAACCGGGGAATTCAGGCCCCGGGTGTTCCAGGATAGCAATTTAAGTGACGCCATATTCCCCCCACATAGTCAAAGCCACCCCAGGGACCTCCCCACCAACCGGAGGGAAGGACCCGGAGGTAAGCGAGCGCACCAAAAAAGAAAGAACCCAATTTGTATATTGAACCTGTGCAAGACATGCAACCCTACACAACTTGTTTGGTAATCAATAGGTTGAACACCCCTGAACTCAAAACCTGTTCCCCCCCCACCCCACCCACCCCCTTAAAACTGAGGAGGGTCTGGATCCCCAACAAGACCAAAATTACACAATTGCTGTGCATGGGGGGCGCAAGAGCCTAAAGGCACGCAGTCTGCATCAGGGCACTATCAGCCCAGCGCTGACTGTAGCCCGGAGTGGATTATACCAGTGATCTCACCCGGAGTCCCGGGAGCACATTTCTTAAACATTCGTTACAAACAGTTCAGAGTATATCAGGTGCAGTAGGATTTAAACATTCCCGGTGAACAAGCCGACATTTCCCCTCTCCGCCCTCCAAAAGACTTTGTCCGCAGAAAACCTGAGCATCAACTCCCCCGCTCGGCCTCCAGTGGGGCACCCCGCAGGAGTAGGCCTCCCCCCCCACACCCACCTCTGCCCGGTCCGGGTGAGCATTCCAGGAGACCTCCTCCATCAGGTATAGGGCAGGGAGACAGGAAGAGGCAAGGTCCCAGTATCTCTCCTCCAACCTACCTCTGAGGCCCCTGAATCCAGTCAGCCCCGTCCCCCTCTCAAAAACACAAAACCTCCGTAGATCATAAGTAGGGTCCTAGGATAGAGCAACACATCCGCTGGGTCTCCTTGAACCATAAATGACCCCCGCCAAGAGTCAGCAGTGTCATGGAGGCGCGTGGGGAGGAAAGAAGCTCCCCCAGGAATAAAAACATAATGCAGGGAAGTCAATGCACAAAAGAGTTTCAACTTCCGATTGGAGGTGCAGGCCGCAACGGTGCCATGGCTGGGTTCGTTAGGGGCCACCTTCAGAACCCAGGGATGAACAACAGCAAGGTATAGACATAGGGCCCAATGGGGAAAGGAAAGGAAAGGCTACCCGGATACACTCTGAAGCAGCAGATTCTTCAACGACGGGCCGACTCAGCCCAGTTAGCGGCCTCTGCAGGCGATGTAAAAAACTGCACTTTCTCGCCGTCTTGTACCCGCAATTTTGCCGGGAATAGCATACTGTATTTGATGCCTTTTTGCCTGAGCATTGCTCTAATCTGGTCAAAGGATTTTCGAAGTCTCTGCGTCTCAATGGAATAGTCCGGGAAGAACATTAATTTCGCCCCTTCAAGCCGGACTTCTTGCTGCGAACGAGCGGCTCTGAGGATTATGTCTCTGTCCCTATAGTGCAGGAGTTTAAAGATGAATGTCCTGGGGGGTGCCCCCACCGGCCCCCGAGCAGCAGGCATGCGGTGAGCTCTCTCCACTGAGAAGTGGGGAGAGAATTGGGCCTGAGGGAACAAAACTGGGAGCAGGCACTCGATATATCCGACTGGATCCGAACCTTCGGACCCCTCCGGGAGGCCAATGAGCCAAACGTTTGAACGACGGTTCCTGTTTTCGGCATCTTCCGCTCTTGCTTCCAGGAACCTCACCTTCAACTTAAGGGTGTGAATGTCAGCTCGGTTCTCCCTCAGGTCGTCCTCGGTCACCGATACACTCCGCTCCACCTCAGCCACCCGTTCCCTAAACTTGTCCATGTCACGGCGGATCAGCGCCATTTCCGTCAGAAGCCTTTCCAGTTTGGATGTCAGGGTGGTCTGACATGTGGTAATCGCCGTCATCAGGGCATCAAAGGCTGGGGAGCCTGTTTGTATGGCTACCTCTGGAGGTCGTTCGTCCTGCGGGTCCATGGCGCGTGAGGCACGTGTAGGTAGGCCTGCACGTGGTGAGCCTTGCTGCGTGTGATTTTTCCGCCTTTTCTGAGCCGATCGGCCACTTTTTCTCATCGCCGACCACCGCTGCCTTGAAGCCAGGAATTATAAGTCTGCAGTTAATGATCTCCAGGTGAAAAATAACAGGATAGATGAAGGATTAGGTCACCGGGCTGGGGAGCTCTGCTAAAAGACGTCTGCTCCCAGCGCCATCTTGGACACGCCCCCCAATCTTTATTAAATTACTTCTTCCCGCTATCGACAACGGCAGTCAGTTCCACACCTTTTTTTATTTTTAAATTTCTCTAGCAGTTTTCCTAAATTATCCTCTATGTATTGTTTCATATTTTTAGTTGTCTGAACCCACAGGTATTTTATTCTTTCTACTATTTCCATTTCCAGATATCCCCTTCCCCAGAGGAAGTCTAATGAGACGAAACGCATCGGGATACGTCCCCCCAGGTCATTGTGAAGTTGATCTTTGTTAAAGGGCCCTTGAATGTCTACTTTCATGTAAGTGTTTTTAACCATTTATATTGAAAAGAGCCATACAATTTTACGCTATGGAGGCTTCTTTTTCTTTCTTTTTGGCATGATATAAACCCTGTTTGCTTGGAGTATTGTGGTCATTGTGTCATTGCTACTTATCGGTTGGAGCCCCTTATATCCTTACTGGAATACTACCTCTAAATGTGGTGAAAGATATGAAGATCTAGGAGGCTACCGGAGTAGAGACCAACTAATATTCTATCCAGGCAATAATACCTTTGCCTTCTGGTAAGCGCTCTGTATTGCTAGCGGTGGATTCTCACTTGGTGGTGGTCACTGAATACGATACACTTTGAAGATGTGATGAATAGGTGTATTGGATTGGCTTGATTGCAGGACAATATTTTGGCACCAGTCCAATATTTGGATTATTTATTTGAAGATCTACACACGATCACCCTTTCTTTTTTTTTAGGCACGGACACTTTCATCACTCTATATATATTAATCTATAAGTGACTTGGACTATACTGAATGCTATGCAATATAGTATGTTTAAGCACTTTTTTGCACTTTACTATATAGGTGTTTTTAATTTTGCTTGATTTACATATTAATACTCTTTACTTATATTGATTTATTTACACTACCTCATTTTGTAGTACTTGATCCTGTATTGGTTGTTGGTATTTGTAAGTTTAGATACGCTCATCTTATGTTAGCATTGGTGGTCCTGTCAGGCATGAATCCAGACTGGTCTGGGTGTACATACTTTGTTATGATTCTTCCCAACCTTGTGGCCAACACTCCCGCTAGGACCTTGACATTGGCTCCCAGCAAGGGGTCCGGGCTATAGGAAGAGGGGTCAAGTGGATCTTTATCCTCTTTTGGTAACACAATCATCGTGGATTCTAACATGTCTGGCAGTTTACTTTCCTTTCTTGCTTCCTCAAATACCACCAGTAGTGCTGGGGCAAGTACATCCACATACTTTTTATATATCTCGACCGGCAGCTCATCTGGCCCTGGGGACTTTTGATTTGCCATCGCTCGTGCAATTGTGGCCAATATCTTACCCACATTTTCCCCTGCTTCATAGAGACTTTGTTTCTGAAACCTTCTTTTATTTTCTGCTTTCTCTAGTAGTATTTGGTTATACTTTTGTTGTTCCTCTAACCATGTTGACAATCTCGCTGCTGTTGGGTTTACTATGTATTGCCTTTCTGCTTCTGCTACTCCATTCATAGCTACCCTCACGATTTCTCTTGTTGTTCTTTTAATCTTGGAGATCTTTTGTATCAATATCCCCCTTAGAAAAGCTTTCAGGGAGTCCCATACTACCCCCATGGTTGCAGTCCCCTTATTCCTCTCCAAATATTCCTTAATTAAATTTCCTATTTCTTCTTGTTGTCCAATTAACTCCAACCAAAAGGGATTTACTTTCCATTCCCCTTTTCTATTTCCCCCCTTTTGAAAGACTGATATCACCATCGGGGAGTGATCTGATAGACTCCTGGGCATATACTTTATATTCTCCACATATCTTAACATTGCTTAATCCCCAAACATCAAGTCAATTCTGGAGAGCGTGTTATGGGTTTTTGAATAGCATGAGTATTGTTGTTCCATCGGATTTCTCAACCTCCAGATGTCCCTCAGATCTATATCCGCCATTAAACGGCCCATATTACTAATATTACTTTGATTCCCTCGTTTTACTGGGTATCTGTCCTTTTCTTCATCTTCTACCGTATTAAGATCACCAGTCACTAGTATTGGGATATTTGGCTTGCTTGATGTAAATGCCATTAAACTATATATTACTTCTGGTTTATATGGAGGTGGGATATATATAGAATACATTTCAGGTCCCCTATATTACAATGCAGGAAGATATATCGCCCTTTATTTTCTATTACCACTTTTTTACTGGAGAACATTGCCCTAGTTCCGATCATGATGCTTACTCCCCTCGAATAAGAGGTGTATACAGAATGGTATTGGGTCTGGAACCCAGGATGTCTCAAATACCCAGTGGTTTGTTTTGTTAGATGTGTCTCCTGTAGACAAACTATTGCAGCTTCATATGTTTTTCCTGTAGCAAAGATTGCACTACTTTTTCCCTTATCTCCCAGACCTCTAATGTTCCATGAGCAAATGTTCACAATCCTACTTTGCATCTATCCCATTCAGTTCCAGAACCCAAATTCTGTCCAATTCCCTATTTTGGTGACCTTTTTGTGCTGTACGTGATATTTTACAAGTTTCCTCCTTTTTTAGTGCCTTTTTCACAAACAAACTCTTGTGTCTCATTTGTTCCATATTTATAGCTATAATCAGTGCCATTCTCTTCCCCTCTTTCTGGGTCTGTCCCCTACCCCTTTTCCCCACCCCCTCTCCCTTTCAGGGGGCGGCTATGGGGTCCAGGCGACGGGAGAATCCCCATCCTTACTTCTTAATTCCACAAAGGCTTTATTGAGTATAAAACAAAACAGTACAGTACATGTTCATTGCCAAAGTTCAAAACAATGAGTGGTATTATCGCAATATCAATCTAGTACATTAAATAAAGCATCAAAACGTAACTTTAGGATTCTAGTAAAGGAACATTGCATAGTTGAGTATAGAGAAGATGGGGGTTTATCATTTTCAAACATAGTGATGTTATTGTAGAACATGAAGAGTTATGTCATAAGGGTATAAATGGGAGAGAATTGAGAATTATTATACCGTGAAGGCTGTTGTACATGACATGACAAAACAAAATATGAGTTATTTCGGAAACACCTTAATTCTTCATTCCTACCCCTAAGAGGGCAGCGGACCTGGGGT
>BLSH010324793.1:277861-289572 GCA_018402905.1 Glandirana rugosa | reverse complement strand
GGTGTAATTTGGGGTATGCATATGCTGTGTGTAAGAAATAACCTGTTACAATGACCATTTTGTGAAAAAAAAAAAAATCTTCATTTTGCAAAGAATTGTGGGAAAAAATTACAACTTCAAAAAATTCACCATGCCTCTTACTAAATACCTTGGAATGTCTACTTTGCAAAAAGGGGTCATTTGGAGGGTATTTGTACTTTCCTGGCTTGTTAGGGTCTCAAGAAATGAGATAGGCCGTCAGTATATCAGGTGTGATCAGGTGTGATCAATTTTCAATGATTGGCACCATAGCTTGTAGACTCTATAACTTACACAAGGACCAAATAATATACACTTATTTGGGTTATTTTTACCAAAGATAGGTAGCAGTATAAATTTGGGCCAAAATTTACAAAGAAAAATTACTAATTTGCAAAATGTTATGACCGAAACAAAGAAAAGGCATTTTTTCACAAAATTTTCAATCTTTTTTTATTTATAGCACAAAAAATAACCCCCCCCCACAGTGATTAAATAACAACCAAAAGAAAGTTCTATTTGTGTGAAAAAAAGGACGCAAATTTCATATGGGTACAATGCTGCATGACTAAGTAATTGTCATTCAAAATGTGATAGCGCTGAAAGCTGAAAAATGGCCTGGACAGGAATGGGGTTTTCGTGCCAGGTACTGATGTGGTTAAAGAATTACAAAAATCACTACTTCCCAGTAAACAGTTTTTTTTTTCAAATTTTTTGCTTTGGTACATGTTCCTCTAGGAAATTTTCCATTGCATTTGTTTGACAATCCCTCAGCTCCCATTGACTTCAATGAGGTTGGGCACCCAAACTTTAACCACTTCCAGACCGGGGCCTATTTTTTGGACTTGATATTCACAAGTTAAAATCCGTTTTTTTTTTTTTTTGCTATAAAATTACTTAAAACCCCCAAACATGATATATTTTTTTCTAATACCATAGAGAATTAAATGGCGCTTGTGCAATACTTTTTGTTGCACCATATTGGCACAGGGGTCTTACAAGTGCGACCTTTTTGGAAAAAAATCACTTTTTTGAGTTAAAAAATAAGACATCAGTAAAGTTAGCCCAATTTTTTTCCATATTGTTTAAGATAATGTTGCACTGAGAAAATTGATACCCAACATGTCATGCTTCAAAATTGCGTCCGCTCGCGGAATGGCGACAAACTTTGTGACTTAAAAATCTCCATTAGTGACGTTTAAAAATTTCTACAGGTTTCCAGTTTTGAGTTACAGAGGAGTTCTAGAGCTAGAATTATTGCACTCACATGCGTGGTTTGAACGCCGTTTTCATATGCGGGCGGGACTTACGTATACTTTCACTTTTGTGCGCGAGCTCGGCGGGACAGGGCGCTTTAAATTTTTGTTTTTTCTTATTTATTTTACATTGTATTTTATATTTTTACACCGCTGTTTAAAAAAAAAATCTGATAACTTTTATTCATATTATAAGAAATGTAAACATTCCTTGTAGTAGAAAAAAGCATGCCAGGACCTCTTAAATATGAGATCTAAGATCAAAAAGACCTCAAATCTGATATTTAGAGTTGAGCGAACTTCTAGAAGTCTGGGTTCTGCTGGTTCGGCCGAACTTCGGGACAAAGTCCGGGTTCGGGTCCGGACAGAACCCGAACTTTGTCCCGGACCCCGAACCCCATTGAAATCAATGGGGACCCGAACTTTGGCTGTAAAATAGTCCTGGAAAGTCCTAGAGGTCTGCAAAAGGAAGGAAATGGGGGTAAGGGTGGGACAAGTGCCCTACAAAGAAATGGGGACAGGGAAATAACCAAAAGCATTTAAAAAAAAATAAAAACATAAAAAAAGCAAAAATGGAGGTGGATGTGGAACATCTTCAAACTGGGTCTGAAAAGTATTAATTAACGGTAGAAGCCATATAACTGTTCTAAAATCATCTTCAAACTGTGTCAAAAAAGTATAAATAATCCGGGAGAACCCATATCACTGTTCTGCAAACATCTGGAAAGTCTGTGTGTCACTTTAAATGAAACCGGGACTAACTGAACTACTGTTCTGCAAACATCTGGAAACTGTGTGTGTCACTTTAAATGAAACCTGGACTAACTGAACTACTGTTCTGCAAACATCTGAAAAGTCTGTCACTTTAACAAAAACCGGGGCGAACCCATATCACTGGTGAAAAATTGGGCCTTGGGTGTTGTCAGTGCCAGAACACTGTAAACCTTAACTTTAATAAAGGGCCCCCAGATCCCGACCCCCCCATGTGAATAGGTATGGGGTACATCATACCCCTACCCATTCACCAAAATAAAGTGTAGTTTTAAAAAACAAGGGGCAGTTTTTGACAAGTCCTTTATTTTGTAAAATAGCTATTTTCTTCTTTCTTCTTTCTTCCTCCATCTTCTCCCGGCCCGGTCCTTGTTCTGGTCTTCTGCTTCTTCTCCTAGCCTTCTTGCTTCCTCTCTTCATCTTCAATCTTCATCTTCTCCTTCATTCTTCTTTCCCCACTGGCTGCTCTCCCTGCTGCTGCAGTCCGGCCCCTGTGCGTCTCCCAGAATGGGCAGTCTTCATCTTGCAGTAATTCCAGGACAGATGAGATCTCTTCTAGGGACTGGCCAGATGTAGTTCAACAGGAGTTGAAAACTTTCCAGACCTTGGAAAAAATTGCTCTGTTAACACTCTTTCTACTGGATAGGAGGGTAGCAACTAACCAATCAAAAAACCCCTTCTTCTTCAAAAGCTGCTCTTCAGTAGCTAGGCTGGGAGTTTCAGCTCCACTAACTCCTGGTGGAATGGAGGGCCCTATATTAACAGGTCCTGTTTCAACAGAAGGTAACAATACGGTTTGAGCTGCATCTCGAGAAGGGATGAAAACCAAGCTCTCTTCAGAAGATTTTTGGCTGCAAAAGTGGAATCTATCCAAAATCTCTTGTACCCTACTGAGCGATTTAGCACTGTGAGATTTAGGATGAGACGGCACTTTCCTGAGGATTTTTGAATGAGGGATACCTGCGAGTAGAAGCCCAGGAAAAACTCTCTTGTAGGGACCGGAACAATGACTCTGTGATCTCAGTTCCTGGATTAGGGGCTTCATGGCGAGAGGCCTTGATTGGATCACTCGGAGCGTTCGTCAGCAAAAACCTTCTTGGAGGTTCTTCCGAGGATTCGATTGCATAACCCTGGGAGAGCCTGGAGCAATTTTTTGGAAGTCACAGGAGGATTGAAGAGCACTCCACTCCTACCTTTGGGTTTTTGGAAAGACCATGGCTTCATTTTCACCTGTGTTTTATCTTCCTGCTGCCCTTTCTGGGGACGAAAAAATGCTTGCTTGTTTGCACTTTCTTTTTCTTGACCAGAAATGATTTCTTCTTATAGGCTGTGTGGTCAACAATGGATTCTAGTTCTGATCCAAATAGCAAATCCCCTGCAAAGGGGATGCCACACAGCCTATTTTTTGATGCTGCATCTCTGGGCCAGGTTTTTAGCCATAAGGCCCCATAAGACCCTCCTAGCAGAGTTTGTTAATGCTACGGACCTAGCCGACATACGTATGGACTCCGTGGAAGCATCCACAATGTATGCAACTGCTGCAGATAGTGTTGGCAAAGGAATCCAGAATCTCTTGTCCAGGGAATCTGCAGTAATATGGGATTTCATCTGGTGAACCCAGTGCTCTAAATTTCTAGCAACGCATGTTGTTGCCATTGTTGGCTTCAGATTGAACATCCCCGACTGCCAGATTCTTTTAACCTCCCTGACGGTATGATTATGTCAGATTTTTGCATCTCAAAGCGGTACATTTTTTCGCATACAAATTTGGCGTTTTATATTGTAGGCCTGTAATTCTTAGAAATAACTCACTTAAGACAAGAGTCTAGTAGACATCCCGGGTATGATAAAGTTTGAAATAATAAAATCATAAATTATAATATATATGAAAAAAAAATATATAATATTATAAATAACTACAAATAATTATCAAAAATAATAATATAATAATAATAAAAAAATGTATTCAATAATGTAATCAAGTCAAAAACACTGAAATTTGCTCAGTTGCAGAATTGTCGCTGTCGTTACTTTCAGTGTCTGATGATTAATTTCCCCAAAAATCAGTATCACTCAATTCTGAAAATGATTCTTACTTTCAATAGTTTTTATTAATTTAGAGCAAAAATAGGAGATACAGAAACAATCTTGTGTGCATTCGAAAGACATTAATCCACAAAGCAGCAAAGAAGCCGAGGGGACACCGGAGAGCCCAACAATGGATCTAAAAAGTACAGTGACTATGGTTATGTGATACATACAGGTTATGGTTGAGTGATCCATATCCAATCCCGGCACCCCAAATGGGTTCAGACTGTGTCGGGAGAAGACAGGGAGTCCCTTGACAGTGGAGGAAATAACCAAGAGTCTACTCTGCTTTGAAAACTAGTGAGGGCTTCTTGAAGAAAACTTGTTAAGGCACAATAAAAAATGTAACTCACTTAAATCTAAATAACAAATCCTTTAGAGGTGAGTAGAGGGACAGTATACCAAGTGGGCTTTATAAAACCAATTAAAGAAGTAGAGAAGGAGATGGAAAGAAGGTAAAAGAAGAAAAGAGAAAGGGAGAAAGTTGGTCAGGAAGAAGTGGAGAGTATGTAGAAAGAAGGGGACAGGAGAGTAGTGATCGAGGGGGGGACCACACCGCATTATTGACTGAGGAAGGGGTCAAGGTATGAGCTCAATGTGTAAATATCGGGCCCAGGGGTCCCAGATAGATTCCCATTTCTCTGTGGTATCCAAGAAGATACTAACCATTCTCTCCTGGGCCATAATCCAAGAGACCTTTCTTTTGACCAAAGAGAAGGGGACTGAAGGCTGTTTCCAGGAGTGGGCAATGGTTAGTTTAACCCTGTTTAAATGAATGTGATGAGCCTGCTAGTTGATTTGGGGGTGTTGGGAATTGGGAAGTTAAGTAGGGCTGTGTGGGGTTGTTTCTGAATTAGTAAGCCAGTGACTCTGTGGATCATCTGGAATACTTTGTTCCAGAAACTCCTGATTTTGGGACACTCCCACCAAATATGCAGCATTGAGCCCACATGACCACAGTCTCGAAAGCACAAGGGAAGCAGACGGGGTTATTCTGGATAGTCTTACAGGGACCAGGTACCATCTCATCAAAACCTTCAGGTTGGCCTCTGTTAGCCCTATGTTCAAGATTCCTTTGCAAGCCAAGGTAGAGGCCTTCTGCCAATCGGATAAGCTCCATACTTGTCCCAGCTCCCTCTCCCATTCCAACATAGCAGGGGACTTAGTATCAGGGAGAGAAAGTGCCTGGTATATCACTGAAATTCCCCCCCTCTGCTCCAAAGCCTGGCCACACCAGACTTCATAACTAGTAATGGAAATGGCTCTGGTTTCATGATCCACAATTTGTGGAGGAAGTATTATATCTGATGAAAATTGCATTTTTCAGATGAGGGCATTTCGAGTTTGCTTATGCAGTAGGGGAGGGATAAAGGGCCAGTGGTGTGAATGAAGTGACCAATCCTGAACATGCCTTTGTTCAACCACCATTGGAATGATTTGATGTCCATTCCCGGAGGGAAGTTTGGGTTGCGGAAAAGGTGGGCTAATGGGTGCCACGGTGATATAATCGAGGCCAGGAGTGTGATAGGGTGGGGGCCATGGCTGGTGGTCTTGTTTTGGGTGGGCACCAGAGGAGATAATCAAGGGTGTATTGAGGGTTGGCTTGTCTTTCAATCCGTACTCAGTCCGGCATTGCCACTTTGAAATAGATCGTAGATATTTGAGGTAATTGGGCTGCCTGGTAATATTTCTTATGGTGTGGTAGTCCTATTCCCCCTCTGCTATTAGGTCGGTACAGGCAGCGTCTAGCAATTCTATGAACCTTGGAGCCCCAGATAAATTTGATGGTTTTAGCTTGGAACTTATGGAGAGAAACTGAGGGAACGGCAATTAGGAGGGATCGAAACAAGTACAATAGGCAAGGTAAAAGGGACATTTTCACCGAATTGACTCTTCCTAGCCAGGATAGTGCCAGTTGTCCCATTGCTTGGGGTCTTGTTCTAATTTATGAAACATTGGTGGGTAGTTGGCTGAGTATAGACAGTCTTCCAAGGTAGTCAGGTGGACCCCCAGGTAAGAGAGTTTGGATTCACTCCAGATAAATTGGAATTTATCCTACAGCTGAGACACGAAGGGTGGGTAGGTTTATATTTAGAGCTGTGGATTTAGAGTAGTTCACCTATAGGCCTGAGGCTACACTGAATTCATCCAGTAAAGAACAAATATTTGGAAGGGGAATCAATGGGGAGGTGACAAAGAGCAGGATGTGCAAAGAGTGTACATTTGTGCGTCTGTGAACCACATTGCACTCCGTGTATGTCAGGGTGGTTCCTGATGGCAGTGGCTAGCATTTCTATCATGATTGCAAAGAACAGAGGGGAGAGGGGGCAGCCCTGCTTGGTTCCTCTGGAGATAGGGAAGGGATCTGAATAAAAGCCCTGCAGTCGAATTGCTTGTGGATTGGAATAGAGTGCTCCAATTATATTCATAAAGTGATCCCCAAATCCCCAACTACGCAGTACTGGTGTTAGAAAGGACCGCAAGACTTTTGCAGGTCTAAAGATAATAAAAAGCCTGCTTGAGGATGCCCACCATCCCAGTTAGAGTTCAAAAGTAAAATAATGTCAATAGCTTGTCTGACTTGATCCGGACCCTGTCGACCAGGGATGAACCCCACCTGGTCCTTATGTATGTAAAGACTAAAAAAAGTTGCGATGCGGTCCGCCAGGATCTTTTCAGAATTTTGAGATCATTGTTGATTAATGAAATGGGGTGATAGTTAGCTACTAGGCTTGGGTCCTTGCCAGGTTTGGGGATCACTGTTATGAATGCTGAGTTTAAAGTCTTGTCTAGCGGGGTGACTTTACAAAGGTCATTAAAGAACCTGGCTAAGTATGGGGCCAGCGTGGTGGCAAAGTGTTTATAGTATGGCACTGAGAAGCCATCCGGGCCCGGGGTGGAGTGGTTCTTTGAGGATTTAATCACTTGTATTATTTCTTCTGCTGTGATAGGGGCCTCAAGTCTATCCTTATGGTGGTCTCGAAGTTTGGGGGTCACATGTGCCTTCAGGAAGGATTCAAGGGGATCAATCGGAGGTGACTTCTCTGAGCCATATAATGTTTTATAGGCTCCTAGAATCATTTTGGGATTTTGGGAGGGGGAGCCTCCATTCAGCTTAATTCTTGGTAGGATGTGAGAGCATATTTTAGGTGAGAGCTTGGAGGCCAGCGCGGATCCTGCTCTATCCCTCTGGTGATTGAAGCGTGCCCCTGGTGATCCAGCGCAGGCTCTTTTCAGCCATGGACGTAAGAGCTAGGTTTAGAGCCACTCTAGCTGCATCTAATTGTGCTATTGGGAACCGATGATGGGTTACGCTTGTGTCTATTACTAAGGGAGGAGAATTCTCGGTCTAGCTTTTCTATCTCAGCCCGTCTAGCTTTTCAAATCCTAGCTGTCAGTTGGATAAATTTTCCCCTGATAGTGGCCTTGTGTGCCGCCCACAGGGTAGAGGGAGAGATCTCCTTGGAGTCATTAAGAAGAAAGTATTCCTGAATTTGTTTGTCAATCTCACAGACATGGCAAGGATTGCTGAGGATGGATGAGGATCGTCTCAGTATCATGTATACTGTGGAGTGATCCGACCAGGCAGAGTTTCTGATAAATGAATTTGTGACCAGTGGTATACTATTTGAGGGAATAAAAAAGTGATCAACCCTAGAAAAGGAGTTATGAGGATTAGAGAAGTGGGTGTAGTCACGTTTAGACGGGTTCATTTCCCTCCACGTGTCTATTAATCCCTGTTGATTGATTAATTTAGCTACCGCAAGACTCTGCCTGGTAGGGGGAATGTGGCCCTTACCTGGTGGGCGGAATTTGTCTAGCCCAACATCGAAGACCACATTGGAGTCCCCACCATATATAATTGTGCCTTTGAGAAGTGTGTCCAAGGTTTTGAACATGGATCTGAACATTTTTTCTTGGCCTTTGTTTGGGGCATAGTACGAGATTAAGGAGTATAGGTGGTTATCAATATGGCCTTTGGCTAATAGAAATCTGCCTTCAGGATCCCTAAAGACTAAGGTGGTTGTGAATTTGCAATGTTTGGAGAAGAGGATGGCCACCCCTTTTGTTTTATTGTCAGCATTGGTGAGGTGAAAAAAATGGGAATTTGGAATGGATAAATGTTGGTGTGTAAGATTTAGGGAAATGTGTTTCCTGCAGGACTTTCCATCATTTAATTGCTGAATTTAAACCCTGTACATTGTGGGAGGCAATGCGCAAGCGAGGGTTCATGGTGGGGGAATTAGCCATGGAGCAAGAAGGGGGGAATTGCCACTGATGTATGTGCACTTACCCCGAACTGGCAGAGAGGTCCCGGTGTCCAGAGAGGCAAACCTTTCTGTCTGCTGAGGGTGGTGGCTGTTACACGGTGTGGATGCCCCTTGGGCACTGAAAGAAGAATCACAATAGTAAAGAAAAAGGGATAGAGGAGAGTTAAGACAAAAGAAACAAACAAAATACAATTCAGAGGATAGTGGCGGGGAAAACCCCCATATCCCCTGTTAACAACATTTGTCACCCCTAGTGAGGGTTATCCTGACCCAGGGAGGGGAGTGTTCTGTCTCTGCGGGTAAGGGGGAGCGAATGGATACCACTCCAGCATCACAGCACCTAAGGAGCTATATAGTCATCAGGGGAGATGAAGTTGAGGAACTATAGTCATAAGGGGCTGCTATGGGGTGTGATGCAGCGGGTATGAGGTCCCCGAGCCTGAATATGCAGGCAGTGCAGCAGAGGTGCCAATGTGCATCTTTGTAGAGAATGACAGCACAAAAGCAACCCCCTTATGTTTGTCCTGTCTGAAAAGTCTAGTGTCTTTGCAGCTTTCGATGAGACAAAGAGCAGGGTCCTGTCAACCATAAAGAATGTCATGTCCCAGGCGTAAGGAGAAATCAAAGTTACATGGGGGGGTCCTCGTGATGAGGAATTCCACGGGCCAAAATAACCAAGGGGGAATAAGGGTAGGCATCCCTAAAGGGGAAGAAAACTAGAACCAAAGGATGTGAGTTCTGGGTCTTTCAGGGGGGAAGACCTTCTTTGGCTTTCTTGGATTTTGATTTCTCCCAGAGAGGAGTCAGAGGGCTCGATGGAGGGGGGCGTTTAGTGGAGTTCAGAGTAGAGGCCTGCATAGGAGAAGGTGGATCTTTGAAAAGAATTCCTAGTTTCTGAAGAAGAAATTCTCCATCTGGAAAATTGGAAAATTTGAAGGTCTTGTTGTTAACTTCAAATTTGAGGCCAAATGGGAATTGCCACCAATTTGATATTTTTCTGTTGTAGGACCGTTAGCAGAGGTTTGAGTGAGCGCCTTTGTTGGATCATATAGGGAGAAATGTCCATGAAAAGTTGTATAGGGTGTCCCAGTAGCTGTAGCTGAGAAATAGATCTGGCCTTCTTCATCATCTCCTTTACTTCGTAGACATATGGCTTCACCATGATGTCGCGGGGGAGACCGTCTGAGCGAGGGGGGCCTAGAGCTAGCTCCAATCTGTAAAACTGGATATTTGGCAGTAGGTCCTTGATGAGGGAGCGGACTGCACATGAGATGTCAGTGATGCTTTCAGGGAGGCCCCTAATCCTGAAGTTCTGTCTTCTGGACCTATTCACAAGATCATCTATCTTAGCCACTGCTTCCTCTAGCTGTCTGTGTAGGTCCTGCATGTGGTCAGTGTTCTGGTTAGCCTTTGCTACAGTGGTGTCCATTTTGGTTTCAATTGTTTCAATGCGAGCTGCAAGGTTTTGGAGGTCTAGTTTAACCTCAGAGGTTATTTTGGCTGCTGTGTTGGCTAGTCCCCTGTCAAGCAGTTCAGCAAATTTGAAAAATATATATGAAATGCCCTGTGGCTTTGGGGGGTTCTGGTCCTGTCCCTGTGGCTGTGTTGCATGCTCTGAGGAGGGGACCAGCATGGGAGACATTATCAGCTCCTCCATGGTATGATTAAGAAGGGATTTGGTTGATGCTGGGGAGGCTTATCCCTGATGGTGTGCGACCCTGGGGGATCTCTCACATACCTCCTAGTATCAATCCTCCATCCAGGGGGACTATGTGGGGGAAGCATTGTGTGCCGCCTCGTGGAGCAGTCGTTCGGCTGCCATCTTAGTTCTCCGGCCGCCGAGAACTGTGCCAGCAGGTTCCTCCTGGCTTGTCCTGCACACATAGGCTGGGTCCCTGCATAGTGTCCGATGGCCTGGGATCAGTTTGGGGAGATTTGGCCATTGCTGCCGCTGGCTAGGAGCTCTGAGTCGACAGAGCGGGATGGAGCACGGAGACTATGCGTCCATCTTGATGCGCTCTTTGAAAATTATTCTTATTTACTATGAGTGTTTTCTAGCTGACATAAAGGGACGCTTTTTGGATGCCATGGACATTCTCAAGTTTCCAGGCAGAAAGTATGGCATATATAATATAAAAGTGCATGCAGGGCACTGGGCAAACCACTAGGGACAAAAGGGACGTGAAATGATTTGACACAGTAATGTAATCTTACAGATTACAGTGTACTGTATGTTTACTTTGTGTTTCACTTTTTTAATTTCCCGCCAGGTTTCCCCCCCGTGCAACATGACGCTCGCAGGGAACAGAGCCCGGCATAACACAGGCATCGGGCTAAAGACAAAGCATGCACACACAGCGGGGGAACATCGCTGGATCCAGTGGACACGATAAGTAACCCAGCCTTGGATCCAGTGATGCAATCTCGAGTGTGGCTCGGGGTTACCACTATTTGCAGTGAAAGCATATCCCGAGCCACACTCGGTAATACCGTCAAGGAGGTTACAGAGTAGATCCATTCTTTTATCCATGGGCTCCTTTAGTGTGTACACAAAAAAAAAAAAAAAAGTCACTGTCCCCCATCTATAACTGGCCACTACAGCAAGGAGCTCTCTGGAAAAGGCAGATACAGACAAAAGCAAAAGACAAAAAAAGGTTCCAAGCTCAACTTGCGGACCAGTCTGCCACCAAGCCAAATTCACCTGTCTAACAGTCTAGCGTTTAAAAGACAGGGGATTGGTTACACACATTTGCAAGTGTATGTGTAAGCTGCAGGCCACGACAAGGCTCCCTGTATACTGCAGACCTAACTCTATATAAGAGGCTTCACAGTGGAAGCACATACAATTGAATGGATAGATGAAGGACAGGTGACTGGAGGAGCCCAACTCTCCTTAAAGGTACATGACCAGACACCCAGCCGTGGCCCCATGGTGGCTGCGGCGCTGGTATGGTACCAAAAATAGTAACTACACAAAAAACAAAGTCACTGTCCCCCATCTATAACTGGCCACTACAGCAAGGAGCTCTCTGGAAAAGGCAGATACAGACAAAAGCAAAAAACAAAAAAAGGTTCCAAGCTCAACTTGCAGACCAGTATGCCACCAAGCCAAATTCACCTGTCTAACAGTCTAGCGTTTAAAAGACAGGGGATTGGTTACACACATTTGCAAGTGTATGTGTAAGCTGCAGGCCACGACAAGGCTCCCTCACCGGACGTCGAATGTGTATGTGAACGTTTACACACATTGGTTAGGGGACAGAAAATTTGCGATCTGACAATCTGTCCACTTAAACCGAACCACCGT